>ML789357.1:64492-119338 GCA_009831015.1 Picea engelmannii
TTAGTTTAATTTCTTTTATTTAGTTAGTTAGTTTGTTTTAGTTAGTTTTTATTAGTTTCTAGTTTCCTTAGTTTAGATCATTTAGCTTAAATCACTTTCTCTTCGGTTTCCTCGCGAGACCTTAGAGCAGCCAACGGAGCCGTTAAACTCGTCAGGGTGGTCCATACCAAACAGCTTGGGTTATTTAGACAACCCCGGACCGGTTCCACTCTCCCAGTTGACGGACGGTCATTTTCGCCCGTCAACAGAAACCAATTGCTATATTCGTGTTATCAATAATTTTCAAATCATGATAGCCAATGGTGGGTCCATGAAATGCGGTGGGCATTGTGAAAATGTACGTCTTCAAATTGGAAATTACCACCTAAAATATCATATGTTTTCCATTGACATGGGAGGTTGTGACATTGTGCTAGGTGTTGAATGGTTACGCACTTTGGGTCCCATTCTTATGGATTTTAAGGAATTAACAATGAAATTCAAACAAGAGGGACAAAGGTATCAATTCCAAGGTCTCACAGCTGGTTCTTCTGATATCATCAATTCCCATCACATGGAAAGTCTCCTCAAGAAAGGGCACTCTGTTATTATTTCTCAACTCCATTCCATTCAAGCAGTTGAGACACCCTCGGTGCATCCTGACCTCCAACCTATCTTATCCAAACGTCCAGTTGTTTTTTCCACTCCTTAGGGATTTCTTCCTCCTCGTGGTGTTCATGATCATTCCATTCCCCTTGTTCATGGCAGTATTCCTCCCAATGTTCCCCCTTATCATCATCCCTTTTCCCAAAAGAATGAAATTGAGAAAATAGTGTAGGAATTTCTCCAAGTGGGTGTTATCCGCCCCAATACCAACCCTTATTCTTCTCATGTGGTCATGGTACTCAAGAAAGAAGGTACTTGGTGCACGTGTCCTGAATTTCTTTCCCTCAATATATTTACCATCAAGGACAATTTTCCCATTCCTATCATTGATGATCTCTTCGATGAGATGAGTGGTGCTCAGTACTTCACTAAACTTGATCTTCATTATGGATACCACCAAATACGTATGCAATAAGTTGACATCCCCGAGACTACCTTTCAAACTCATTAGGGTCACTATGAGTTCTTGGTCATTCCCTTTGGCCTGTGTAATCCCCCCTCCACCTTCTAAATCCTTATGAATAATTTCTTTTGTCCTTTTCTCTGTCATTTTGTCTTAGTTTTCTTTGATGATATTCTCATCTATAGAAAACTTCGCAATCTCATCTTGCCCATGTGGATCAAGTTCTCCATCTACTCTCTCAGCACCAACTTTCCTCAAACACTCTAAATGTGCCTTTGGCGCCTCAAAAGTCGAGTACTTGGGTCATATTGTTGGCAAGGATGGTGTCCAAGTGGATCCTAAGAATATTGGAGCAATGCAGGATTGGCCTCACCCCAAGAATATCAAAAGATTGCATGGTTTTCTGGGTTTAATAGGCTATTATTGCAAGTTTGTTCAGAATTATTAAAATATTGTGGCGCCTCTCACTGCTATCGTTCAAAATAATTATTTTACTAGGACTCCCAAAACTGATCATGCCTTTCAAGCCTTGAAGGTGGCTATGTGCAATACTCCGATCTTGGCCCTTCTTGATTTCACAAATACCTTTGTCCTGGAATTGTTGCCTCCGGGAGAGGAATTGGAGCAGTCTTTATGCAAAAGGGAAGACCTTTGACCTTTACCAACAAACAATTTTCAGAACACCATATGGATGAATCCATCTATAAAAAGGAAATGTTGGCTATTATGCATGTCGTGAATCTCTGGTGCCCTTATCTCTTGGGGCAATGCTTCCAAATTAAGATATAATATCAAAGCCTCAAGTATTTTATGGAAAAATGACCTTCCTCCTCAAAGAAAAAAAAATGGGTAACTAAGATCTTTGGATATGATTATGAGATCATTTAAAAGAAAGGAAAATAAAATGTGGTTGTTTATTCTCTTTCATGAAAATATGAAGATGAAGGGTCCCTTTTCTCCCTCTACTTCATTGTACCATATTGGCTCGAAGTTGTTCACTAGGAATGGCTACAAGATTCTAAAATTTCGCATCTGATCCAACAATTGCAAGCTAATTCTCCAGTTTCCCCATGGTAGTCTTGACACAATGATGATCTTCACTACAAAGGTTGTTTGTATTTAAGTAAACAATCACAACTTAAATCCACAGTTCTTTCTGAGCTTCATGTTACACCCATAGTTGGGCACTCATGGTTTACCAAAACCTATGATGGGCTCAAACATTCTTTTTTCTTGGATGGTATGAAAAAGGACGTTCACACTTTTGTGGAAGAATGTGATGTTTTTCAACACAACAAGGGAGAAACAATCAAATCTCCTGGCACACTATAACTACTTACAGTTCCACTCATTATTTAAAGGGACATCTGTATGGATTTTATTGTGGGATTACCTAAATCAGGAAATAAGTCAGTCATCATGGTGGTTGTTGATCTTCTTTCCAAGTATGCTCATTTTTTTCTCTTCAACACCCATTTACCGCATCCATTGTGCATCAACTTTTCATGGATTATGTCTTCAATATTCATGGCATGCCTCATTATATTGTTTCTTATCAAGATCCTACTTTCACCAGCAATTTTTGGCAAGAAATTTTTAGGCTACAGGGCACCCAAATGCATCTCAACATCGCATATATTCATCCTCAAACTGATGGTCAAACTGAAGTTGTGAACAAGTGTTTGGAGACATATTTGAGGTGTTTTTCCTCTAAAATGAAAAATCAATGGGCTCAATGGTTACCATTAGTTGAATGGTGGTACAACACTTCTTACCATATAGTTACTCACATGACTCCTTTTGAAGCAGTATATGGACAAAAGCCACCTTTTGTTCTCTCCTACATGCCAGGTGTCTCAAAGGTCCAGGTGGTTGACCAAACACTTATAGTTCAAGAGGTTATTTTGCGTACCCTAAAAGAGAATTTGGTCATGGATCAGAATCAAATGAAGCAAAAAGTAGATCAAGGTCACTCAGAACATCAATTTTCTAAAGGAGACCAGGTATTTCTTCGACTGCAACCTTATAAGAAAACTTCACTCAAGGATGAACATTTTCAGAATTTGACACCCAAAGTTTATGGTCCTTATACAATTCTCAATCACATGGGACAGGTGGCCTATCAGTTCTCTTTTCCCAATTCTTCTAAGCTCCATACTATTTTTCATGTATCCTGCTTAAAGAAGGTGAATGGAACTAAGTGCCAAACTCAAACCAACCTTCCTGAGTTGGATGAAGAAGGATCCATCTGGTTGTAGCCACAAGAAATTTTGGACCAGCGTGAGTGTCGTCTTTGTCAGTGCACCATCAAGGAAGTGTTAGTCCAGTGGAAATATACAACTCCAATAGATACCACCTGGGAGCCAACTACCATTCTACAAAAATTTCATCATCTCAAGCCTTGAGGACAAGGATGATTTTAATGGGGAGGGAATGTTAGGAACCTAACCTCCCTAACCCCTCAAGTGGGTAGAATAATATATTTCCATATAATAAAGGTCAATATTAATAAGGCCTAGCAATAAGGAGGAATAATTCAAATGTAAGAAGACCTAATAGACGCTTTCGCTTCTAGAAGATCTTCCTCTAGATTGTTCTTTTGGATAGATAGATTTAGTATAAATAGGAGTAGAGGGTATGAGAATTTTTTTCTTGAAGAATTATTGTAATAGAGCTCTACTCTGTTGGAGGTTTCCCCCTTGAAGAGGAAAGTGAAATTTTTTCCTATCAATAAAGGTATAATTTTGGTTTTGTGGTTCCATATAAATTGTTGTTCCACTGTTATCTCTATAGTATTTATGTATTATGTTTTTATCTCAGTGTTAATCTCTGCATTATTTCTCTTTTATGCTAATATAATAGACCCGATACCTTACAATGTGTCCCTCAAGAAAAAAAAAAAAAAAAAGGACAATAAATAAATACGTAAGTATTATGGTCCCTATAAGGTGTTGTAGAGGATTGGAAGTATGAATTACAAATTGGAGTTACCTTCATCTTCAAATCTACATCCAGTATTACATGTTTCTTTATAAACAAGGTAATGGGATTCAATATCTCAGTTCAAACTATTTTACCAGAGATCACTGAAGAAGGTAAAATCATACTAGAACCAGAAACAATCCTTGAAATAAGGGTCAAGCAGTTGTGAAATCAAGCAATTATTGAGTACCTCGTCAAGTGGAAAAACATACCAATAGAAGAATCTATATGGGAAGATGAGTTCTTCATGCATAAACATCCACAACTAATCAAGTGTTGAGGGAAACACTTGTTTTAAGGGGAGGGGAATCTTAATCCCCTAGACAAAACCCCATGCAAATCCATAAATATCGATTCGTTGTATTTATAGTGTTATATTAGTATTGTCAGCTAGACCTTTTAATTGTAATTGTACCCTTGGTAGCCTATATATATACCAAGGAGACCTAATTTTTGTTGAACTTATGCTTATACTGAGAGTGGGGGGTGAATTAGTATAAGATAATTTTTATTTTATTTAACCATTCATCCATCATTCATTAACTAAGAAACAATAAACATATATAAACTCAAATCACAATGCGTAGAGTTTAACATGGAAACCCAATCAGGAGAAAACCATTAAACTTATCTTTATAAATGTCTATAGGCACCAATATACTATTACAAAGATTGTCAGCATCAACCTACTAGATACACCAATATCCTCAACTAAGAACCAACTCAACATCACATGTAGGCACAAACCTAGTGTTACCATATTTGTAGGCACCAACCTGATAAAGACACCAATCCCCTCACCTGAGCACCAACTCAATAAGACCTATATAGATAACAATCCAAGATTTCATACACAGAGTACTTCTGACTTTACCTACATGCTTCATACTTTAAACATAGCTTCAAACCCTAGTTACATTTATCCTTCAATCCCTAACGAACCTCATAATATCATTCCTAGAATATGATCCCATACTATAACATCACAACCTCAAAATAGCACACAATGCAGCATCACAACATCAAAACAATGCACATTGCAGCATCATGGACCTTCATTCCTTCATAATGCACCTTAAGAATAAGAAAATCCCAAGAAATCCCCTCAGGCTTCTCTTGCACACCTTTAGATCCCAAAAATACACCCCAACTCCTTTAGCGGACCTTAGATCACTTCTATGCACATAAAAATTGATATCTTGCTTGTATACTCTTCAAATGTGCACATTTATCCTTTATTTATAGTATTGTTGTCCTCACTTTTAGGGCCTACCTTGGTTGAGTCGACCTAGATTTTCTGGCTGGGTTGTCGAATGAAAAAAATCACATCTCCTCATTCCTAGGGATTTAGAGGGTATTTCATATACCATTGGAAAGGTCTTAGAATAAGATTTATAACCATATATCCTATTCTCTCATTTGAGCTAGGTATATAGGGTAAATATTCCTTCAAATATAGGGTATCGAAACTTAGCATCAAAAATCCAAAAACAATATTTCCAACAATCTTCATCTTGCAATCCTTATCTTGGACATCTGTAGTCTTCCCCTATCTTTGAAATCAATGCAAACTATACTTCCAATAGTTTTAGGATCATCTCATCTTGTCTTGTGCATTGCATATATTGTAAACAAAGGCTTCCCCCTCGAAGTGGATTATTCATTGATTATTTTTTGGAGTTTGATTCCTAACAAAATACTATCTTGAAAGTGTAATATTTTCTTTCTCACAAATTGAGAACTTATTTAATTTTCCTCAATATGATCCATCCTTAGACTTTGGTTTTCTGATGAATTTTTCTTTAACAATGAGCTTCTCTTTCTCTCTTTAATGATTCACATGTTATAAGTACAATGGTTGAATATGAGATTGACTCTATTATTCCTCCTAGGAATGACACCTTTAATGAAATTGGTATTGAGGTAAATTTTGATTATGATGCCCCTTTGGAAAATCCTCATAATGTCATACAAATCAAGTCCAAATGCATAACTTAATCACTTCTAACCTTTTATTTCATTTCAAGTCCAAATGCATAACTTAATCACTTCTAACCTTTTATTTCATTTCGATGAAATTGAACATAATGACAATAGGTATGCCTACTAATTTCTTAATTTATTTCATTTATTTTAGTAAAATTGTTTTTTAAGGATTCAACTTTCTTTTTCAATCCTCCATATGAGTTGTAGATTCATTATTTAAAGGGAAATGAGTGTTCAAATGAATTCATTGAATTTGCAAGAACTTTAATGATGATATTGACCACAATGCCAACAATAATATTATTACTTATCTTAAGGAGAAAGAACCTTGACTACCCCTGAATGGAATTTCCCATACTAGATTTTTATAATTTAACTTGGGAAAAGACATTGACTCCGACCCTTAAAGATGAGAGATGATTGCTATGATGACTCAAAGAGTTAGGCACATATTATAAGTTGATCAATCCTTTTAATCCTTGTAGTTCTTTCCTTTATGCTTCATTGTCTTGTCTTGTGGAAGAGTTAGGCACATATTATATTATAAGTTGATGATCAATCCTTTTAATCCTTGTAGTTCTTTCCTTTATGCTTCATTGTCTTGTCTTGTGGGTTTTAATCCTTGTAGTTCTTTCCTTTATGCTTCATTGTCTTGTCTTGTGGGTTGACATTCCATGAGAATTCAATTTTCTTACCCTATCAAGAACACATCTTATTAAAATCAAGATATATTTCTTTATGAAAAGTTTTAGCATGAAATTTATGGTTTTTATTTTAAACTTGTATATACATAAGTTTAATCATTTTAAGAAATACAAAGGAAAACTCAGTTAGGTTTATATGAAACTCAAGTTTTCTTTAAAAAAAAATTAAAAATCACAAATTCAAAAATATAAGAATTTTTTTTATTGCTTACTTCTATATTTTCCTTTTAGTCTTTCATATCGTTTTGGTTTACTTAAAAAAAAATTAAATTAATTTTGATGTCCTAGTCCATTTGAATTTCTCACCCACTTTTTCTTACCTTTCTTGCAAGTGATATTCTAAAGGGTTTACCATAGTTTTCAAAGTGGTAGAGATTTATCTAATATGTGTGTTATTAATTGGTTGTAAAAATGTTGCAAGTGTAACCAGTGATAGACACAAAGGCCCCAAACATAGACTTTAAGTGACCAAGTCCTTGTGAGTTAAGCAGATATTATATATAGATGATATAAAAATTACCTTCCCTCATCCTCTTAATCTTTCTCTTTCTTCATCCCTTTGTAGAGTTATGAATTTTTTGGTGATATTATGAATACTCAAATTACCACTCTTCAAGTTATGATTTCTTTAAATATTCTAGTGATATGTTCATTTTCATGTTTCTCATCTACGAAATCATTATTTTTGAGTTTGTACCTGCAATATGCCATGTATTGACATTTATTTTTGTCAATTAAATCATTATTTATGAGTTTGTACCTACAACATTTATTTTTGTCAACTAAAGAGGATTGCAAAGTATTGTTATGTTGCCCTACATTTTTAATTTTTTGCCTAAATATTTTTAAACCTTAATTGAATCACTCTACATTTTCTTTCTACCCTAACCCTTTTAGATAACTTGACATTGTGTGTACCACTTCTTAATAAAGTTTGTTTAATATGTGTTTTTAGTGCGTAGTGATGGTACATGTGTTAAAGGTGGATAAGATAATGATGATGATGATGATGATGATTAACATCCGCTAAGACCAAATTGGTCTATCGGTAAGTGATTACTTGTGATTCTTTAGAATTTTGTTTTTGTGCTCGAAAAGCATTAAGAGAAGCTTTCCAAGATCACCATACTTTTGTTGAGTTAAGAGGTTAGGAAGGTTGGTAGTGTGACAAATATTTTGAAAATGAGATCTAATATGGGTATAGGCTAGAAAATCTAAGGGAAAGTGTTTTTCATCTTCAACCTTCTTAGTGTCACAAATGTGACACACTCTTTCATCCCATGGCATTTTAGGAATTGACCAACGCACAGTTTCACTATGGATCTCGTGAGAATTTGTTCTTATCTTAGCAATGCTTATTTTTTTCTTTACACTCTGCAAAACAGATAGATAATTTTGATCTTCTAGATTAGGGTTGATTACATTCTCATAATACCTTAATTTTCTTTTTTCCTCTAACTCTTTATCACACTACATTTTCTCCTTAAATTTTGATTTGACATTTTTTAATAGTATCTTTATTATGCAAAATGTTGTCTTCCATGATTCCCCAATAGTTTAGCCAAGACTAGACATCTTTATGTCATCCTCGCTTGAGTCGATGGTGGTTATGACTCGATTTTGAAGCAATTTTAGGAAGCCTCTTGTCTTCCATGTTGTTTAACTTGTTCTTATACATTAAGTATCTAGTCATAGCCATGATATCAATGGGGGAGAGGCTTGTTTCTAAGATGAGGATGGGATAGGGCATATTTCCTATAACTTTGAGATTATAGGTTATAAAATTCTTTTGTATTTGCTCTATCTTTCTCCAGTATTCATGAGAGATACTACAACCCCAGAATTCACATCCATAAAGAATAACAGGTGTAACAAGAGTCTCAAAGAGGAATTTATTCTTATCCCAACTCCAAAGTTCAACTGATTTACAATTGTTTTCAAGCCCATAATAATCTTTCCATCCCCCAATAATCCTTTTCTCAATGCTATAATTCCAATTGAGCTTGTGGTGAATATTAATTCCAAGATATTTTTATGAAGTCACTTCCTCCAAGTTGTTGTTTTCATATACGAAGGTGTCATAAGGGATCTTATTGGATTTAATAATCATGACCTTAGTCTTATCAGTATTAACAATCATACCCATATTGGAGAAAAAATCCTTGAGGATTCTTAGTTAGTTTTCAAGATCATGGGGACTCCTTTCCATAAGAACAATATCATTGGCATAAAGAATAAGATTGATGACTATACCAGTGAGAGTAGGGCCGACACAACCTGTTTTTTCCAAACAATCTTCTAATTTGTCAATGTATATGACAAAAAGGGTAGGGGACAAGGGACAACCTTGTTTGACTCTGATATTGTAGTTAATCTCCTTTGACCAGCCCTTGGTGTTTTTAAACTTAGCAATAACTTTCTCATACATATTTATTGCAACATCCCTCAACTCAAAAGGAACTTTTATCTCTTCCAACCTATTCCAAAGGTTTTTCCTAGGAACGATGTCAAAAGATTTTCTAAAGTCAACAAAACAACAAAAAAGATTGGTTTTAGTATTGCAGAACTCCTCTGCAATGATCCTAAAGGTAACAAGATGGTCCACACTTGAATGATATCTCCTAAACCTGTCCTGGCTTTTAGCTCTTTTACCGTGACTTTCTAGCCAAAGGCTAATCTTCTTTCCAAAATAATTCCGTAAAGTTTGGCTAAAATCAGGCTAATCATAATGGTCCTATAATTAGAGGGAATGTTTATATCCCCATTTTTAAAAATAGGAACAATGAGGCTTTGCATCGAGGGTTTAGGGAAGCCGTGCTTGACTGCTAAATTGAAGAGCTTGTGCATGTGAGGGATAAGGATTGGCCCTCCGATTTTTAAAATTTCAGCTTGGTAGCCTTCAATGTCCTTATCTTTTCCATTTGCGAGCAACTCAACCTCAAACTCTATGTCATCTAAAGAAAATACTTATTCCTTTGTAGGGACAATATGAATGGTGTCCATGGCATTAGGGAACTAGTAAAGACTTTTAAGGTAGGAATTCCAGCCCCTTAAGGGAATCCTATTATTTTCTTTAGTATTGCGTTTTAAAATTTGGCTATAGTTGTGAAAGTTGCTCTTGGCTTTTATTGATATAGTATTGTATCGCTTGCAATTCATATGGTGATTACCCTAACCTTGTGAAAATTTGAGACCTTATAAGCCTTGTTACTATTTGATATCTTATTCTTCATTTTGTATATTAATGACACTACTTTTCGAAATAAAAACAAAATAAAGTGTTGCTTACTTTTTTTTGAATAGGCCCTTCCTCTCTAAACCATATACACGTTTATTTTTCTATTACCATTTAATATACCTCGTTACTCATTTTCTATATTAATAATAATACCCTACTTAATTTTCCAAAATAAAACAAAGATAAGCCTTGTGTACTTTTCCAAATAGGCTATGTTTACAATACTATTTATTTCACCTTTTTATTATAATGCAATACCTCATTGCTCATTTTATATATTGATGATACTATGCTACTTAGTTTTCCAAAAATTTAAGCCCTTAGCCTCACCTACACAATGACAAATGACAAATGAAAAGTTTATTTTTCATTTTATACATAGATTTAGGTCCTTGTACCTGTGATTTACTCATCTCACCACCCAAAAAAAAAACCTGCCCTTGGCCTTACATGTTTCATCACAATGCACATCCAACAACCACAATCATCCAAAGTCCATTATCATTAACCCGGACTATCTCTGAAAAAAGTGGCTCTTAACTTGACTATTTCATCACAACACACATCCCCCAACCTCAACCAACCAAACTCCACAACAATCCAAACTCCATTATCATTTACTCACAACAGCCCTTGGCCTTACATATTTCATCCACAACGCACATCCCACAACCACAACCTTCCAAATGCTAACGTCCAAGGAGCCTCACCATGGCCCGAGATGAATTTCAATTCAAAGCCCTAAGCCCAACTGTGCTACACGTGTAAATATGCGTTTGGATCTTATTGCATATTAAGAGGTGATAGATCATTCTCCTATTACGTGGGATAATTTCCATGCAGTGAGAAAGGATTCGGCGACCTTATTAACTTTCGTGATTAAAGTTCAAACACATAGCTGTGGGAAATCATCATGGTTATTATATTTTGCAGAGATCGACATGCAGCTGAATCGATCTGAATATGAATATGGATCTTTTTAAATCACAATAAATGGGAAAGACGGTAGGACATAGTTTGGAAATGGTCAGATTTGGCTTTTAATTATAGATGGTTAATGGACATTATTTTATTTTATATGTTAATTTCTCAATAATATTTTTAGTAGTCACAATAAATTAAGAGTTATGATTTTAACTATTAATTTCTTTTCATACAAAACATGTCTATTAACTGTCTTTGGAATGTTTGGGGAACTTTGAATTTTAGATATATTTTTTTAAAAGATTATGGATTTTTTTTATAAACTTGAAAAAAGGTTAGAGTTTTTCTTTTATACATAGGTCTGGACTCTATACATTGTACTGATAGACCATGAAAATTGATGTTAGGCTGTAGCCTAAGAATATTTCAATGAAATTTTCTTTTGAGAAAGTAATTAAGAGTTGTTGCATATTGTATTGTGCATATTGTTTTCTCGGTATCAATTATCAACTTCTTGGTTAATTATTAATTACAGGTTAATTAAAACTCCATTGCCAACATTTCAGAATTTATATCTTTCAAATTATGTTTATTTGAGAATGTATGATTTTTTTTAACCAGATCAGTTGGAAGAATTTCTTCTTTATATAATATATTATACCATATTACATATAATATGTTATAACATATTACATGAATTCTGATGAAATGTGTCTGTTTATATTCATTTGTTAATTTTAAATTTCTTTTAAGATTAAATGCAGATGAAATATATGCTGTGTCATTCATGATAAGTGCATTCAATAACTAGCGAGGAAATTCTGGTGACTTTTCAATTCAACAAGTAAGCCATTTCTGGTGACTTTTCAATTTAGAAGCCCTTGTCATTAAATTTTATTCAAATTCCAAATTAAATTCAGTACATAAATCCAACCCCTTCACTTATATATGCTGTGTCATTCATGATAATTGCCTTCAATAACCAGCGAGCAAATTCTGGTGACTTTTCAATTCAACAAGTAAGCCATTTCTGGTGACTTTCAAATTCTTGTGACTTTTCAATTCAACAAGTAAGCTATTTCGGGTGACTTTTCAATTTAGAAGCCCTTTTCATTGAATTTTATTCAAATTTCAATCTGTTTATATTCATTTATTAATTTTAAATTTCTTTTAAGATTAAATGCAGATGAAATATATGCTGTGTCATTCATGATAAGTGCCTTCAATAACCAGCGAGGAAATTCTGGTGACTTTTCAATTCAACAAGTAAGCCATTTCTGGTGACTTTTCAATTTAGAAGCCCTTGTCATTAAATTTTATTCAAATTCCAAATTAAATTCAGTACATAAATCCAACCCCTTCACTTATATATGCTGTGTCATTCATGATAATTGCCTTCAATAACCAGCGAGCAAATTCTGGTGACTTTTCAATTCAACAAGTAAGCCATTTCTGGTGACTTTCAAATTCTTGTGACTTTTCAATTCAACAAGTAAGCTATTTCGGGTGACTTTTCAATTTAGAAGCCCTTTTCATTGAATTTTATTCAAATTTCAAATTAAATTCAGTACATAACTCCAACCCCTTCACTTATATTTCCAAATTAAATCCAGATACATTCACCATAGTAATGGAAACTGATTTCATTTGATATATATCACTTTTTCGAATATGATGAGAAAACGATTACTTGGGAACAAAACTCCCTTGACAGAAGGATCTAATAGGCGGTTTTCTCACCCATCCTTTTGATCAACGGTAACTCAACCACCCCAACCAATTAGGTCATTGTCGTCCTTAATTGAAAAGCCCTGTCATTGAACTTTATTCAAACTCCAAATTAAATTCGGTGCATAACTCCAAACCCTTCACTTATATCAACAACCACTTTTGTTTTATAATGTGTTTGTGGTAGGTACTATGTTGTAAATTTAGTATTCTTATCTAAAATAACTTTTTTCATTAAATATTTTTTTTTGGAAAATTTGGTCATATAAATTTACACTAATCACTATTTTTTTGTTGTTCAAAATCTATTTTTGAATGCAAAAATAAATTCAGTATAGGCATGATTTTAAGGATGAAAATTTATTTTAAAATGTAGAAATCTTAGTGAATATTACTAATCCTTCATATGTCAACTATAAATGTTTGGCCATATTTTTTAAAAAATATTCAAATTTCTAAGTATTTTATATAGTTTTTATAAAATTTGGCGATTTTTAAAGTAAAATAATTTTATCCTATAAAATTTGGGTAAATCATGATGTTGAAAAACTCCCAAAACACACTAATTTTTGTTGTTCAAAATCCATTTTTAAATGCAAAAATGAATTCAACACACTAGAAAACTTCGAAAACACTTAAATTAAACAGAAATAATCTGTTAAATGTACAAATCCAACAATTTCTACCAGGATTTCAAACAAATATCCCCAATTCATTCATTTAATAAAAGCTGACTCATAAATACTAGTTTTAACTTGTACGCAATCTACACATTCTCCCATGACATTGAAGCTCTCGATATTATCAAAAGAAGGTTTAATATAAACGATTGGATTTCGAACCCTTGCTATTTGCTACAGTGGGTTGGAATTGGCTGTGATATCTTCCGCATTAAGAATCTTGGAAATCAATCTATCTGGAAAGAATATTACAAAATTGGTACCACAGGATATTGGACAGTTTGGACAGTAGAATGCACTGATCACTTGACAATAACCAGCAAATCAAACTAATAGCAGTGAAGTTTTGACAAGGATTCATGCCACTAAGGCTATCCACTGCGTTGACCTCCATCTATTATTCAAGACTCTTGCCAACTGAAGGCTGGGAGTTAGAAATATGTTGGACTCTTCCCGAAAACAATTCCATATGGGTAAAGAGGAATCCGACAAAAAATTAAATCAATTACGAAAGTAATGTAAAAGCAAAGTGGTTCAAATGGATTGAATTTAATAGTAAAAAATCAGGAGTTTTTCACCATTGAATAAGGTTAAATTTTCGTGAGAGTGTAACCTGAAGTTATGAAACATCATGATGTAGTGGTCAAACATGTGGTTGTATCCAGAATAACCCAACCCAGAAATACTATATTAACTCCATTTCACGCAATAAGCATAGAATCAGATTTGTTCTTTAAAAAAGAGAACCTTGGATGTCGGAGATCGATTATCGACCATAAAGAAAGAATGGAACCGCCTGTAAATCATGAAGCACGTACTGGAACCGCATAACGAGTTTCAAGGTCTATTTTTAACAATTCGGTTGAACGTTTTGGATTTGTTTACGCTTAGTAGTAATGAAGAAATAAGACTCTACCTGTAAGTGATCAGCTATAGAAGAACTAGAAAGTAACAATGACGAACTCGGAGCAGGCAACATATCCGATGAAGTCGTAAGAAGTGGCCAGAATTAATAGGGCCTCGAAGTTGATAACTAGTTAGTACTGGCACAAGGATAAGTGTATAGGATGCTAAGAAAGTTGCTTCAAATGATGCAGGCAGGTCCAGTAACGTCATGGTAAAAATATTGCAAGCAGAGAGAGGCACAGAATTTTCATGTACATGGTAAAATCATTGGTTCTCTAATCTTTTTTAAATACTGGGTAAAATCATTGGTTTGCTTCCAAAGTTCTATTTTATGAACCTTGTATAAGAATGGGTCAGGTTAAAATCAGTTAGAGCCTAGGTTACGAACCCTAATTTTCTTCGAACAGTTCCATTAAACAAAATTTGTGAGATAAAAATAACTTACTTAAATACAAAGCCGCACGAAGAATAGAGGGAGCTGGGGAGTCGTTGATAGTCATACTCTGTATAAGTAATTTTTATTGATATTTTGATATCATATTTTGAGATACTTGAGAGTAAGCATAACTGATAATAACAAAGATTTTAGGAAAAAAAAATTATGATGATGATGATTAACGATCCAATTGGTTTATGTGACTTTAAGAGGGTAAGGAATTACTTGCAATTCTTTAGAATTTTGTTTATGTGCTCCAAAAGCATTAAGAGAAGCTTTCCAAGGTCGCCATAGTTTTGTTGACTTAAAAGATTAGGAAGGTTGGTAGTTGACAAATATTTTGAAATTGAGATCTAATCTCGGTATAGGCTAGACAATCTAAGAGAAAGTGCTTTTCATGTTCAACCTTCTTAGTATCACAAATGTGACACATTCTTTCATCCCATGGGGTTTTAAGAATAGAACAAGCCCAAGTTTCACTATGGAGCTAGTGAGAATTTTTTTTATCTTAACAATGCTTACTTTTTTCTTTACACTTGTCAAAACAGAGAGATAATTTTGATCTATACCTTGATTTTTTTTTTTCCTCTAACTTTTTATCGACCACATTTTCTCCTAAAACTTTAAATCAAGGATATTTTTAATAGTATCTTTATTATGCAAAATGGTCTCTTCTGTGTGGCTTAGCCAAGACTATGGCATCAATCGAAGGTGGTTACAACTAGATTTTGAAGCAATTTTAGGAAGCCTCTTGTCTTTCATGTTGTTTAACTTGTTCTTATACATTAGGTATCTAGTCATAGCTATGCTCTCAATGGGGGAAAGGATTGCCTCTAAGAGGAGAATGGGATAGGGCATATTTCCTTTAATTTTGATATTATAGGTTATAAAATTATTTTGGATTTGCTCTATCTTTCTCAAGGATTCACGAGAGAGATATTGCATCCCCATACTTCGCATCCATATAGAATAACATGTGTAACAAGACTCTCAAAGAGGAGTTTCTTCTTATCCCAAATCCAAAGGTCTATTGATTTACAATTGTTTTGAAGCCCATAATAAGCTTCCCATCCCCCAATAATCCTTTTCTCAATGCTATAATTCCATTTGAGCTTGTGGTGAATATCAATTCCAAGATATTTGTATGAATTCACTTCCTCCAAGTTGTTGTTGTCATATATGTGTTAAATATAGAGCTACTATTAAGTTCTTTTCAATTTACTAGACAATAATAGTATATGCAGGATCACTGAGAGAAACACAATCACAAGGTACACAACACTTTATCCTGACAAAGCCTCATGGGGGAGAAAACCCAACAAAAAATTCCTTAATATAGATTGTCAATACAATGCCAAGATAAAAGACAAGACCACCAAGAATAACCAAGACTGAGCATACGCCTCTCTCTCCTTCTTTTGGAAACTACAACTATCTCTCAAAAGATGCGCACTAGATGAGTGGTTGAGTCAGTGTGTGAATGAGCCACTAGCCTCTCTTATTTATACTAGCTGAGGAGCGCTAGGGTTGCATTTTTTCATCAAGCAGGGCCGATTTCTCCAATTAGTGGCTAAAACCACTTTAATTGGCCCTAGGTCGGACTTCTCAATTAGCATCATGTAAACATGGTTTGAATAATCCACAATAGGGGATTTGGTCATACATAAGTCCCGACATGATCAATCCACACAATGGGATTGATCTATATGATAATAACTCAATTATAATTAGAATATTCTTTGTAGTTACAATATTTCAACACCCCCCTTAACAAGAAGGCTATTCTACAATATAACATCATTAGGAGAGAGAGAGGACAACAACATCATCGGCATCTAGAACATTGACTGCATATCTATAAATCATCGAAAGTTTTTCTCATCATCAATAACATCATCGTTCACATCATGGAGCTATAGTAATATCATCATCACCATTCACATCATAGAGCTAGACTAACATCATCTTCATCATTCACAACATGGAGATGGAATGGCATCATCATCATAATCATTCTCTACATCAACATCAATTAGTATAACACTAATACAACATGATCAATCAATACAAGACTGATACATCATCATCAACATCTTCAACATGAAGTTGAAGTAGCAACATCATCATCATCATCAGTATGAAGCTGAAGTAGCATCATCATCATCATCTTCAACATGAAGTTGAAGTAGCATCATCATCATCATCTTCAACATGAAGCTCAAGTAGCATCATCATCATCATCTTTAGCATGAATCTAGAATAATAATATCACCAACACGAGGATGGTACACCAACATCAACAAAATGATGTTGGTACAACAACATCAACAACACAAGGCTGGAAAAACAACATCATCAACATGAGGTTGAGATAACATCATCATCATGAGGTTGAGATAACAACGTCATCAACATGAGGTTGAGATAACATCATCAACACAAGGTCGAGATAACAACATCATCAACATGAGACTGAGATAACAACATCATCAACACGAGGTTGAGATAACAACATCATCAACATATGGAAACAAAATGAGGCAGGTGTAAAAACAACATTTTGTGGTACTCTGACAGTCCCTATGGATCTACCCAGGAATCATAAGATTCCCTAGGATATAAAATCCAAACAGAGCTACCACGTGGTACTATGATCACACACCATCCTTACCGAACCTTTGGGATCTTCCCAGGAATCATAAGATTCCCTAGGATTACAAAAATCCTAATGCAGCTACTAGTACTTACCAAAACTGGCATATGCATGCACAGGTACTCTAAAAGACCATCCTTATTGGACCTTCAAGATCTTTCCAGGGATGATTAGTCCCCTAGGATATAAAATCATAACTGAGCTACCCGTTGTTGGTCAGGATACCATAGTATCATCAACATCACTCCCCCTTTCGAGGGAGGTCCTTTCGGACTATTCGAAGCTTGTCTCGAATGTATTCAAATGTTACATGAGATAGAGGATTGGTCAACACATCTGCAACCTACTCATCTGTGCCAACATATTGGAGCTTTACAACTCCCATCTGCACCATCTCATGAATACAGTGATACCATATTTCTATGTGCTTCGACTTATCATGGAACACATGGTTCTCCTTCATATTTATTCAACTCTGGTTATAAAATAGAATCATGGTTACTTCCATCTCCAGATCAAATATATTTATCAACAACTTTCGAAGCCATATGGTTTCATAATTGGCGAAACATGTTGCAATGTATTCCACTTCTTTTGTGCTGAGAACAACACTGGATTGCTTCCTACTCTTCCATGTGTTTATTTTTCATAAGTTAGGTTAATCATGGAGTTCATTCCATTTTTAGCATTTAACCATAACCATAAATTTTGCAGCAACCAACATCACAAGAAGAAGCACCATGCACAAGAACACAAGAAGTATCATGGGAAACCCTTCTCAACAAAGGAAGAAAACCAATCCAAATCCTTTGCTATATTCCTCAAGAGAAAGACCTTTACCACCAAGATAAATCCTAGTACACAAGAGGGTGCTCAAACCCTAGAAATCTAGCGCCCAAGAGAGGTGCACACTTTTCCCAAAGAAGTGTACTTGCTAAAATTTCCAAACTCACATGAAAGATATATTTTCTCAATGGGGAATATACCTTTATTTATACTAACCTAAACCTGTCAACAAAAGTGTATATTGGCACAACAGGGCCGACCTCACTTAGATTGTAATATAATTAATATTAACCATATTAATTATCTTTTACATTAATTACCAGACACATTAAGGTAGGACTGACCTGTACCCTTTATATTACAATTAGGGTTACAGGCAGGTCTGACTCTTGAACAATATAGCAAGGGATCTTGTACACCCACTAGTGCTCATCTACTAGGGGCACATCCATAGGGATGTCCATATCTCTGCCTCACTGCATTACACAGAAGAACCAAATCTTCACACGTTCACCTATGCTCGTCCACAGGGACATCCACTCTACAGATCTTGTTTCCCAGTGCCTCACACAGGAGAATCATCTGGATTTTCTTGTCAACTATGTTGCATAGAGGAGGCTAATACATCATCTTCATTTATGTTCAGATGACGATGCACCCAACACTTTGGGATTTCACACGTTCACCTTGTGCTCAGCCACAGGCACATCTAATTCAATAGATCGCCTTCCCCACTGAATAATCATATGTAGTTCTTCTCAACTCTCTTAATGGAGGAGTTCATCTCTACGTTCTAGCTCTGTCTCAGGTAGGAACCATGTACCCTTATTAAGGGCTTTTGCTTAGTTTTGTAAGTTGGAAAAAGACTCACATAGCTACAATGATCCACATCTCATAGGTTTGTAAGCTAGAGAATGTCTCACATAGCTGCAATCATCAACACTCCCTCTCAGCTAGGGAGGCATTCTTCATCATTCCAAGTCTCACACAGATGTATTTTGAATTTTGTCTTGGCTGGAGTCATCAATGCTCCCTCTCAACTAGGAAGGAATTCTTCACCAAATTTGTTTGGTGAATATGTATGAAATCTGCTCAAGTGTAGAAAGGTACTGTATGTGTATGATTTTTCCTCTGCATCATATCTTTGATATAAAAATATTTCATCTCATCGTGTTTCAATTCATTAGGAAACACTAGATTCTCAAGGAGATTTATACACGTCTCTTGGTTATCATCATAGGATCTATTTCATGGTGAAGTAAATTTGTCATAAGCTTGTGAAGCCACATTGCTTCGCACACTCACTGCTATATACTCTGTCTCTGGTGCAGTCAAGGCCACAAAGTTTTGTTTCCTACTGCATAAGGAAACCATGGAAAATTTCATGGTAGAACATCAACCGAATGTGCTCTTCCGGTTTACTGTACTTTCTGCTCAATCGGAATCGACATATCCTGCAAACTCATGTTCACACTAAAGGCATGTCTTAGGCCATATCATACTGTGGCTCGGATATATTTTAATACATGTTTTGTTGTTTGTCTAGTGAGTCTATCTCGGTTGAATCATGAAATGACTAAACACATTCATTGCATGGAATTAATAAAGTCTGGTGTTAACCAGATACATCAATGATCCAATTAGTTGTGGATTAGCCTCATCTGAATCATCATCAGTCCATCATGGTGGATTTTGTATTATTTCATACTTGAACTTATTTAATATTTTCACTGTATATTTTCCTTAACTTAGGAAAATATCATTGGTCCTCTATCATACTTCTTGTCTCAAGAAGTAGTGCATCATTCTCAGATTCTTTATCTCTAATTCAGAATTCAAGGATTACTTGTATCCAACAACAAAAGTTCTTGAATAAGTTACCAAAAAGCAGGCCTTTGTCATCAACACTGAAATGATATAGGTTTGGATCAACGATACTCTAGTTGTACTCCAAACTAATCAAGAATTTATCTATCTAATATAGTTTCCAGCTCATGGATGGTAGTATGGATGGAAGAGTAACAGGTTTACTGGATCAAGTGTCTCATCATAGAAAACGCCCTCTATTTGTGAGAAAACTCTGGCTATAGATATTTTTTTTGTATTTTCAAACACTTCCATCAGTTACATGTTTTATCTTATAGATCAACTTGAAAGTTACTACAGGCTTCCCTTCTGGTTCTTGAATAATATATTATGCATCATTATTTAAGATATACTAGTATTCTTCATGTTATGGCATCTTTCCATACATGTTCTCTTGTGACTTCTCTAGGACAAGGAGGCTCACCATCAATAAGGTGTCTCATAACTGAAGGATATCTTTGAAGATCTCTTTTACTTTCTCGGGATGTGCCTTGAGAGGCTTGTATGTTTCTCTTCCTCTTGCAGAGTGAATCTAGGTAGGCCTTTTATGTCCTACTGCAATATATCTGAACATATTAATTGAAGAAACTAGATCAACTAGAATAATGTTTGTCTCCCTCTGAACTGTTGATGGAGGAGAAGGTACTTTCTCAATGTCAATCTCCATCTGAGATTCTCTGGGTTTGTTTGAATGGGTATGTATTATTTAAGGAAAACTTCTCTGATTGTATCATATAAAAAATCAGTCAAATATGGTTTGGATTCTCGTACCAGCGATAATGGTCCAAGTCTTTGAGGGCTCCCATACTAGGGATTTATTAAAAAAATGAAATCAACTATAAAATTTGAAATCAATTTATTTTACTTGGTTTATAGTCATGGTTTAGTTTTAGAGGAATTACTTCTCCTCTCTCTTTTCTTCATTCTTTTGAGATGGGTCTGGATCAATGTCAGTGGTGGAAGCATACTGTCTTCCCTTCTTCCTAGTTGGACATTTCTTGCATAGTGTCCATAACTGTCACATCTTAAGCACTGAATTTTTGAAACATCTCTTCTTTGATAACCTGGATTTGATGAAGACTTTTCACCTTTAAATGTTTTCCTAAAATTTCTTTTGAATTTTCCTCCCTTCTTTGTATGAAGTGCAAGAGCATGATTTTCTTCCGAGGAATATTCCACTCCTCTATTTCTAAGTCTAAGCTATTCTTGAGTACAATTTGTCCATAGACGATCAAAGGTTGGTAGAGATTTTATTCCACTGATACTCTGAAGGAAAGACTCCCATGATTTTGGAATATTACGGAGAGTGGTTAAGACAAGTTCTTTGGCATACATGATTTCCTTGATGGTCTCTAGTTGTTCTTTAATCTCTGATAGCTTCATAATGAACATGGCAACTGTGTCACCCTTCGCCATCTTGGTACTTTGAGGTTGGATCTTTAAGGTAAGAGATCTGAGGGTGTTGTCACTTTCAAACATTCCTTTTAAATCTTCATACATATCATAGGTTGTCTTTAGGTTGGCAATCCAAGGTAAGAGGTGATCTCTTACTGAGTAGATGATTAATTTTCTTGCTTTGAAATATTCTTCCTTTCTTATATTCTTCTCCATATCTATAGTTGTAGCTGGTAGGGTTTTAGTTACCACATACAAGAGGTCATATTATTCAAGGGTGAATTGAAGCCTTGATTTACAGTATCTGAAGTTGCTTTCTCCATCAAGCCTATCTTCTACTAATGCTCTATTCTTCATTTGATTGGTTTCTTCGAATTCTCGCCAACTGGATTTTGAAAACCTAATGATTAGGTTGAATTAGAAACCTTGGATTATATTGGACTTATGACTTCCAACAATCAATTTGATAGTGTCACATAGATTCTTGTTGATTCAGGAGAATGTTTCTTCAGAAATTTAGAATTAATATTCTGCAGGAAATTTCGGCACCCTAGAAACCCTAGGGCCAAAAATCAAAATTTCTCGGAATTTCATTTTGAGATCTTCTGGAGATGTTCTGGAAGAGTTCGTACTATTCTATGCCAAAATTTTCCCCAACTTCCAAGTATTAAGGGTTGAATCACCACTGAAAGGAAGGCCGTACAATTTTTTTTGGAAACCCTAGAAGGGTCATATGGTTCTACAAAAGGTGAGTTGAGACTTGGTGGATGCTTGTGTAGTGGGTTCTTTCAGGACCTATGCTCTGATACCATGTTGATTTTTCATAAGCTAGGTTAAGCATGAATTTCATTCCATTTTTATCAATTAACCATAACCATAAACGTTGCAACAACCAAGATCATAAGAAGAAGCACCATGCACAAGAACACAAGAAGTATCCTGGGAAACCCTTCTCAACAAGGGAAGAAAACCCTACCAAATACTTTTCTATATTCCTTAAGAGAAATAAATTCACCACCAAGATAAAACCTATCACACAATAGGGTGCTCAAACCCTAGAAATCTAATTCCCAAGAGAGGTGCACACTTTTCCCAAAGAAGTGTACTTGCTGAAATTTCCAAACTCACATGAAAGATATATTTTCTCAATGGGAATTTACCTTTACTTATACTAACCTAAACCTGTCAAAAGAAGTGTCTATTTACACAACAGGGTTGACCTCACTTATCTTATAATATAATTAATATTAAATAGATTAATTATATTTTACATTAATTACTAGTCACATTAAGGTAGGCACGACTTGTACCCTTTACATTACAATTAGGGTTACTTGAAGGTCTGACTCTTGAACAATATAGCAAGGGATCTTGTACACAGACTAGTGCTCATACACTAGGGGCACATCCATAGGGATTTCCATATCTCTGCCTCACTACATTACACAGAAGAACCAGATCTTCACACGTTCACTTGTTCTCGTCCAAAGGCACGTCCACTCTATAGATCTTATTTCCCACTGCCTCACACAGGAGAATCCTATGGAGTTTCTCGTCAACTCTGCTGCACAGAGGAGGATAAAACATCATCTTCATTTCTGTTCACATGACGATGTACCCAACACTTTGGGATTTCACATGTTCACCTTGTTCTCAGCCACAGGGACGTCTAACTCAACAGATCGCCTTTCCCACTGGATAATCATCTGGAGTTCTTCTCAACTCTCTGAATGGAGGAGGTCATCTCTACGTTCCATATCTGTCTCAGGTAGGAACCATGTACCCTTATTAGGGGCTTTCTCTCAGGTTTGTAAGCTAGAGAAAGACTCACATAGCTACAATGATCCACATCTCACAGGTTTGTAAGCTGGAGAATGTCTCACATAGCTACAATCATCAACACCATGAAGTCATGGCTGACCCAAGACTGAAACAACATCATAAAGTTCTCTTTCTATCAGAAACACTTCCAACCCAATACGAATCATTATAACCAACCAGTCTGAAGTCATGATCTCCATTATAACAGAGACCAAAGTCGAATGTACCCTTAAGGTAACTCATCACATGTTTTTCAACAAGAAGGTGAACACATCTAGGATATACCAGATAATGAATCAAGGTGTTCACAACAAAATATATATCTAGCCTAGTATTCGTCAGATACAGATCAATGATCCAATGATTTATCTGTATAATGTAGCATCGACCTTCAGACAAAGTATCAACCAAGAGATTCAACTTTGTTTCCATGGGTGTGTTCATGGATTTACATTCCAACATATCAAACCTCTTTAGTATTTCAACTGCATATTTCCCTTGGTTAAGGAATATCTTCTCTGGGATCTTCCAAACTTCAAGACCTAAGAAATAGTGCATCAGGCCTAGATCTTTCATCTCAAATTCTGCAGCGAGCTTCTTCTTACAATCAATGATGAGATTTTATTCTCTAGTTAAGAATAAATCATCCACATACTGTAATTTTTAAACCTGTGAAGTAAAGAAATGCATATAGATTCTTAAGAAAAACAAAATTTAATCAATGACTCATACACAAAGTACACAGAGATTTTATACCGAAAACCCTCAACTGGGAAAACCTTTCTTATATTCATTGTATCGAATTTCACCATTCACCATACAATATATACAATGTTTTTAGGTATTCCATAGATACCAAAACCCTAATCCCTTAATATGAGATTAATTTAGAAAACTGCTAAAAATAGAAAAAACCGCCCAAAAAAAAATATTTGGGGTGCTGCCCCGGGCTACTGCCCATTGTCGAACACTGTGTGTAACCAGGGGGGGCATACCTGCCCCCCCTGGGACCCCCCTAGGAAAGCGCCCAGTGCACACGACACAAAGGGCAGTACTAGAGGGATCGTCAAACGCAATTGCCATATCTGATGCACGCACACACACATGCAAAGAATATAACACATACCCAACATTCTCCCACTTGTTGTTTTGTTTGCATCCAGGGGTCCAGGGGATTATATAGTCAACAATCAAGGGCACCAATGCCCATTGGTACTATACACTAGGAGAAATTTTCTGTGCTCACAGACTTTGTCAATGAATCTGCAACATTCTTCAAAGTGTCAACATTTTCCAGCAACACCTTCTTTTCCTTAACCATGTGTCTCACAAAGTGATACTGAACATCAATATGCTTTGTCTTCGAATGATAAATTGGGTTCTTTTCCAAGAATATTGCACTCTGACTATCCCAATCTAATCTCACTGCTTGTTGTACCAACCCAATACCTGAACACAATCTTTGTAACCATACTACTTCCTTGCTTGCATGAGTGGTTACCATGTATTCAACTTCTGTAGTTGAGAGTGCCACTATCGTCTGTCTTTTTCTCATCCAACTGATTGCTCCTCCAAATAGGTTAAACACATACCCACTTGTAGATATTATGCGATCCATATCTCTAGCCCAGTATGCATCAACAAAGCCATGTATGTCCAACACTTTGTCCAATCCTGGTCTTCCTTGGTAGCACAATCCATAACTGGTAGTTCCACGCAGATACTTGAAGACCCTCTTTACTGATGTCCAATGCTCCTTCCCTAGTTTTGACATGTACCTACTCAAAACTCCCACTGCATGTGCAATGTTTGGTCTAGTACAAACCATTTCATACATCAATCTTCCAATTGCACTGGCATACGAAACATGGGACATGTCCTCTTCTTCTTCCCGTGTCTTGGGACACTGATCTGCAGATAACTTTACACCTATAGGAATAGGAACCTTGACCGGTTTACTTCCATGCATATTAAACCTTTGCAATATTTTCTCAACATATTTTCTCTGATTCAACCAAAGTTTCCTGTTTTCACGATCTCTTTTAATCTTCATTCCCAGAATGAATTTAGCTGCACCGAGATCCTTCATGTCAAATTTGGAGGATAGTTTTGATTTCACTTCCTTGATAACATCCATGTTATTTCCTACCAATAACATGTCATCAACATACAACACTACATAAATGAAGTGATTACCAACCTACTTGAAATATACACAGTGATCAGCCCTGCTTCTTACAAATCCCAATCCAAGGATGTACATGTCAAACTTTTGGTACCACATCCTAGGTGATTGCTTCAGACCATATAGTGACTTCTTTAGCTTACAGACCAACTCTTTCTTTCCCTTCACTACAAAGCCTTCTGGCTGCTTCATGTAGATTTCTTCTTTCAGATCCCCATGTAGGAATGTTGTCTTCACATCCATCTGTTCCACTTCAAGATCAAAAGTAGCAGCAATAGATAAAATAAATCTAATAGAAGTTAACTTAGCAGAAAGAGAAAAAATCTCACCAAAGTCAATTCCCACTACCTGGGAATAACCTTTTGCTACTAACCAAGCTTTGTATTTCTCCACTTTACCTTGTGCATTAAACTTCTTATTGAACAGCCATTTGCTACCAACCGATTTTCTTCCAGCTAGCAACTCAACTATATCCCATGCCTCATTCTTATCTAAGACATCCTTTTCTTCAACCATGGCCTTCTTCCAGAGTTTACTATCCTCTGAATTCACTGCTTCCCTGATAGTTCTGGGATCATCATCAGTAATAGATAAAGAAAAATTGGAACGAAAATCAGGTGGACTATACCTTTATGGCTTCCTTTTATCTCTCACTGATCTCCTCAATACTGGGGTAGGAGGTTCTTCTTCTTCTTCTGCTTCCTCTTCTTCAGATGATTTAGATTTTGCATCATCCAACTTAAGCTCTATTTTCTCTGGTTCGTCTTGCGTTGGTAGGAATTCTTGTTTGGACACATCTTTTACCTCTATGAAAAAAACATCTCGATTGTAAACAATCTTCTTTGTTTCTGGGTTCCAAAGCTTATAACCTTTCCCACCATCTTTATAACCAATAAAGATACACTTTTCATCCTTTTTATCCAGCTTACTCCTATTTTCCTTTGGAACATGTACATAAGCATCACAACCAAACACTTTAAGATGTTTAAGAGAGGGTTTCTTTGTAGACCATACCTCGTGTGGAGTTTTATCATCCAACGTTGATGAAGGTGATCGATTGACCAGGTAACATGTTGTACCCACTGCCTCTACTCAGAATTCTTGTCCTAACCTGACACCACTGAGCATACTCCTTGCTTTTTCCATCAGTGTCCTATTCATCCTTTCTACAACTCCATTCTGCTAAGGAGTGTATGTAGCAGTCTTTTGCCTTGCTATACCACACTTCTTACAGAATTCTTCGGATTCATTTCCGCAGGATTCTCCACCATTATCTGTTCTCAATACCTTTATTTTCTTCTCTGTATGATTTTCTACCAGAGCCTTAAACTCTTTAAAATTATCAAATGCCTCAGATTTCTTTCTAAGAAAATAAATCCATGTGTTCCTTGAAAAATCATCTATGAATGAAACATAATACACAGATTTACCTAGGGATGGGACATGAACAGGTCCAAACACATCACTGTGTATCAACTCTAAGATCCCCTTTTCTTTTTAGCACCGGCCGAGAATCTTACTTGATTCTATTTACCATATATGCAATGTTCACAGAAATAAAAATCCAGAGTGCAATTATACATACCTTCAACCATACCTTTACCGTGTAGTGTTCGAAGGCCCTTTTCTCCAACATGTCCTAGTCTTTGATTCCACAACATGGTCTTCTTTCCAGGGACAATATTGGTCTTGTCTTCTTTATTTATCTATTCAGGGACAACATAACTGTTACACCCATTAGTATAAGTGCTTCCCAACAACTTGTACAGAGTTCCACACCGAACTTCCCTCATCAACACCATTGCTCCTCGTACCATCTTGCAAGTGTTCTTTCCAAATACAGTATCCACTCCTGCATAATCCATGTTTCTTACAGATATTAGGCTCCTGGCTAGTTTTGGAATGTTCAGAACCCCAGGGAGTGTTCTAATCCTTCCATCTTTTAGCAACAACTTAACCCTCCCACATCCCAAGATTTTTGCTGTCAAGTCATCTCCTAGGAATACATCACCACCATCATATTTTTCATATTCAGAGAACCACTCCATGTGAGGAGTCATATGGTATGATGCACCTAAGTCAATCAACCATACATTGCAGTCTGCATGTGTACTTGTAGATGCTAGATAAACATCACCTCCTTCTTCAGTGGAGGTTTTCACCTCTATGGAAGAGGTACTATCATATCCCTTTGGTTTTTCAACCTTCTTAGACTTGCAATCTTTCTTATAATGCCATGTTTTAACACACTTCCAACATTTCCTCAAAGATTTTCCTGGAGACTTAGATCTACCTCTAGATTTAGATCTCCATCCTGAAGGCTTACCAGGGTTCCTATCTTGGGTACACCCTCTTACATATAAATCATCTGTGTTGTGTCCATCCATGATTTTTCTCCTCATCACTTCAGATAACAAGGATGCAACTACATCTCCATACTTCAATGTAGATTGAGTGGTACTACCTATTTCTACAACCAAATTATCCCAATAGTCTGGCAAAGAACATAACAAAGTAATACACTTATCTTCTTCTGCAATCGTAATATTAACAGATCCAAGTTGACTTACTAGAGTATTAAAGGCATTTAGATGTTCTATCACAGAATCTCCATCTTCCATCCTAAGATGATATAGCTTATTTCAAAGAAACAACTTGTTTACTAGGGACTTTGATTGATACAAATTCCCCAAATTATCCCATAGTTCCTTGGTTGTAGATTATCCTGAGACATTCAACAACACTGAATTTTCCAGACAAAGTCAAATAGTACTCCTTGCTCTTATGTCCAGCTTCTCCCAATATTCCTTCGACATACCAGTAGGTGGTGTACTAGTAGTTTGTGCACTAGTAGGTTGTGTACCAGTCGTATGTGTTCCAGTAGGTTGCGTACCAGTCGACGGTGTACCCGGATCCACAATGATCCATTGTTCTTTGTCTACAAGAAGGTCCTCCATATTCAACTTCCATAGCTCAAAGTTTTTACCATTGAACTTCTCTATCTCGATTCTAGAAGAACTCACCATTCCTCTTTCTGCACTCAAGTCACCACTGCAAAAGCTCCCACAAAACCCAGTTTTATCACAGACCCAAGATAAACTTGATCTATCAAGACTAATCCAAACCCTCAACAACAAAGGCGTTCCTCTGAAGCCAAAAATGAGCTCTGATACCACATGTAAGTTTTAAACCTGTGAATTAAATCAATGCATATAGATTCTTAAGCAAAACAAAATTTAATCAATGGCTCATACATAGAGTACACAAAGATTTTATACCGAAAACCCTCAACTGGGAAAACCTTTCTTATATTCATTATATCGAATTTCACCATTCACCATACAATATATACAATGTTTTTAGGTATTCTGTAGATACCAAAACCCTAATCCCTTAATACAGGATTAATTTAGAAAACCGCTAAAAATAGCAAAATCTGCTAAAAATAGCAAAAACCGCCTAAAAAGAAAATTTCGGGGCGTTGTGCGTAACCAGGGGGGCATACCTGCCCCCCCCAGGACCCCCCTAGGAAATCACCTGGAGCACATGACACAAAGGGAACTACTATAGGGATCGTCAGAGGCAATTGTCATATCTGACGCGCCTACACACACACATGCAAAGAATATAACACATACCCAACACATACAACAAAAATATAATTGGCTCATCCTTCATAACCTTGAAGTAAAGGTTAGAATCAACTTTACTTTTGGTAAATCCCAATCTCTTCAAGAAACTGTCAATTCTTCCATACCAAGCTCTAGGAGCTTGCTTCAACCCATACAAACATGATTCTTCTATGTCCTATATTTCGAAACCAAATTTTCACATCTCATTATACCAACCTAGTACACTTTCTCAGCTTCAACTCAATATACACAATCATGTGCTAGCTCTACGTGCTTTCTACAAAGAACTATCTATCTCACTACTTGAGAGTATGTTCTCTACTCTCTCTATAACTGTTCCTATGGAACTAGGATTCTGTACCTACAGCTACTCTGAAGTTGAGAATGGCTTCTCCATTCTCATGGTGACTGCTAAAATTTGAGATCAACTCCTCTACTCCATCATGGAAACAACTTCATCTAAAGTTGAGAGTGGCTCAATAACTGATATTGAAGGTAGCTCTTCTTCTTTCATGGAGGTAACTCTATTTGTTATTGTAGTCATGTCTCCATGACTTGACTCATGTACTTCACCAACTAGAACTGGAGATAACTCAAATCTCAAATATGGGGATTCATCCCCCTGAATCTCATATTGTATTTGAATCATGGTTGTTCTGGTTATATTTATGAATACTAGAACTATTTCTTTGATTTTTGGAGAAAGTGTCTCGTCATAGTCTTCTCCCTCTTGCTGGGAGAATCCTATGGACACACATCAAGATTTGTACATATGCAACATGCTTGATCTGTTAAATCAATCTTCGAAGTCAACACTAACTTCCCTTCTAGTATCACATAAAAAATCCATATCCAGTCCTGATAATTCAATAGGGGTGAGGAAACGTTAAGTTGGCTCGACCAAAGGGAGAGGAAACAAACCTGTTGTAGGAACAACACACATTCGTGTGGTAATACGATGCATGGTTTCTTAATGATGTGATGATATATGTATTGATTTGGCATGATTGAACCTGGGACTGGTAGGTCATGTAGTTTGAACCTGGACTCTATCTAGGCCAAAGAAGAATGCTTCAGAGATTGTTAGTTCCATTCCACGTTCTCATTTTTCTTTTGTCTGTTCCTTTTAAAAACATTCCAATATTGGATTGGAAATGAATGAAATGAAAAGACTTCAATCCAATTCTTTTCCAAGAATGAAATCCTCTCAACTTTTTCGTGTGATAAAGAATGGGGAAAAAGAATAATATATTTTCCTGATGCGATTCTTAGAATACCCAAAAGTGGTGTTCTAAAGAGAAGCGTTCATAATGTCGTATTGAATGATCCTGGCCAGTTAATTTTTGTACATATAATGCATACAACTCTAGTTGTTGGTTGGGCTGCTAGCTTCCTTCTATGACACTGAAACAAGGGAATCTTCTGAGGAGATTTCATGTCTCCTATAGTTGTTTGAAGCAATGATCTAGTCTTCTCAGCTCTTGGCATTTGTCTCCCACTCCTCGAAGATGTTTCTTCATCTGATCCTTTCTGAGATTAGGCTTACTCCGAGTCTTACAAAAACTTCATAGTATTTGCAGGATATACCTAGTGTTGAATACCAAGTCTAAATATGAAAAGTTGAGTTAGACTTCAAACGAATTATGCTTCCTATCAAGGTGGCTTCATTATTCTTTGAAAATTTCTATTGTGAGTTCTTGTTGTAATGTTCGGTCATCTTTGGAGCCTTATGCTCCTTACAATCAATCTTCATATGAGATACTCTAGATCTCAAAAAATAGCTTCGTCTTCATCTTCTTTGTTACATGAATGTATATGGTCATGTACATAGTTTGCTTCATGTCTCATCTAATCTGTTGCCTTCTACAACCTTCATTATAGCTTCCTTAAGGCTATCACCTATGACCTGAAACAAGGTCAACAAAACAACAAGCAAGAATAATACTCTTTTGATAATAAAGAAATAGTGAGAACAATTATCATAGTAGCTCCTTTAAATCTATCACTTGTGACCTTCCTGAAACAAGGGTTAAAACTAAGAAATACAATATGACATGAGATCAACACTCTTCTAGTGTTGTGATCAAACATTCCTCCATGGTAACCTGGAACCAACACAAGAAGTTTCTCCTAGAAGAGATGTTAGTTGTATTTGGTAAATGATTACAATAAGGATTTATATCAATATGCTCACATGCTACCAAGTATAATACTTTTCAAAGACTGCTACCTCAACTATAGTGTTTACTTGTAATGAGGTAGTTATCAGACTTGTCATGTGCAAATTTGAATTTTATCAAACTTTTATCAAGACTCCAGGTTCTAGGTTCTAGTTCTCGTTGTGAGTATGAGGAAGAGATAAAAGACTCATGGGAAATATCAAATGAAGAACAAACACTGGAGATGGAAATTGAAGAATTCCTTGCACCTTTGTCACTTCCAAATAACTTCATGGCATGACAACCAAATAAGAGAGCCAATAATACAAAGAATAGATTGAGAATTGGTTCCAAACAGCCATTAGGCCCCACCACTCCATTACTAGACATTTCTTTGCACCATCCATATCAAAGGATTTGGTCCCTCATATTTTGGTATCTCTCAAAGTATATTTTTCAAGATTTAATATGGCTACAATTGTAATCATGTTATGCAAATGGCTACATTGGAAACATTTCTACACTTCAAGGGAAATTTATCTTTTTCAAGTAGAGTAGGATAATGTATATAAATGAATAAAATAGTAAAGATAAAAATAAGTCCATTTGTGAAAACTAGTATACTGGCATAGCGGGACATGAGTTTTCTTGAAAACTAGGAAATTGGTGGGAAAAACTCTCAATAAAGTTATGTAAGTTAATGTTAGTTCAAGTTTTATGGTTGTTCAAATCAATTATGTTTTATGCTTGTGTCATATGATGTGGGATTCCTTAAGGCACACCTTCCGATAAGTCTCATCCCATCAACTCCAACACATGATATGGGATCGAGATTAGATATGTTTATAAGTACCTTGAGGCTTGCATGCCTTAATGGAAGGTTCTCTTGCTATTAAAAAAGGGAATACATCAATGTGATTTGAATGATGGGTTCTATAGGTGTACGACTCCAACACATTCATTCACACAAACTAGAATGTACTTTTGTACCTTGATGTCCACTGATATTAATGGTGGGTCATCCCTCATTGGTTAACGATTTACATTATTGATTGGTAGTCCAATGATCTCTTCCTATGTTCAACTCCAATTAAATTTATTCATAGAGATTGAGTTTTACAAATAGAGGATATGGATGAAGAATATATTGTTTATGGTATTGACAACAACTTGCAACATTTTCATATTCTTCAAAATAGAAATTTATTTTTCTTGTTCAACAACACTTTCAGTAGCCACCTACATCAACACCTCCATGATATTATTTTTCACAATGAGAAAGTATTACAAATAAGAATAATTATTTCTTTTGCAACATGAAATCATAAACAAAATAAAAAAATCTTGTTTTTGGTTGGCCTCGGCATTCAATGTTTAGTTCTCTTTGATACTGACAGTGTTTTAGAATCCAAAAGACAACAAGTTGCAAGTGATCAACCTTAGTGAGAATCAACAAAATACTAAACACCTATATGCAGTCATGTAACCACCACACAATCTTGCAACCACTGGGAAACCTGTATCATTTAACTTCTAAGCTACCTTGCAAATTTTGGTTTATTTAGTGACAATATTTGGCTTCATAATAAGAGCTCAGAGTTGCTGAGAACTCAAGTGTCCACCAACAATAATTTATTTTCTTGGTTCCAAATTCACTGTAGTAGTCAACCTCAAGCAAAGTCATCATCACAGTTGGTCAACACTCAATTAATTTATTTGGCTCAGTTCAACATACAACATCTCCATATTCTCTCTCTCTCTCTCTCTCTCTCTCTCTCTCTCTCTCTCTCTCTCTCTCTCTCTCTCTCTCTCTCTCTCTAATCATCTACTACAACATACATTGTGGTAAGAAAACTGCATTAAGGTCAAAATTGAGGTAGCATTACAACTCTTTTATTTTTCTAGTTTATCAAAGATATGGAAAGTTATAAAACAACATAAATTTTAAGTTAATTCCTTATGTTAATAATCATTTGTGGCATTTCCTATACTCTATACTTGTTACACCCATTTCCCATAACCATTATTTCCCATCTATTTTTCTCTACTCCTTCACAACCTCACGAACCTGTAGATTTTTTAACTTCATCTAACAGTCCTAGGTCCTTACCTGCCCACTAGCAGTGATAATCACTAAGAGGAAGAGCTACCTTTCAAAACCCCACACACCAAGTCTTGTAGTGTCATGAGGAGACTAGGTTTTGTTAGACAAGAACTATGTTCATTGGAAGGAAAGTAATAAATATTAGGTTAGTATGCAACTTTGGTAAGGAAACTATGATTCTCATGACATTGAGAACAAAAATTCTTAGCCTATACAACAACTAGCATGTCAATTTACCCATTGGTGTTATCATTACAATTGATCTTGCTTATCATTTCCATTCTTCATTTGGTGATTTCTTTTCTGGTTCAAAGCCCCTTTTGTCTCAAGATATGAATAAATGAAGTCAAATCATATGTTAAAGGAGTGCATAGAAAAGGCTTGTAATTTTATTCTTTGGAGCCAACATAACAATATTGGTCATCTCAAAATTTTGGAGAGAATTCATATTCAAATATGTAGGGTGGTATCAATTCCTTCAAAAGTTCAAGGGGCAATTATCCTCTTTATTTTTCATATCTGTCATATGTCATATTTTCTATAGAAAGATGATAAGCAATTGATTACTATCTAGAGCTCTCCCTAGATTACCAAATAATACAAATTTATGAGTGAGATAAGAGTGAATATCAATGTAGCATGTATTTTGTTTGTCTACAATAAAATATAGACATGGCCTTGCATTTGGTTTGGAAAAATATGCAACACAAGGATGCTGGAAGACACAACTTCTCATTATACATAGTTGAAGGTGATTGCTAGACGAGCCATTCAAGACCTAATTAATGGGATATGGAAAGAATATGAATATTAAGCTCTTAGTCCTTATCAAAGTTTCACCTGATACTTTTGAAGTAGCCAAGAAGTCGATACCTGCAAAATATTGTTGATCGAGGTAGAGTAAAGATAAACATTTCATGGAGGAAAAACCTTAACCAGGTCAACAACTGGGAAATGCATATGAAATGTCTTAGAGATAGAAAAATAGGATATGGATCTCCTTTTGCATTACTAGGTATTACCTATGTGGATGAACCAGGGTCACCTTTTATGGATAATGATTCTCCTCTAGGCCTAATAAATGAGAAATATTATGTTAAACACTCTTATCCATGAGAAAATGGAAATCCTTGCACATCGTCGTGCACAAATTGCTTGATTGTCCTGTTGAAAAAATTTAATATATCCACCAATTCATCAGTGTCCTAATGAGAATACCATGTGCTCCAACTCTAAGTTAAAAGTGCATAACAAGTTTCTTACATGCATACAGGAGCTTGGAAATATAAGGTGTCGAACATTATAAAAGGTTGCATTCACTTTGGATCTTCATTGCAAGTATCATAATATTGGTTGTCCGGATATTTTCCCATACTATAGAAAGATTAAACATGAGGCCCAATGTACTTTCAAGCCATACAATTTCCCTTATGCAGGTTCCAAATGTCCTATCACAGGGGATCTCCAGACACTTTTGGCACATCTAAAGGATGATCACAAAGTTGATATGCACATTGGTAGCATGCTTAACCACTGTTATGTAAAAGATAATTCACATGAAGTTGAGAATGAAACCTGGATATTGACAATTTTCCACTATTTGGAGCTTATTTTTGTCTTCATTTTGAGGAATTTCGGTTAGGAAAGTCACTAATATTTATGGCCTTCCTTCTTTTTATGGGAGATGATAATGAATCCAAGAATTTCATCTATAGTCTTGAAGTAGGGGAGAATGGAAGTAAGCTAATATGGCAAGGAGTTCCTAGGAGAATTTGGGACAACCATTGTAAAGTTCGTGACAACTATGATAGGTTAATCATACCAAGAAGCATAGAATTGTCCTTTTTTGGTAGAGATACGAAAGAGTTGAAGTTCAAAGTTACTTGTCGAATATGGAAGGGATAATAAGATATGAAGATTCTCTTTTGTGACTGAACGATTTTAAAGAAAATTAATAGTTCTTCCCTAGTCATTTGTTGTAGTCCTAAACTGAGAGTAAGATTTTGAAGGATCACATATTAAGATTACTTATTGTAATCTTGAAGGGGAAGATTGTTGTTTTAGAAGGATCACATATTAATATTCCATTGTAGCTGGAATTTTGTTTTTGACATGAATAGTCCATGTGCACTTTGGAAGCAGGTTTTGTTAAGGTGGTAGTAATTCATACATTTGAGAGTATCTTATAGCATTTAATGGGTTTATGTTATTTTTTATGTGATTTTGTAGGACAAAAAAACTCTATTAACTGCAAAATTATATGGACAAGGTTCAACATATGTTCATTGGAGAGTTGAGGATATAAAATAGGTCACAGGAAAGGAAAGGAAAGGAAAGTGATTTTTTGTAACCAAACAAATGAAATTACTATGGGAGCTCGATCCATATTTTGGGGGAATGAATATGAGGCATGCACTGATATTCAATTTCTACCAAAAGATAACTCAACAAAATTTCAACACCAAGATAATGAACATGTCAAGACAAGAGATGAGGACGCCAATAATGATTATGATAAGTTGAAATTCCTATACACAAGAGATAGAGAGTATAGTTTACTATTATGAGGGGGATAATACATTAGAAGGCATGGAACAAATCATTGGTTTAGATGAGGTATATTATTGAAATAATTGTGGAATGTTTCTAGAAGTAAAAGTGGAAGGAAGGAATTCAAGAACATCCATTTTCCCAGTTGAGAGGAAAAAACTCACTAAAGGAAATATCTATAGAAAATAGAATTGGTGTCACTATTTTCAGCTTGGTCATTTTTTGATAACCTTTTACAGAACATCAGCTATACATTTTATTTCATGGGGACATGCAATATCTTAGGCATGGGGGACATGTTGGGCCTCCAATTTGACGTTGTTTTCATAGCCAATTAATCCCTTTTGACCACTTAAACCTTTATTTTCACCTTGTCATTTGATCCTTTTAACATGTTTTTCAACGAAAACTTCATTAGTGTTGGTTGTTGTGTCCACGGGGTCTTCTATAACACAATGTTTCCCCCAGTCTGTAAATATAACTATATTGGTCGGGGAACTATGGAAAACTCAAAGTTGTGAATGTTTGATTTGATGGACCTTTGCATAAAAGGTCGATGAATGTAAATTTTGTTATTTTAGTAGAAAATGGATATGTGTTACATGAATGTTGGGAAGGGGATGTGCTAAGAGAGACCATGATTTATAATGAAAAGGTGGTGGAGGGGACCCCGAATGGTTGCATTAACCTCCACTGAACCAGTACCATGTTGGATTTAATTTCTCAACATCATAACAACCCTCTGACCAGTAATGAATTACAGTTAGGATGGTAGGTGGGAAGACCTCCTCAAGAGTTAATGAGGGGATGGGGTAGACTGGCCATCTTTAAGGCTTCCGAACCTGACCATGAATTGGGGATTCGAGCCACACACAATCTTGCTGAGGAAGGAAAGAAAGGAAGCGTGGTGGGAAGAGGGGACCTGCAGAGAGTGAAGAGACGAGAGATGAAGCTCTCGGGTCTGAGGAAGGATTGAAAGAGAAAAGTGAGTTTTGATCACAAAGAATAGAGACTGAGCCAGGATAAGAAGAGTAAACTTTGTCGTTATCTATTTCTGTATTGGGAGAAGGAGAGTAACCTTCGTCCCTAACTTCTGTTGAGATGGAAGTAAGAGATTGGAATCTCAAAGCATCGTGGTCTAAGCTCAGGGGTGGCCAATGATAAATCCATTGGGAGTGACTAAGCTTATGGTTGGGTGAAACGAGAACCCCTCTCAGCAGTCGCATCATGCCTTATGGTTCTGATAAGTTTTTTTATGCCGTGTTCTTTGAATTGGAAATAATGGATGCATTCTTGTATTTATATGCCTATAAATGGTTTATGTATTGAATGATTAAGTTAAGAGTATGCGTTCGTTCCCTTGAGTACTTTTACATCTGCTTGATGTTCCTTATGCTCTATTTTAATTCCTCAAAATCACTTTCCCCAGGGAATTACAACACAATCCCAGAGTTAGAGAAAGCTTCTTGGTATTTCTACCATTTTGGTAACCTCACGATTTACATTTCCCTGTTTCAGAACTCGTAGCTCTATGAGTTAGGAAGGCATTTCATTTAGACCAATAGTCTAAGAGACTTTGAAATCGCACCTGAGTCCTAAACCAAAAACCTCACTAAGAGTAGGGTTAATAGCCCAATATTCATCTGAAGTTCCACGTGACCTGGGTCTAAGAACCCTACATAAAAAGGAGTTATCTCTTGAAAGTTTTGGGACCTCCGGAGTTCGAAGCTCCGAGAGATCAAATTTCACGATAGTTAAGTTACCCGAACTACCGGAGTAACAAGAACTGTAGATGACTTAAGAATATTACACAGGTGATGGAGGCGAGTCATTTAAAAGGTGGAAAGGCCATCCTAGTTGTGAGATCAATTCAAACCCCCACTAGGGTTAACGAATTAAACACCAATTGCTCGATTAAATTTACGGTTGGGAACCATTGCGGAGCAGAAAGGTGAAAATTAGTGGACCTGCTAGTTCATGACCTGCAATCAACCCACATCATTGATATCATTGGGAATGTTGGATCAATGACTAGGATTGGACTAGAGTCAACTGAAAACTTCCCTGATTGTGGAGGTTGAACCCCATAATCACTGTGAACCGTCGATCTATGCATGGAGATCGAGGATGGGAAATCATTGCGGAGCACGAAAGTGAAAGTAGAAGATGCGCTAGTTCGTGGCCCGCAATTCACCAACATCATTGACCTCGTTGGGATAGAAGATCAACAATTCTAGTTAGACCACGTTGGGTGAGCAATTTTTAGATTGCGGAGGTCGAACTCTCTGATAAAGATCACGCATGTTGGGGCCCCGTAATTACTATCAAATGTCAATCATCGTTGACCTTCAATATGAGTTTGAATAGATCCTTGAAACATAGGGAGTGTGTGGGAAATTGAAATATTCAAGGAGATCAAGCTGAGAAGAGATAAGTGCTTTTCGGAAACACTGATGAGGTCCAAGAGGCGAAATTGTCCCAAGTTCAAAATCTTAGGAAGTCGAGCGCAGAGTGTGTTAGGAAGGCACTAGAAAGTCCTTTGGAAGACACAGAAGGGTTGATTCCCTTAGATATTGAGTAAGTTGAAAGCCTAGGGAGAAACAATGCAAGTTGCACGCGGAGCGCAAGTGTGTGCCAGGGCGGAGTCAAACTCCATTGACAAAATCTTAGGAGGGAAAACACCATCGAGACCCAAATACTTCAGTATTCGCAGGAGGTAGTTCAAAGGTGAATCCTTTGAAAGACTTTAATTCTTCCAAGTTGGGAGAAAGCACAAGATTAGGGGGAGGAGCGACAACCGCCGACAGATCAGATGTAAGGAGGAGATCTGAGCCATTGAAACTCACGTTCATACACCTGGAGGAGCGTGTAGGAAAAGAACATATCTCATTCGTCAGATCTGGGTGAAAAGGACCAACAACCATTGAATCCAGGTAAGGTGCATGTCCCTTAACCTTTTGGAAGTGCACAGAGGGCGGAGTTGTGAAGTCCTAAAGTCCAGAAGCTAGTCGGAACCATCCATCACCAAGTTTTATAGGTGGCATCAGATCCAAGAGTTTGAGGATTCAAACTTTGGAAGATTACCAAAGGTAGGAAAGGAGGGATTTGTTTTCCAAAATCCTGAAACGCGAAGTCCTGATTTTCAAGAGGATATCAAGAATGTCGTATCATGGAAGATCGTGGACCATTGATCTGACACTGTCGAAAGTTCAAAGATCAGACTTCTGGAAAAAGAGGTGAATTAATTTCTGAGTTCGCGAAGTCGTGAAGCACCTTTCGGTTAGACCTGTGGTCATAACTAGTGGTCACGTGGAGGGGCTTGTCAAAAAAGAGGCTAGCGCTCAAACTCAGAGATTTCACAAGCGCGAAGGGGAAGGTCACGGGTACAATTAGACCTACACCGGGAAATTGAAAGGGTCTATGTTTAATTACAAAATGAGACCATCAAGGTCTTATAGAGTTTTTTGGTTCTAGAATCGGAGATCCTTGACTGGGAAGTCGGGTTGGTTCTCCGACTATTCAAATTAGGAACCGTAGAAGGAGAGGATTTGTTCCTGTAAGGAGAAGGGTTTTTTATTTTTATTTTCACCCCATCGTGGGTGTGCTACAAAATGGTATCAGATCATCATTACTACACTTAGCCTACTTGGGCTCATCGATGAGTTGCTTAAAAAAAAAAAAAAAACTCTATTTGGAGTGCTTTTAAAAGATTGACACTCTATTTTACCTCTTCCTTAAAAAGTTTGGATAAAATGTTATTAAGGGAAATAATTAAACTTTCTACTCTGTGTGTGTGCATTTAAGGAATTGAACCGTGTATTTCTCATGAACTAATAGACTGTTAGATAACAATAAGTGTTTCGTCATCACTCGAGAAATCCGTAAATCACGGGAAAACTTCAAGACTAAAGGATGGTGACGGGTCATGAAGTGGGGGATGGCTCCCACAATAGAGACGAAGAATCTAACGAAAGGAGGGCAATGGAAACCCCTTCGGATCTAGATGAAACTATAAGGAGCCTCAAGGCCAAATTACAAAGTTGTAAGGCTGACAATGAGAGATTGATAAAGGAGCAAGGAAAAAAAATAGAAATTAACGCAGCCTTGTTGCAGACCTTATATGACATATAGAGGCAACTGCAACATGAACCCATAACCATTCTTGTGGACCAACGACAAAAGAAGATAAGTCAAAGTCCACCTGAGATCCAAAAACATGATTCCATAAGTGAACACACTATGAGAAGTACCGTGAAGAAGGCCCAACCTGGAGGCAGGGGACACTCATCGGTAGAGTTTTCTGGAAAAGAAGATGGAAAATATGAAGGATGTTCTAGTAGCAGAGCCAACTTACATTCTCAAAGGAAAGAAAAGAAATGGAAGAATTCCAAAAATCATGATCCTGAAGAGTTCAAGAAAGCCAAACCACCCTCTTTCGATGGAGAGATTAAGAAGGGAGAAGGGGAAGAATCTCGGCTTCTTGGTTTAAAGAATTACTTAAGAGTCCATGACTACTCTAAAAACTTGAAGGCTCGAATATCCATCTTTAACCTGAATGGAAAAGATTCCATTTGGTGGGAAGACCTTAGGAATGTTAAAGGAGTTCATGAGAAGGAATTTTCATGGAAACAGTTCGAGAAATACTTCAGGAAGAAGTATCTCTCAGAGAAATACATGGATGGGAAGACCAAGGAGTTATATGAACTCAAGTTGGGGAAGCTCACAATAGATGAATATGTCAATAAATTCCTTGAGCTATTGAGGTATGTACCCTACATAAAAGATGAAAAGGTAAAAATGCAGCGATTCATTAGTGGGTTACCTCAGACCTACCAGGACAGGATTGAGTTTGATGAACCAAAGACCTTAGAAGAAACCATCAGGAAGGGAGGTTATTGTTATGAATAGTTCGGGAATAAGACAAGACCTCACGAGGACTGGAAGAATAGGAGTAGTTTGGGATTCCATAGGAAGGGGTTTAAATCCTCGAGATTCAAGAACTATGGAAAGGATTATAGAATGAGCCTTCCTACTAGAAGTATGCACCAAAAAAATTTCCCATCTCAAAGTGGAAATAAACCTTTTAAGACAGTCCCAGGAAAGACTGATAACCTAAAGAAAGAACCCTTAAAATGTTGGGGTTGTGGAGAATATCATCGGTTGATGGATTGTCCACGCAGACAATAGAATAGTGAGAGAGTTTACAGTATCCAAGAAGATACCACCATCAATGATGTGGCTAGGAGCATGCCACGAATCTATGCAGCCTTGGACAATAATCAAGCTGACCACCAAGCCTCAATAATGGAGTTGGAAGGTATGATCGCCAACCATCTAGTTTCTATTTTAATTGAACTTGGTTCTAATTTGAGTTATGTGTCCCCTCAGACTGTTGATAAGTGTAAACTGCAACCAATTAGACATGTTAATCCGTGGTTGGTATGACTAGCCACTGGGACCAAAATAAAGGTGGCAGAGGTCATACCAACCTGTCAATTCATCATGGGTGGATTTCCCACCCAAGCAACCCTTAACATACTTCCCCTGGGATCCTATGACTTGTTGATTGGTATGGATTGGTTGGTTTCTTATAAAACTGAGTTGGACTATTATCATAAAACTTTAGAATGTGTAAATAAAGAAGGGAGAAAGATGACCCTCCAAGGGATTCATAATCCTGTCTCAGTGAGACAAATATCAACCCTTCAAATGAAAAAGTATTGCAGAAAAGGGTGTCCCTTATATGCAATACATGTGTTGGAATATGTTGAGGATGACAAACCAAACCTAGAGGACCACCCCATATTAAGAGAATACAAGGACATGTTCCCATAAGAGGTACCAGGTCTACCTCTGAGAAGGGACACTGAATTCTCGATAGAACTTACACCAGGAGAAGTGTCAGCATCTAGGACGCCCTATAGGATGAGTACACCATAGTTGGTTGAGCTCAAGCTACAACTAAAGAGGATCATGGACATAGGGTACATATGACCTAGTGTATCTCTATGGGGATCACCCGTCTTGTTTGTGAAAAATAAATATGGCACACTCCAACTGTGCATAGATTATAGACAACTCAATAAGAAAACCATAAAGAGAAAATATCCCTTACCAAGAATCGATGACTTGTTTGACCAATTGGTAGGTGCTTCCATTTTCTTGAATATAGACTTAAGTTTTGGATACCATCAAGTCCGAATTAAGGATGAAGAAATCCACAAGACAACCTTCAGGATGAGGTATGGTCACTATGAGTTTGTGGTGGTACCATTTGGGTTAACCAATGCCCCTGCTACTTTTATGTGCTTAATGAATAATGTACTCATCAAGATTTTGGACAAATGTGTATTGGTTTTCATTGATTATATGCTAATCCACTCCAAGAACGGAGAAGAGCACGAAGAACACCTTAGACTCGTACTTCAAGTACTAAGAGAGCATTATCTCTACGCTAAGTTTAGAAAGTGCAACGTCTTTTAGAAGCAAGTCCATTACTTAGGCCATGACATTTCTAAGGAAGGGGTGGAAGTGGACCCTGACAAGATCAGATCTATTATGGAATGGCCTGCCCCGAAGGATGTATCCGAAATCAGATCCTTCATGGGCTTAGTAGGATACTATAGAAGGTTCATAAAAGGGTTTTCCAAGATTGGTTGTCCAATCACTGCCCTTCAGAAAAAGGGGGTTAAATTCATTTGGACATAGAAATGTGAAGAAAGATTTCAGGAACTGAAATACCTCTTGACCCATGCATCCATTCTGAAGATTGCAGCCCTGGATAATGATTTCCTCATGTGTAAATATTCCTACAAGGAAGGACTCAGATGATTCCTTATGCAAGAGGGACGTGTAATTTGCTACGCATCCCAAAAATTAAATGAGCATGAGATCAATTATGTGACCCATGACCTAGATTTGGCTTCCATAGTACATGCTTTAAAAATGTGGAGTCACTACCTCCTGGGAAGGATATTTGTGCTTATGATAGACCATTGTGGGTTGAGGCACCTTTTTGATCAACCAAAACTCAATGCCAGGTAAGCTAGGTGGATGGATCTCCTTAGTGAGTTTGATTTCGAAATCAAACACATCAAAGGAAAGGAAAATAGGGTGGTCGATGCCCTTAGCATAAGTATAAAAATGATTCATCTGGAAGTAGTAAGCACCTGTGAAACGAATGTCAGGGAAAGAGTCAGAAATTCATAAGAGATAGATGCATTATTACAGACCGTGACCTCATACCTAAGACAAGATCCTACAAGGCTAAAGTATGAAGGCTACCAGATGCTTGAGGAAGGGCTACTGACATACAAAAACAAAATATATATTCCAAACTATGACGGCTTGAAGAGGTTCATAATGGATGAACTACATAAGAGACCATATATTGGCCACCCAGGATATCAGAAGATGATCACGACCACTAGGAAACAATTCTATTGGCCTAGGTTGAAGAACGACATAGCTAACTATATATCTAAGTACCTAGAATGCCAACAAGTTAAGGTAGGACATCAGCATCCAGCAAGATTGTTACAACCCCTACCAATCCCAGAATGGAAATGGGAAACCATCTCCATGGATTTAATCACTGGATTACCAAGGTCGACCAAGCAAAATGATGCCATCATGTTCGTGGTGGACAAAATGAGTAAGTATGCTCATTTCATCCCTGTCAAGTCAACTTGAAAAGCAATAGATATTGCCAACATCTTCATGAAGGAGATATTCAGACTACATGGCATGCCCAAGGAAAATGTATCTGACAGAGATACCAAATTTACTTCAAACTTTTGGAAATCCTAATGGTTGGTTTTGAGACTAAATTGTTGTTTAGCACAACCTATCACCCTCAAACTGATGGATAGACAGAAAGAGTGAACCAAATAGTAGAATACATGCTAAGGATCCATGTAATGCATCATCCTAAGAAGTGGGAACACTACCTACCATTGGTAGAGTTTGCCTACAACAATGGTTATCAAGAATCCTTGGAGATGAGTCCTTTTGAAGCCCTCTGTGGTAGACAATGCAAAATTCCAATCAGCTGGAATAATCTAGTGGGTAGAATTACAATCAAACCCGACATGCTGAAAGAAATGGAACATCAAGTGATCCAGATAAAGAAAAATTTGAAGATTGCTCAAGATAGACAGAAACGTTATTCCGACAGAAAAATAACTCCCCGAGAGTTCAAGATAGGAGACCATGTATATCTCAGAGTTAAACCCAGGAAGAGTTCCCTAAGAATGGGAGCCTGTACCAATTTGGAACCTCGGTATTGTGGACCCTTTGAAGTCTTATATGGAGTGGGACCTGTAGCCTATAGGATATCACTTCCTCCCACAGTAAAGGCACATAATGTTTTCCATGTTTCACTATTGAAGAAATATGTACATGATGTTAATCATATAATTGACTGGTTTGTGATCCCAGTGGAACTAGAGGGAGAATTCATGCCATAACCCCATTTCATACTAGACAGGAAGGAAACCTCACTCAGGAACCAAACCATTGCACAGGTCAAGGTGCAGTGGAAACACTTTGGCCCAGATGAGGATACATGGGAAATGGAAGATTCCATGAGACAGACATATCCAATTTTGTTTACTTCTATACATACATATCATGTTGATAGATAAAGCATCGAGGAGGATGTTCCTTTAAGGGGGAGGGAATTGTAATAGTCTATTTACCCCAGTCTATAAATATAACTATATTCGTCAAGGACCTATGGAAAACTCAAATGTGTGAATGTTTGAATTGATGGTCCTTTGTATAAAAGGTCGATGAATGTAAATTCTATTATTTTAGTAGCAAATGGATACGTGTTGCATGAATTCTGGGAAGGGGATGTGCTAAGAGAGACCACGATTTCTAATGAACAAGTGCTAGAGAGGACCCAGAATGGTTGCGTTAACCTCCACTAAATCAGTACCATGCTGGATTTAATTACTTAAGATCAGAACAACCCTTTGAAAAGGAATGAATTACAGTCAGGCTGGTAGGTGGGAAGACCTCCTCGAGAGTTAATGAGCGGATGGGGCAGGCCGCCAAACTATAAGGCTTCTGGACCTGACCATGGAATGGGGATTCAAGCCACACGCAATCTTTCTAAGGAAGGAAAGAAATGAAGCGTGGTGGGTAGAGGGGACCTGCGAAGAGTGCAGAGATGAGAGACGAAGCTCTTGGGTCTGAAAAAGGATTGAAAGAAAAAAGTGAGTTATTATCACAGAGAATAGAGACTGAGCTGGGAGAAGGAGAGTAACCTTCATCCTTATCTATTTCTGTATTGGGAGAAGGAGAGTAACCTTTGTCCCTAACTTTCGTTGAGCATGAAGTAAGATATTGGAATCTCAAATCATCGTGGTCTAAGCTCGGGGGTGGCCTAAATCCATTATGGATAAATTGGGTCTTGAAATTACTAGGCCTTATGGAGATTTATATTCTTTCGATTTTAGAAAACTTAAATGTATAGGCATGATTAAAGACTTGGTGGTAAATCTGGCTCAAATACCTACGCAAATCATTGTCATGCACGTAGTGGTCGTCGATATCCCTCCGAAATATGGTATGTTGTTATCTATATCCTGGGGTGCCAAGCTTGGGGGATCCTTCCAGATTGACATGATATATGCTATGATCCCAGTTTTTGGAGGATAGTTCACATGCCTCTATAGAGAGACCAAGTTAGCGTTCACGGTAAGTGATCCACGCAACACGAAAAATCACCCTGTATATATTGCTGATAAGGATCTAGGTAATTGTATCTTATCCATGGATGATGATATTGTTTTAGGTATAGATGAAAGTTGTACAGAAGAAAAAACAAAAAAATAAACAAAATAAACAAAATGTACATAGCACTGGTGTGTGGAAGATGTTTTTTGACGACACTTCATCTTACCTTGGAGCCGGAGCAGGGGTGCTCTTTGTGGCCCCTGATAATCAATTTGTAATCCCTTTTTCATATAGACTTCAGTGGAATGTGGACCACACTAATAACATATACGAGTATGAAGCCTTAGTATTAGGGTTGGAAGCCGCTAGGAGAATGAAAATAAAAAACCTCGAAATCTTTGGTGATGTCGAGCTAATCGTAAAATAGGTAAACCGACGGTACCAGGCCAAACATCCTAGGCTGAGGTCTTACAGGAATTGCGTCTGGGATCTAATCGAAAATTTCTTCTCCTCGGTCAAAGTCCACTACATTCCAAGAAATGAAAACCAACAGGCCGATGCGTTAGCCAAAGCAGCCTCAACCTTCACACCTCCCACCGCTTTCAAACTAAAATATCATATACAAATGAGACATCGAACTTCCATACCCAATAACATACAACAATGGAAAATTTTTTATGATGATGAATTACATAAATTTTTAGAATCGATAGACAAGTTTGCCGAAAATCATGCCGACCAAGAAAAAAAAAATGATCCTATTTGGATCATGCAGGAAGGGGAAGACCCCCAAGAATTTCACAATAAAATTGTCAATAATCGTATTCTTGTTCTAAAAAATAACCAGATCCCCAAGGGTTTGATTCCCTTGGAAAGGTTATTTAATCAAGACGACATCCCATTAAGATCCACCATACAACCTCAACGTGAAGAGGTTGAGGACTGTGACATAGGTACCAAATAAAACCCTCAGTTGGTGAAATTGTCCAAATACCTATCCCCAAAAACCAAAAGTAAATACGCTGAGTTGCTTAGAAAATATAAAGATGTTTTCACTTGGTCTTATGAAGAATTGAGAACTTATGATACTTCTATAATCGAACATAAAATTCCTTTGAAACCAGGTGTCAAGCATTTTAAATAGAAGCTCAGATAGATAAACCCTATCCTGCTACCAGTAATTGAAAAGGAATTCAAAAAACTCTTGGACACAAAAATAATCGTCCCACTAAGATATTCTGAGTGGGTAGCTAATTTAGTCCCAGTAGAAAGAAAAATGGTGAAATCAGAGTGTGTGTTGATTTTAGAAACTTGAACCGATCATCACTTAAAGACAATTATACATTGCCTAAGATGGACCATGTTTTAGAGAGAGTAGTTGGAGCTAACAAAATGTCAATGATTGATGGTTTTTCAGGTTACAATCAGATCGCAGTACACCATGATGATAAGGAGAAAATGACTTTCACTACCCCTTGGGGTACCTTCATGTACGATAAAATGCCTTTCGGCTTGATGAATGCAGGGGTAACCTTCCAGCGAGCCATGGACATCGCCTTCGTGGGTGAGAAAGATAAATTCATTATTATCTATCTCGATGATCTAACTGTTTTTTCAAAATCTGATGTAGAACATCTAGTGCACCTAAAGCAAACTTTCGAGAAATATCGTAAATTTGGTTTGTCCCTCAATCCCAAAAAATCTCATTTCGCTATGCAAGAAGGTAAGCTTTTGGGTCATGTAGTGTCAAAAGATGGAATCAAAATCGATCCTAAAAGAATTGAGGCAATAGATACTATAAATATCCCTAGAAATGTGAAATAAATCCAATCCTTCCTAGGTAAAATAAATTTCTCGAGAAGACTTATCCCTAACTTCGCTGAAATTGTGAAGTTGATCACAGATATGTTGAAAAAGAACAGTGAGATGAAGTGGACAACTGAAGCCAAAGCATATTTTCAACGAATCAAAAAAATTATCAGCGAAGCGCCAATCTTAGCACGTCCTGATTACACAAAAGAATTTATGATTTTTTCCTTCGCTTCCGAACACACTATCACAGCTTTATTGTTACAGAAAAACGAAGAAGGCTTTGAACAACCCATTTCTTTTTTCAGTAAAAGTATGAGAGACGCTGAGTTGAAATATAATATACTAGAAAAACAATCTTACATAATGGTAAAGGCTCTCAAGGGTTTCAGAACGTACGTATTACATTCGGAGATCATAGCCTATGTTCCTACAAGCTCAGTCAAAGACATATTGGTTTAGCCAGATAGTGATGGGAGAATAGGTAGATGGTTAGCTAAGATTCAGGAGTTCTATCTTGAAGTCAAACCAACAAAACTCATTAAAGGCCAAGGTCTGGCTAAATTGTTGGTCGAATCCAACTTGCAGGCACTTGGAATAAATTATCTACAAGAAGACGAGAGTTCTCTAGAGATAAATGAACTCAATTTCGCTACTCCTATGGTTGAAATTGAAGACAGGTTTTCTTCTTTAGTCTGGTATCATGATATTGTTTCTTATGTATTGACTCTTCAATGTCCCAGTTAATTAACCCCATCTAAATCCAGGACACTAAAGCTGCATGCTATAAAATACTGTATTATAGATGGAAAACTATTTTGGAAGAACCCCCTAGGTTTCTTGTTGAGCTGCTTGGTCGAGACCAAAACTAAAAAGGTTATAGATGAGTTCCATGAGGGAGAGTGTGGAGGACACCACGCTTGGTGAGCCACAACTTATAAAATCTTAAGAGATGGATATTACTAGCTCAAACTTTTTACAGATGTAAATACTAAAGTCCGAGCTTGTATTCCCTGCCAGTTGTTTATAGGTAAACATAAAGTGTCAAATTTTCCTCTAATTCCAGTTAAAACCGAAGCCCCTTTTTAGCAATGGGGTCTTGATTTTATCGGAGAGATTCACCCACATTCCAGTGCTTAGCACAGGTGGATTCTAACCGCAACGGACTATTTTACTCAGTGGGTGGAAGCTATTCCCACGAGAAACGCGACTGACACAGTTGTAATCAACTTTCTGGAAGAAAACATTTTATCCAGATTCGACTGTCCCTGAAAAATAGTCACTGATAATGCACAAGCATTCAAATCGATGGCTATGATAAAATTTTGCCAAAAATTTAACATCATATTAGGACACTCCACAGCTTATTATCCCCAGGGCAACAGTTTAGCTGAGTCATCTAACAGAAGTCTTACAACTGTGATTAAAAAAATATTGACTGAAAACAAGAAGATGTGGCATATCCATTTGAAATACGCTCTATGGGCCAACAGGATAAGTACCAAAAGGGAAATCGGAATGTCCCCTTTCCAGATAGTATATGGCATTGATTTTATCTTACCAATCAATCTTTCTCTACCAGTAATGAAAATTTGGCAAGATTCAAACAAAGAACCTAATGACATTACTGGAAGAGCAAACCAGCTGGTCGAAGTTCAGCAAAATAGAGCAGAAGTAAACGAAAATTTGCAAAGATATCAGGATAAGATGAAGGCGTTATTTGATCAAAAGGCTAAGGATAGAGATTTTCTCCTTGGAGATCTGGTACTAAAATGGGAAGACAGAAGAGAAGACACTGGCAAACATGGAAAATTTGACTCGATTTGGTCTGACCCTTATAGAATCTCGACCTCAAAAGGAGAAAATGTTTTTTCATTAGAAAATCTAAATGGAGATATTCTAAGCGCCCCTTTAAATGGGCGATATGTTAAACACTACATGCAGTAATATGTTTTCAAACTTTCATTGTATATACTGGTTTGTTTTCACGTTTTCTTTATAGTCACATTGCTTTCGGTAGATTCTAAAAATAAATAAAAAAAAATAAAAAAATAAAAATCAAGATTTTCCAGAGGATGCAAATACAAAGCAGTTCAAATATAGCAGTTCACAGAGTTAGTATGAGTGTGTCTGACAGTTATTAGTTGGTCGCAGGAAAAGCGTCAGGACTCAAGAGACCAATTATACTACAGGGGTAATCTGCATGGATTACCATGATAAGCACTTTCCCTGAAGGTAATTAGTAAACAATCTTTTGTAAGTACGACAAACTATTAAGGTATGAACTCTAACCCAAGAACCCGAGTTAAAAATATCCTAAGAAGTACAAGTGAATGAGGTGCTAATTTTTTATAAAATAAATAATAATAATAATAATAACAATAATAATTTTAAATCATTAATACTCATTAGCACTTTCAAGTTTCCGAGGTTCTCTCACCTTTCCACTTCGATCACTATCAAGCTTACTCATCACTCAACCTTGTTTCTCTCCCTTTAAGTCTCATCTTAATTTCATAAATGTTCAAACTAACTTTCGAAACAAAGATAGGTAAAATCCTATGTTTTTCCTAAGCCTTGGCTAAAGTGGAAGTATGTCTGGGCTAATCTTAACATTTTTAATCTTTCTACCAGAAATAAAAAGATCGTTTTCACTCAAGTGAAGTTCCTATTAAAAAAAATGTTAATAAATTTTCCCTGAGATTCTCTATAAAGTTAGAGTGTCTGAGGGCCAAAAGTAGATCAATCCAGAGCTTTTTAATAAGTTAACAAACCTTTTCTAATATATATATATTCCATGAGTATGTTACATACTTATTGATTGCCCCCACTTCATAACAAATATGTATAGAAAGAGATGGTGAAAGGAAATTCGTTATCGATTGTCCCCATCTAATATAAAGAGATGATGAAAGGAAATTCATTATATTATTTCCCTCATCTCAGTGTTTAAATGCTTAAATTAATGAAGTGGTGAAAGGAAATTCAATGTGGAAAATATGATAACTTCACCGGGGTAATAAAACAGGCCCACTGGAAGTGAAGCAATGTCTCCATAATGGACAAGGCTGTTATACACAAATTGAAAGATGCTCTAGTATTTTTCTTCTTTAAGCCAGATTACACTCTAAGATTATGGGATTCCAGATTACTCTCTAAGAGTCTCTCAATGTGAATACGATCAAATAAAAATTGGTAGAAAGACTAATTTTGTTTTGATTATCTTGCACAAGTCTGAGGTCAGTTTTAGAAAGGGAAATCTAAGTGATCCTATTTCGGTATTTTCAAACGCTTTAGTTTGGAAAGTTTTCCGAAGTTAAGGTTGGAATATTTATCCTCTTAGTAGTTTTCGCAGCTATGTCTCATAGACCGAAATAACTAACCCCATTTACCCAATAAAAGGCACTAAGTCCACCCGTTCTCCTTGTCCCACAGGGAGACGAGGTCCCCAATTGGAGCATATGTTGAAGCTAGGTTTGAAATTTTTTTTACCTTTAAAACCAAAACTTTTCTCTTTCGAGATTCGGCTTTTCATAAGGTATATTCCTTACTATCAATCCAAAAGACTAGTACCAAAGTCCTGAAATGATTTCATTTCTTCGTTATAATTAAAGACAAAAAGCTCAAGTGTTATTAAAGTCTGGGTGCACGTTCTATAAAGTATTTTAAATTGCGATAAATTAAAACCCTAAAGGAGTTAATTAACCATCTTTTAACCTTTCAGGATTCAGGGTTTACTCAGAACAATACCTTTTCAATACATTTTGAATCGCAAAATCCAGATTCCCAATTTCCTGAAAGAAGTGAAAGTCAGTCTTAATCCTGATTAATTAAAAACTAATCCCATCGCGATTTCAAGATTCAAGATTTACTGGTGAAATACCTCATGTAACCGCGATCCCTAAAACCCCGAAACACGAAGTCTCGACTCAATACTGAAGTTAAGTCTTAAAACTAATCTCATCCCGATTTCGGGATTCGGGGTTTAGTGGTGACATACCTCATGTAACCGCAATCCACGAAACCCCGAAACACGAAGTCGCGACTCAATACTGAAGTTAAGGCTTAAAACTAATCTCATCGTGATTTCGGGATTCAAGGTTTAGTGGTGACATACCTCATGTAACCGCAATCTCCGAAACCCCGAAACCCGAAGTCGCGACTCAATACTGAAGTTAAGGCTTAAAACTAATCTCATTGCGATTTCGAGATTCGGGTTTAGTGGTGAATACCTCATGTAACCGCGATCCCAAAACCCTGAAAGGAGAAGTCGCAACTCAATACCGAATTTTAAAGAGAACTAACTTCATTTTAAAAATACATTTAATGGTAATTAAACTTCTTAGGTACTTTCTTTTCGGTCGCCATCAAAAGAGATTTTTTGAATTTTGATTTTAGAATTGTCGAAATATGACCACATTAATAATGGATAGATCGCGATTTCTGTGACACAAATGCGTATGTCAGAAATATTCCCTCCATTAAAGGTATTAAATTCTTGACATTTGCATCAGTACTTTCACCATAAAATGAGTTAAAAGAAAATTAGAGGTCTATGTTTTGAAACTTATTCTCGTTTTTTCTATCATAAGTAAGTCGCATCTAGCTGAGATTTCATGCCTCTCTTCTGTGACAGGTTTTCGTTCCAATAAAAAAGTCATGGCACCAAAGAAGGGACCCAAGAAGAGTGAAGATACAACTGATATTTCCAGCCCAGAGGGAGATGTCATATCAGACACCACACCACATGCTATCGACTCAATTAAATCATGGAGACAAATTTATGAAAATTTGGACTGCGAGATAAAAAATTCCCCTAACGACTCTGAGAATCACCCTCAGGACATAGCAGAATCAGAACTTCACAAAATTGCAATATGCCCATGGCTCATGCCGTACAATGACATGATCAGTTGGGCTTTGGACAAGGTTGATATTCCAACGAGAAGCATTTTAAATGATCAACGAGCCATTATCAACTCATTCAGACCTGAACATATCCAGTTTATTTACAAACTCTTACCCAATCCTAACTTCATTTACAATGCCAAATTTATAGTTGAATTTCAGAGAAAGGAATGCACTGAGGTAGACGAAACTTACCCTGATTTAATCAAAGGTTGGTGGATATGTCCATCAAAATTTAAGGCCGATACCCACAGAATTTATGCCACAACCTCTTTGAATGAGTACATGGTTTATGTAGCCATGATGTTGTGCAGATTCTTCGGCAAAAAGAATCCTTGTCATTTCCCCGCAGAATGGGTTCCCTTTTTAGAAGAAGCATCAGAAGGATATAGTTTCAACTGCGACAAGATTTTATCTGATAATATAGCCAAAGAGGTTTCAGATTACAGAGCTGCAAGAGCCCGAGGTCAACGAGTGGCCTTTTACATGTCGGCATACATCATGGATGCAATTTGTTTTATGACTCCATTCCCCCTGATGAATTGGAGTTGGAACACAACCTACCTTGAACCCATTCATGAATATCACTCTGAGTTGTGGGAAGACAATGAAAAAAATTTGTTTTACGAAATCTGCCATTTCGTGGTGATACCAATGCATAAAAAAATTTTCGACTGTGACCCTCCTCGCATTTTTGAAGTAGTTTCAAACAACCTCAAGCCAATAGCAGACTGGTTCATTGAATAAATATTCTCCTACATCAAGGTTTATGGGTGCTCAATCCCACCTCACACGCTTCCGAAATTCCTCCCGGATAGACTGGTGTGTAGGGAAGTAGCACACAAAATAGTAAAAGGCGGTATTGGAATAGAGCTAAATGCAACTCAAAAGAAGTCCTGGCCAATCTTCCCTGTGCACATCGGGAAATTTTCCTTACTTAATTTGGGACATTCTAGGGTGGAAGCAGAAGCACTCGAAGAAGTTAAACTGTTAAATATTGATTACAAAAGGAATGACCCTTATCAATTAGTGAACAAACACTTGATACACTGCAATATGAAATCCTATGAACATGAGGAGTCCCCTTGGGATGACATGTTCAAAGGGACCAAGTCTTATAGAGAAGTGATGGAAAGAGTACAAACACTGTCGTCCGACCTGTAAGTCAGTTTTCGGACCTTTCAGAAGCATCGACGGAGTGATCTTCCCCAAGTACTTCAAGGAGAAGAAATTACCCTCCCCCAGAAGCAAGAAAGTGTTCCACCAGGTTTCGAGCAGGAAGCACAAAAGAAGGGAAATCCCCCAAAATACCTACAGGATACGAAAAGGCCGCCACCAAGAAAAAAAAATGAAGCAGAGAAAAGGTCAGGGAGACCTCCCAAGTTCGGTAAGCCTACTCCCCCTTCATCACCAGGGGTTGATGTCAACATGCCTAAGGTAGTAGAAGGGAAAGGATCTACGGAGCTAGGGAGTCCCATAGCTTCCTTAACCCCCTTACAGTCAGCTTTTGGACTCCCACAGTCGGGAGCTCTATTTATTGATGACCTTACCTCCATTCCCATAGATGAGATTCCTCCTTTCGATTATTTTTTCATAGAAAAAGGAAGGTTGTCCTGAAACAGGAGATGCATAAGAGGGAGGGGAACATGGTTAAAAAAAATAAAGTCTTGATAGACGGACAAAATTTGGAGGAAGAGGATTTCGCTACAAAGATAGCAGGTTCCATGGGAGCCATGGCAACAACAAAATTTTTTACCATGGGAAAAATGAGAACAAGGATAAAGAAGAGTGATAAAATCATAGAACAATTACGAGATCAATTATAGAATACCTTGGAAAGCATTAGAGAAGAAATGAGTAAAAGCTTGGAGCAGACAAGGGCTACCGAAAGGTTAGAGGTTCAATCACTCAAAACGAGTGTGGACAAAATGAGCCAGGAAATACAAACAATTCAGCTATAGATTACTCAGCAAAAGGAGCACGCAGAATAGTTGTAGACTTGATTAATATCGATGGAAGATCAAATTATAGAACTAAAAGCTTTCCAGGCCCAGTCATTGGAAGTGCATTCAAAAATAGAAATTGAACAACAGAAATTGATTTCCAAGATAGAAATTGTTCAGAATTACTTTCAAGGAGTAGATAATGCCTTTAATAATATTATCTTGAGGGAAAAAGAAGCCAAAGAAGTGAGGATTACTCTCCAAAAGGAAATTATATATTCGACAGGTGAAGAGGTATCCAAAACTACGAAAGTATTAGCCACAAAGAAAATTAGAGGCGACATCATCCTCAAGCTATGGGAAACCAACATAACTAAAAGAAAAAGAATAGCCAAACAAATAAGAGATGAATGTGAAGAAGTTTTTGATCTTTTAGACAAAGGGTCATTAAATATTGGAAAAGGCAATTGTACAGGACTTTTGGGATAGATCAATATTGTAAGACATCAATTAAATTTTAGGGAAAATTTGAGTGAAATTGTTAAGAACCAAACATCAATATAGCATAGAAAAACTTCAGAAAAAGTACTCAACGCCTTGAAAAAGAGATAATTTCAGATAATAAGCCTCTTCGAGGGGGCAACCTCCTTTTACCCCTCTTAAATGTTCAAGTACAAGATGATTCAAAATGAAAATGTCTCCTTGGTATATATAGGAGA
>ML789357.1:123603-164763 GCA_009831015.1 Picea engelmannii
ACTACCGACTGTCCACGATCCAATGAAACCAGTCCCACTCAATTTGGATACTCCAGCAAGAAGTTATGCTTGTTTTACCTAGAACACCTTCTTGAGACTAGTCAATGGAGCTAGTCAGATACCCTATCTTACACAGGGTGTATATACAAATTTAAGATGACCCAGATGCTGAAATTGTTTCCAAAGATAAAATACTAATTTTTGTAAATTATCTCTGGATTTAAGGGTCTGAAACGTTACAGAAATGTTTTTATAGCAAAAATGCTACAATGACTCATTTCAGGATGATTCCAGAACCCTATCTTGTACCGGATGTATCTCCAAAATTATAAGGCCTCAGGAGCTGAATTTTGAACAAAACGTACCTTGATCCGTCTTCTAAAAACCCTTTAAGCCTCTCCTCTTGAAACGTTGTAGAAAAAAAGTTATAGCGAAAATTCCACGGTGTCTCAGATGTAGCAGCGAAACCCCAAGACCTTGAGCTCTGATACCATATGTTAAGAACCAAACATCAATATAGCATAGAAAAACTTCAGAAAAAGTACTCAACGCCTTGAAAAAGAGATAATTTCAGATAATAAGCCTCTTCGAGGGAGCAACCTCCTTTTACCCCACTTAAATGTTCAAGTACAAGATGATTCAAAATGAAAATGTATCCTTGGTATATATAGGAGACTAGGAGGTTTTAATGGCATAAAGCCGACATAAATAAAATAACAGTACTAATATAAATCACAACTAATGGCCTAAAGCTGACATAAATAAAATAACATTACTAATCTAATATGCCCCAATTAAGTGGTAATGAGCCAATATTAGGGCTTAACAGAAATCCAAATGGAAATTTCACAACTAAGAAAAATCGATGTCACCCTAATGGAAAGGTTGTTAGTTGAGCCTAACTTAAATATGCAGTTAATAAAGTTTACAGATAAAGCAGTTGATGACCATCTTTCCAAGATTCAAAGAAAGGTTTATCTGTTCGAGGCAAGAGATCTTCCAGAACCCCCCAGAAATTTTACACAGTTCCTGGAGAGATGCATTAAATGTATTGAATCAAAAGAAGGAGTTATCAGCAAAGTAAAAGTATTATTTGGAAGAGATTTACTTCCAAGAAAATGGAAAAATGGATAAGATCATGAAAACGGTTTTGGATCTATTTTTTAACAAATAGTTAGTCTCTAAGAATTAGAAAATCATCAACCATCCTAAGATTGGTGGTTTTGTATAAATGTAATTTTTCAAGACTAAGAAAAGGCTTTTTTCTGGATGGATTGTAAAGAGAAAACTTCGCTTTGCTTGAATTAATACAATATAGATTGAAGATTCCAGATCTGGTCAAGCTTGAGTTATGCGTTTCTCTGTCATTCTATTTTTATTTCATACTTTCGTTTGAAGTGTTTCATGTGGTAATTTCTATTATAGTGATTGAAACAGTCAGATTATCTAATCGTCTGCAATTTTTCCTCTGTATCAGCTTTCAACGGATATTAGACCTATGAAAATTTTAGGACTCTGAAACTGTATGCTTCTACAAAGTTATCATCCCTCTTTCTTGTATTATCTTAAAATGGGACTCCTCTTAAATTGATGCCTCATTTTCTGTCATACTACTATATATTTGCTTTTCTTTCTTCATTATGTGCTTCTTATTCATTAAAATTGACTCATATACCAGAAGTGGCCTTTATTTCAGTTATACTATTGATTCATAATTTGGAAGTTCTATTTTTATTAATTCGAACCAGAAATTTGCGACCGTTGAAAATATTTTTGATTTACAAAAAAGAAGCCCTCAGCTTTCATGATTGTTCAAGTTACCATACAGCCTAATATAGAACCCAGTCTATCAGATCAGATGAGAATTGTGTTAAACCTATTCAATACCATCTTACAAACAATAAATACATGGGTAGAACTTGAACATTCATGGGCTGCAATTGAAAGGGATATTAGCATTCAAGAACAATGGGAAGCTAGACAGAGATAGTTAAAGAATCAACTGTGACCTCGGTTTCCTTAAACCTAGTCTTTTTTACCCTTTAGTTATCTCTACCTTTTCATATGCCTTGATGGTATACTTCAGAGCCTTAAAGTATAAAATCAGGAACAACATCTTTTTGGCGCCGTTGTCGGGGAGGAAAGAAACAAATCTTTTCCCTGGGAAGAACGACATTGACACTTTATTTATTTGATAGTGAACAAAGATCGAAAAACCTTCTAAGGCTACTTTTATCTTTCACTTGCCGACTCCACATTTTTTAAACTTGATTCTAGCCGAAAGAACACCTGAAAGAACCCAGATGACAAGCAGACTTCGCCAATTTCTGATCTGGAAAAGATTTTAAAATCAAGAAGATCTCTTAGACAAATAATTTCACTGACACATGTCATATGTCAACCAAATTATTCATGGTTGAACATCATAGGAACACTCGAGAGATCCCTCTCCCTCCCCTTGTTGATCGATATGTGCTCTTTTCCTGAAGTCCACACTCCTACTATCGAACGCTTCGACGAATGTCCTGTGTATCCTAATTTAACCCCGGTCAATTCTCCGATATATTTGTCTTACAAGTCTAGAGAAACAAGTTCTCTTCATCTTGGGACTTCTTTTTCTAGTTTCTTGTGCCTTGACGATCAGCTCCCCACAAGCTTTCTGTCACATTCAAGTACAACCCAAGTTTCAATCTCAAATCTATCAATGGTTGCACACAAAGGTGTGGGGGATAGAGGTGGTGCTGTAGGTGGTGCCGCAGGTGGCCAAGTACCGCACCTTGGAATTTTTGCTAAGGTGGCTTCCATATATGCCCATATTGTCCTCCCAGTTCCCCTACATGACCTTCCAGAAAATTACATGAAAAAACTCCCAAAATTTACAAGGGAAGGCGATTTAACCGCACCAAAACACATCAATTTCTTTGACCAATTCGCTGATATCCTAGGACTCGAACACAAATATGTCTACTCCAGAATCTTAGTACAAACTTTCGAAGGGCAGGTCAGAACCTGGCTCCGAGGCTTAGCAGCGGGATCTTTAAGGTTATACGATGAACTCGAAAGTGCTTTCATCAGGAAATGGGGAGAAAGAAAAGATCACCTCTATTATCTAACTGAATTCGAGGCTCTTAGAAAGAAAAACTATGAATCAATTCTCAGCTTACAACGAAAGTAACTTTCACTGGAGCTTTTGACCCAGATTTTGCCTTACTATTGAGAGAGAGGAGATTAGTAGACCTCACCAAGATGCAAGATGATGCTCTAGAATTCGAATCAAACATGATGGATTTAGGAAAGCTAAAATCCAAAACGGAGGTTGGGAACAAAGAAAATAGAAGATATAGAGAACAAGGAGGATCTTCAGAGTTAGGAAGATCTTCAGGAGACAAAATGGCCAACATGGCTAGGATAATTAAAGAACTGTCTAATAAGATTTCGAAAATGGAATTAGAGCAGACTAAAAATGACCATTTTCCCAGAAAGGATTTTAGAAGGAATCCCAATCCTCAAGTCCCACAAAGATAGATTAAGAATGAGAATCAGAAAATCCCAACCCCCTTCAAGAGTGAAAACTTCATTGGAGAGGAAGATTTAGAAGATTTTGAGGAATTAGAGGAAGATATAAACAATCTGGGTGATGATGATCCACAACCCTATTTATCAAGACAAGATTATGAAAAATTATTAAATAAAGAAAATAGATTGGAAAATGACCTAAACGATAGTACTTCTGAAGATTTGACCTACCATGGTATTGCCAATGGTATAATGGTTGAGCTTCAATATAAGTACAATCTAAAGAATAGAAACAGGAGCGTTACAATCACCCAAAAGAAAAATATCTTGTTGAGGAGAGAGACAGACGAGTTAGTTTCAAAAAATGTTGAAAAACAGACTGTAAAAAATGACATAACGGACACACAACCTACCAAGACTAAGGTAGTTGAAACACTCATAGTCAAAACACATAAAGCGAAAGCTCCTGCAACTAAAACAAAACCTTCACCACAAAAGAAAGCTGATAAGAAGGGAGTCGAAGCCCAAAACATTGAGAACGACAAAATTGTGGAAAATTTCAATCTGGAAAATGAAATCAATAAAATCAAGATCCCCATACCTCTTGTCAAGATGGAAAAAAAACCAACGTACAGAAAACAAATTGCCAAGTTGATTACTTTTTCGGAAGTTGAAAGCCAAGACGACATCATTAACTTAGAAGACAACAAGCCAAGCATAGTTTTTGGCCCTCATTTCGAAGGTGCAAAAGACATTGTTGCTCCCTTCTATATCACGTTAACCTTGTTCAACCAACTACTCCATAACTATAGGCTTGATTCTGGAGCATCCCACAATGTAATGCCTAAATCCATTATGGATAAATTGGGTCTCAAAATTACTATCCCTTATGGAGATTTATATTCTTTCGATTCTAGAAAAGTTAAATGTATACACATGATTAAAGACTTGGTGGTAAATCTGGCTCAAATACCAGCAAAAAACATTCTCATGGACGTAGTGGTCACCGATATCCCTCCGAAATATGGTATGTTGTTATCTATATGTTGGGGTTCCAAGCTTGGGGGGTCCCTCCATCTTGACATGACATATGCTACGATCCCAACTTTTGGAGGATAGTTCACACGCATGTACAGAGAGACCAAGTTAGCGTTCACGGTAAGTGATCCATGCAGCCCGAAAAATCACCCTGTATATATTTCTGATCAAGATCTAGGTAATTGTATCTTATCCATTGACGATGATATTGTTTTAGGTATAGGTGAAAGTTGTACAAAAGAAAAAACAAAAAAATAAACAAAATAAACAAAATGTATATAGCTCTGGTGTGTGGAAGATGCTTTTTTACGGTGCTTCATCTTACCTTGGAGCCAGACCAGGAGCGTTATTTATGGCCCCTGATAATCAATTCATAATCCCTTTCTCCTATAGACTTCAGTGGAATGTGGACCACACTAATAACGTATGCGAGTATGAAGCCTTAGTATTAGGGTTGGAAGCCGCTAGGAGAATGAAAATAAAAAACCTCAAAATCTTTCATCATGCCGAGCTAATCATAAAACAGGTAAACCGATGGTACTAGGCCAAACATCCTAGGCTAAGGTCTTACAGGAATTGCATCTAGGATCTGATCAAAAATTTCTTCTCCTCGGTCAAAGTCCACTACGTTCCAAGAACTAAAAACCAACAGGTCGATGCGTTAGACAAAGCAACCTCAACCTTCACACCTCCCATCGCTTTCAAACTAAAATAGCATATACAAATGAGACATCGACCTTCCATACCCAATAACATACAGCACTGGCAAGTTTTTGAGGATGATGAAAAAACTGCGTAAATTTTTAGAATCGATAGATGAGTTTGCTGAAAATCATGCCAACCAAGAAAACCAAAATGATCCTATTTGGATCATGCAGGAAGGGGAAGACCCCCAAGAATTTCACAATAAAATTTCCAATCATCGTATGCTTGTTCTAAAAAATAACCAGATCCCCAAGGGCCTGATTCCCTTGGAAAGGTTATTTAATCAAGACGATATCCCATTAAGATCCACCTTACAACCTCAACCTGAAGAGGTTGAGGATTGTGACATAGGTACCAAAGAAAACCCTCGGTTGGTGAAACTATTCAAATACCTGTCCCCAGAAACCAAAAGTAAATATGTTGAGTTGCTTAGAAAATATAAAGACGTTTTCGCTTATTCTTACGAAGAATTGAGAACTTATAATACTTCTATAATCGAACATAAAATTCCTTCGAAACTAGGTGTCAATCCTTTTAAACAGAATCTCAGACAAATAAACCCTGTCTTGCTACCAGTAATTGAAAAGGAAGTAAAAAAAATCTTGGATGCCAAAATCATCGTCCCACTAAGATATTCTAGGTGGGTGGCTAATTTAGTCCCAGTAAGAAAGAAAAATGGAAAAATCAGACTGTGTGTTGATTTTAGAAACCTGAACCGATCATCACTTAAAGACAATTATCCATTGCCTAAGATGGACCATGTTTTAGAGAGAGTAGTTGGAGCTAACAGAATGTTAATGATTGATGGTTTTTCAGGTTACAATCAGATCGCAGTACACCATGATGATAAGGAGAAAACGACTTTCACTAGCCCTTAAGGTACCTTCATGTACGATAAAATGTCTTTCATCTTGATGAATGCAGGGGAAACCTTGCAGCGAGCCATGGACATCGCCTTCATGTGTGAGAAAAATAAATTCGTTGTTATCTATCTCGATGATCTGACCATTTTTTCAAAATCTGATGCGGAACATCTAGTGCACCTAAGGCAAACTTTCGAGAAATGTCGTAAATTCAGTTTTTCCCTCAATCCCAAAAAATTTCATTTGGTATGAAAGAAGGTAAGCTATTGGGTCATGTAGTGTCAAAAGATGGAATCAAAATTGATCCTAAAATAATTGAGGCAATAGATACTATAAATATCCCTAGAAATCTAAAAGAAATCCAATCCTTCCTAGGTAAAATAAATTTCTTGAGAAGATTTATCCCTAACTTCGCTGAAATTGTGAAGCTGATCACAGATATGTTGAAAAAGAATAGTGAGATGAAGTGGACAAGTGAAGCCAAAGAATCTTTTCTTTTCAGCGAATCAAAAAAGTTATTAGCGAAGCGCCAGTCTTAGAAAGTCCTAATTACACAAAAGAATTTCTGATTTTTTCTTTCGCTTCCGAACACACTTTCGCAACTATATTTTTACAGAAAAACGAAGAAGGCTTTGAACAACCTATTGCTTTTTTCAGTAAAAGTATGAGAGATGCTGAGTTGAAATATAATATACTAGAAAAACAAGCTTACGCAATGGTAAAGGCTCTCAAGGTTTTCAGAATGTACGTATTACATTCGAAGATCATAGCCTATGTTCCTACAAGCTCAGTCAAAGACATATTGGTTCAGCCAAATAGTGATGGGAGAAGAGGCAGATGGTTAGCTAAGATTCATGAGTTCGATCTTGAATTCAAACCAAAAAAACTCATTAAAGGACAAGGTCTGGCTAAATTATTGGTCAAATCCAACTTGCAAGCACTTGGAATAAATCAGCTACAAGAAGACGGGAGTTCTCTAGAGATAAATGAACTCGATTTCACTACTCCTATGGTTGAGATTGAAGACAAGTTTTCTTCTTTAGTCTGGTATCATGATATTGTTTCTTATCTATTGACTCTTCAATGTCCCAGTGAATTAACCCCATCTAAAGCCAGGAAACTGAAGCTGCATGCTATAAAATATTGTATTATAGACGGAAAACTATTTTGGAAGGACCCCCTGGGTTTCTTGTTGAGATGTCTGGTCGAGACTGAAACTGAAAAGGTTATAGATGAGTTCGATGAGGGAGAGTGTGGAGGACACCATGCTTGGCGAGCCATAGTTTATAAAATATTAAGAGATGGATATTACTAGCCCAAAAAATTCACAGATGTAAATACTAAAGTCCGAGCTTGTATTCCCTGTCAGTTGTTTACAGGTAAACAAAAAGTTCCATCTTTGCCTCTAATTCCAGTTAAAACTGAAGCCCCTTTTTAGCAGTGAGGTCCTTATTTTATCGGAGAGATTCACCCACATTCCAGTGCTCAACACAGGTGCATTCTTACTGCAACGGACTATTTTACTAAGTGGGTGGAAGCTATTCCTACAAGAAACGCTACTGACACAGTTGTAATCAACTTTATGGAAGAAAACATTTTATCCATATTCGGCTATCCCCGAAAAATAGTCACCGACAATGCACAAGCGTTCAAATCGATGGTTATGATAAGCTTTTGCCAAAAATTTAGCATCATATTAGGACACTCCACAACTTATTATCCGCAGGACAATAGTTTAGCTGAGTCATCTAACAGAAGTCTTACAACTGTGATTAAGAAAATATTGACTGAAAACAAGAAGACATGGCATATCCATTTGAAATACTCTCTATGGGCCAACAGGATAAGTGCCAAAAGGGAAATCGGAATGTCCCGTTTCCAGATAGTATATGACACTGATGTTATCTTACCAGTCAATCTTGCTCTGCCAGTAATGAAAATTTGGCAAGATTCGAATGAAGAACCTAACGACATTACCAGAAGAGAAAACCAACTGGTCGAAGTTCAGAAAAATAGAGCAGAAGTAAACAAAAAGTTGCAGAGATATCAGGATAAGATGAAGGCTTTATTCCATCAAAAGGCTAAGGATAGAGATTTCCTCCCTGGAGATCTAGTACTAAAATGGGAAGCCATAAGAGAAGATGCTGGAAAACACAGAAAATTCGACTCGATCTGGTCTGGCCCTTAAAGAATCTCGGCCTCAAAAGGAGAAAATGATTTTTCATTAGAAAATCTAAATGGAGATATTCTAAGCGCCCCTGTAAATGGGTGATATCTTAAACACTACATGCAGTAATATGTTTTCGAACTTTCATTGTATATACCGGTTTGTTTTCACATTTTCTTTATAATCACATTGCTTTCGGTAGATTCTAAATTAATTAAATAAATAAAAATCAAGATTTTTCAGAGGATGCAAATACAAAGAAGTTCAAATCTAGCAGTTCATAGAGTTAGTATGAGTGTGTCTGACAGTTATCAGTTGTTCACAGGAAAAGCGTCAGGACTCAAGAGACCAATTATACTACAGGGGTAATCTGCATGGATAACTATGATAAGTACTTGCCCTAAAGGTAATTAGTAAAAAATCTTCTGTAAGTACGACAAACTATTAAGGTATGAACTCTGACCCGAGAACCTGAGTTAAAAATATCCTAAGAAGTACAAGTGAACGAGATGCTGATTTTTTATAAAAAAAAATAAAATAATAATAATAATAATTTTAAATGATTAATACTCGTTAGCATTCTCAAGTTTCCGATGTTCTCTCACCTTTCCACTTCTATCACTATCAAGCCTACTCTTCACTCAACCTTGTTTCTCTCCCTTTAAGTCTCATCTTAATTTCGGAAATGTTCAAACTAACTTTCAAAGAAAAGATAGGTAAAATCCTATTTTTTCCTAAGCCTTGGCTGAGCCGGAAGTATGTCTGGGCTAATATTAACATTTTTAGTCTTTCTAATGGAAATAAAAAGATTTTTTTCGCTCAAGTGAAGTCCCTATAATAAAAAATAAAAATAAATGTTAATAAATTTTCCCTGAGATTCTCCATAAAGTTAGAGTGTCTGAGGGCCAAAAGTAGATCAATCCAGAGCTTTTTAATAAGTTAACAGACCTTTGCTAAATAATAATAATAATATATTTTCCGTGAGTATGTTACATACTTATTGATTGCCCCCACTTCATAACAAATATGTATAGAAAGAGATGGTGAAAGGAAATTCGTTATTGATTGCCCTCATATAACATAAAGAGGTGGGGAAAGGAAATTTGTTATCGATTGTACCCATATAATATAAAGATATGATGAAAGGAAATTCATTATATGATTTCCCTCATCTCAGCATTTAAATGCTTAAATTAATGAAGTGGTGAAAGGAAATTCAATGTGGAAAATCTGATAACTTCATCGGGGTACTGAACAGGCCCACTGGCAGTGAAGCAATGTCTCCATAACAAAAAAGGATGTTATACACAAATTGCAAGATTCTCTGGTATTTTTCTTCTTTCAGCCATATTACACTCTAAGATTATGGGATTCCAGATTACACTCTAAGAGTCTCTCAATGTGAATACGATCAAATAAAAACTGGTAGAACAATTAATCTTGTTTTGATTATGTTGCACAAGTCTGAGATCCGTTTTAGAAAGGGAAATCTAAGTGATCCTATTACGAGATTGTCGAACACTTTAGTTTGGAAAGTTTTTCGAAGTTAAGGTTGGAATATTTATCCTCTTAGTAGTTTTTGTAGCTATGTCTCACAAACCGAAATAACTGACCCCATTTACCCAATACAAGGCACTAAGTCCGCCCGTTCTCCTCGTCCCACAGGGAGACGAGGTCCCCAATTGGAGCCTATGTTGAAGCTAGGTTTGAGAATTTTTTTACCTTTAAAACTAAAAATTTTCTCATTCGGGATTCGACTTTTCATAAGGCATAATCCTCACTATCAGTTCAAAAGAATGGTACCAAAGTCTTGAAATGATTTCATTTCTTCGTTATAATTAAAGACATAAAGCTCAAGTATTATTAAAGTCTAGGCGCATGTTCTGTAAAGTACTTTAAATCGTGATAAATTAAAACCCTAAAGGAGTTAATTAACCATCTTTTAACCTTTCGAGATTGGGGGTTTACTCAGAACAATACCTTTTCAATACATTTTGAATCACAAAATCCCGATTCCCGATTTCTCAAAAGAAGTGAAAGTTAGTGTTAATCATGATTAATTAAAAACTAATCCCATTGCGATTTTGGGATTCGACATTTAGTGGTGACATACCTCATGTAACCGCGATCCCCGAAACCCCGAAACACAAAGTCCCGACTCAATACTGAAGTTAAGGCTTAAAACTAATCTCATCGCGATTTCAGGATTAGGAGTTTACTAGTGACATACCTCATGTAACCGCGATCCACGAAACCATGAAACGCGAAGTCATGACTCAATACTGAAGTTAAGGATTAAAACTAATCTCATCGTGATTTTAGGATTCCGGGTTTAGTGGTGACATACCTCATGTAACCACGATCCCCGAAACCCCGAAACGCGAAGTCACAACTCAATACTGAAGTTAAGGCTTAAAACTAATCTCATCACTATTTTGGGATTTGGGTTTAGTGGTGACATACCTCATGTAACCGCGATCCCCGAAACCCCGAAACACGAAGTCGTGACTCAATACCGAAGTTTAAAGAGAACTAACTTCATTTTAAAAATACATTTAATGGTAATAAAACTTCTTAGGTACTTTCTTTTCGGTCTCCGTCAAAAGAGATTTTTTGAATTTTGATTTTAGAATTGCCGAAATACGGCCACATTAATAACGGATAGATCGCGATTTATGTGACACAAATGTATATCTCAGAAATATTCCTTGCATTAAAGGTATTAAATTCTTGACAACTGCGTCAGTAATTTCACCATAAAATGACTTAAAATAAAATTAGAGGTCTATGTTTTGAAACTTATTCTCACTTTTTCTATCAGAAGTAAGTCGCATCTAGCCGAGATTTCACACCTCTCTTATGTGACATGTTTTCGTTCCAATACAAAAGTCATGGCACCAAAGAAGGGACCCAAGAAGAGTGAAGATACAACTAAGATTTCCAGCCCAGAGGGAGATTGCATATCAGACACCACACCACATGCTATCAACTCAACTAAATCATGGAGACAAATTTATGAAAATCTGGACTGTGAGATTAAAAATTCCCCTAATGACTCCGAGAATCACCTTCGGGACATAGCAGAATCAGAACTTCACAAAATTGCAACATGCCCACGTCTCATGGCATACAACGACATGATCAGTTGGGCTTTGGACAAGGCTGATATTCCAATGAGAAGCATTTTAAATGATCAAGGAGCCATTATCAGCTCATTCAGACCTAAACATATCCAAGTTATGTACAAACTCTCACCCAATCCTAATTTCATTTACAATGCCGAATTTATAGCTTAATTTTAGAGAAAGGAATGCACTGAGGCAAACAAAACTTACCCTAATTTAATCAAAGGTTGGTGGAGATGTCCATCAAAATTTACGGCCGATACCCACGAAATTTATGCCACAGCCTCTTTGAATGAGTACATGGTTTATGTAGCCATGATGTTGTGCAAACTCTTCGGCAAAAAGAATCCTTGTCATTTCCCTGCAGAATGGGTGCCCTTTTTAGAAGAAGCATTAGAAGGATATAGTTTCAATTGGGACAAGATTTTATCTGATAATATAGCCAAAGAGGTTTCAGATTACAGAGTTGCAAGAACCTGAGGTCAACTAGTGGCCTTTTACATGTCGGCATACATCATGGACGCAATTTGTTTTAGGACTCCATTCCCCCTGATGAATTGGAGTTGGAACACAACCTGTCTTGAACCCATTCACCAATATCACTCTGAGCTTTGGGAAGAAAATGAAAAAAAATTGTTTTACGAAATTTACCATTTCGTGGTGATACCAGTGCATAAAAGGTTTTTTGGTTGTGACCATCCTTGCATTTCTAAAGCAGTTTCAAACAACCTCAAGCGAGTAGCAAATTGTTTCATTGAAGAAATCTTCTCCTACATCAGGGTTTATGGGTGGTCAATCCCACCTCACGTGCTTCCGAAATTCCTCCCGGATAGATTGGTGTTTAGGTAAGTAGCACACCAAATAGTAAAAGGAGGTGTTGGTATAGAGCTAAAGGCAGCTCAAAAGAAGTCCTGGCCAATCTTTCCTATGCACATCGGGAAATTTTCATTACTAAATTTGGGACATTCTAGGGTGGAAGCAGAATCACTCGAAGAAGTTAAACTGTTAAATATTGAGTACAAAAGGCATGACCCTTATCAATTAGTGAACAAACACTTGATACACTGCAAGATGAAAGCCTATGAACATGAGGAGTCCCCTTGGGACGACAAGTTCAAAGGGATCAAGTCTTATAAAGAAGTGTTGGAAAGAGTACAGACATTGTCGTCCGACCTGCAAGTCAGGTTTCAGACCTTTCAGAAGCATTGACGGAGTGGTCTGCCCCAAGTACTTCAAGGAGAAGAAATTACCCTCCCCCAGGAGAAAGAAAGCATTCCACCAGGTTTCGAGCAGGAAGCACAAAAGAAGGGAAATCCCAAAAAATCCCTACAGGATACAGAAAGGCCTCCACCAAGAAAAAAGACTGAAGTAGAGAAAAAGTGAGGGAGACCTCCCAAGTTCGGTAAGCCTACTCCCCCTTCATCACCAGGGGTTGATGTCAACATTCCTAAGGCAATAGGAGGGAAAGGAATCATGAGCTAGGGAGTCCCATAGCTTCCTTAACCCCCTTACAATCCACTTTTGGACTCACACAGTCGGGAGCTCTATTTATTGATGACCTTACTTCCATTCCCATAGATGAGATTCCTCATTTCAATTATTTTTTCAATAGAAAAAGGAAGGAAGTCCTGAAACATGAGATGCATAAGAGGGAGGGGAACATGGTTAAAAAAAATAAAGTCTTGATAGACGTCAAAATTTGGAGGAAGAAGATTTCGCTACAGAGATAGCAGGTTCCATGGGAGCCATGGCAACAACAAATTTTTTTACCATGGGAAAAATGAGAACAAGGATAATGAAGAGTGATAAAATCATAGCACAATTATGAGAGAAATTAAAGAATGTTGAGGAAAGCATTAGAAAAGAAATGAGTAAAATCTTGGAGTAGACAAGGGTTGTCGAAAGGTTAGAGGTTCAATCACTCAAAACGAGTGTGGAGGAAATGAGCCAGGAAATACAAACAAGTCAGCTACAAATTACTCAACAAAACCAACACGCAAAACAGTTGCAGGAAAGATTAATATCGATGGAAGATCAAATTATAGACCTAAAATCTTTTCAGGCCCAGTCACTGGAAGTGCATTCAAAAATAGAAATTGAACAACAGAAATTGATTTCCAAAATAGAAATTATTCAGAATTACTTTTAAGGAGTAGATAATGCCTTTGATAATATTATCTAGAGGGAAAATGAAGCCAAAGTAGTGAGGATTACTCTCCAAAAGGCAATTATATATTTGACAGGTGAAGAGGTATCCAAAACTATGAAAGTATTAGCCATAGAGAAAATCAGAGGCGACATCATCCTCAAGCTATGGGAAACCAACATAACTGAAAGTAAAAGAATAGCCAAAAAAATCAGAGATGACTGTGAAGAATTTTTTGATATTTTAGACAAAGGGTCATTAAATATTGGAAAAGGCAATTGTATAGGACTTTTGGGACAGATAAATATTGTAAGACATCAATTAAATTTTAGGGAAAATTTGAGTGAAATCCAAATGGAAATTTCACAACTAAGAAAAATCGATGTCACCCTAATGGAAATCTTGTTAGTTGAGCCTAAATTAAAGGTGCAGTCAATAAAGTTTATAGATAAAGGAGTTGATGACGATCTTTCCAAGATTTAGAGAAAGGTTTTTCTGTTCGAGGCAAGAGATCTTCCAGAACCCCCCAGAAATTTTACACAGTTCCTGGAGAGATGCATTAAATGTATTGAATCAAAAGAAGGAGAGTCATCAACAAAGTAAAAGTATTATTTGGAAGAGATTTACTTCCAAGAAAATGGAAAAATGGAGAAGATCATGAAAACGGTTTTGGATTTATTTTTTAACAAATAGTTAGTCTCTAGGAATTAGGAAATCATCAACCGTCCTAAGATTGGTGGTTTTGTATAAATGTAATTCTTCAAGACTAAGAAAAGGATTTTTTTTCTGGATGGATTGTAAAGAGAAAACTTCATTTTGCCTGAATTAATACAATATAGATTGAAGATTCCAGATCTGGTCAAACCTGAGTTATGTGTTTCTCTGTCATTCTATTTTTATTTCATACTTTCATTTGAAGTGTTTCATGTGGTAATTTCTATTATAGTGATTGAAACAGTGAGATTATCTAATCGTTTGAAGTTTTTCCTCTGTATCATCTTTCAGCAGATATAATACCTATGAACGTTTTAGGACTCTTAAACTATATGCTTCTGCAAAGTTATCATCCCTCTTTCTTGTATTATCTTAAAATGAGATTCTTCTTAAATTGATGCCTCATTTTTTGTCATACGACTATATATTTCCTTTTCTTTCTTCATTCTATGCATCTTATTCATTAAAATTGACTCATATACCATAAGTGGCCTTTATTTCAGTTATACTATTAATTCATAATTTGAAAGTTCTATTTTTATTAATTCGAACCAGAAATTTGCGACCCTTGAAAATATTTTTGATTTACAAAAAAGAAACCCTCATCTTTCATGACTGTTCCAGTTACCAGACAAGATAGTATAGAACCTGGTCTATCAGATCAGACGAGCATTGCATTAAACCTATTCAATACCATCTTACAAACAACAAATACACGGGTAGAACTTGAACGTTCATGGGCTGCATTTGAAAGGGATATTAGCATTCAAGAAAAATCGAAAGCTAGACAGAGACAGTTAATGAACCAACTGTGACCTTGGTTTCCTTCAAAATAGTATTTTTTACCCTTTAATTATATCTACCTTTTTATATGCCTTGACGATATACTTCAGAGCCTTAAAGTTTAAACTCAGGAACAACATCTTTTTGGCACCGCTGTCGGGGAGCGAAGAAACGAATCTTATCCCTGGGAAGAACAACATTGACACTTTATTTCTTTGATAGTGAACAAAGATCGAAAAACCTTCTAAGGCTACTTTTATCTTTCACTTGGAGACTCCACATTTTTTTAACTGGCTTCTAGCCGAAAGAACACCAGAAAGAACCCAGACGACAAGCAGACTTTGCCAGTTTCTGATCTGGAAAAGATTTTAAAATCAAGAAGATCTCTTAGACAAATCATTTCACTGACACATGTCATCTGTCAACCAAGTTCTTCACGATTGAACGTCGTAGGAACACTTGAGAGATCCCTCTCCCTCCCCCTGTCGATCGATATGTGATATTTTCCCGAAGTCCACACTCCCACTATCAAACACTTCGATGAATGTCCTGTGTATCATGATTTAACCCCCGTCAATTCTCCGATATATTCATCTTACAAGCCTGGAGAAACAAGTTCTCTACATCTTGGGCCTTATTTTTCCAGTTTCCTGTGCCTTGATGATCAGTTCCCCACAACCATTCTGTCACATTCAATTACAACCCAAGTTTCAATCTCAAATCTATCAATGGTTGCACACGGAGGTGCATGGGCTGAAGGCAGTGTTGTAGGTGGTGTCGTAGGCGGCCAAGTACCGCTCCTTGTAATTTTTGCTAAGGTGGATACCAGATATGCCCCTCTTGTCTTCCCGGTTCCCCTACATGACCTTCCAGAAAATTACATGAAAAATATCCCAAAATTTATAGGGGAAGGCGATTTAACCGCACAAGAACACATCAATTTCTTTGACCAATTCGTCGATATCCTAGGACTCGAACACGAAGATGTCTACTCTAGATTCTTAGTAAAACCTTTCAAAGGGCAGGTCAGAACTTGGTTCCGAGGCTTAGCAGCGGGATCTCTAAGGTCATACGATGAACTCGAAAGTGCTTTCATCAGGCAATGCGGAGAAAGAAAAAATCACCTCTATTATCTGACTGAATTCGAGGCTCTTAGAAAGAAAAATTATGAATCAGTTCTCGAATTCACCCAAAGATTTAATAAATTGTACAATACAATTCCCATAGAGGTCAAAGCTTCTCAGCCTACAACGAAAGTAACTTTCATTGGAGCTTTCGACCCCGATTTTTCCTTACTATAGAGAGAGAGGAGATTAGTAGACCTCACCAAGATGCAAGACGATGCCCTAGAAATCGAATCAAACATGATGGCTTCAGGAAAGTTAAAATCCAAAACGGAGGCTCAGAACAAAGAAACTAGAAGATATAGAGAACAAGGAGGATCTTCAGGGTCAGGAAGATCTTCGGGAGACAAAATGGATGACATGGCTAGGATAATTAAAGAAATGTCTAATAAGATTTCGAAAATGGAATTAGAGCAGATTAAAAATGACCATTATCCCAGAAAGGATTTCAGAAGGAATCTTAATCCTCAAGTCCCACAAAGACAGATTAAGAATGAGGATCATAAAAACCCAACCCCCTTCAAGAGTGAAAACTTCATTGGAGAGGAAGATTTAGAATATTTTGAGGAATTAGAGGAAGATATAAACAATCTGGGTGATGATGAGCCACAACCCTATTTATCAAGACAAGATTATGAAAAAATATTAAATAAAGAAAATAGATTGCAAAATGACCTAAACGATAGTACTTCTGAACATTTGACCTACCAGGGTATTTCCGATGGTATAATGGTCGAGATTCAACAGAAGTACAATCTAAGGCCTAGAAACAAGAGCGTTACAATCAACCAAAAGAAAACAATCTTGTCGAGGAGCGAGACAGACGAGCTAGTTTTAAAAAATGTTGAAAAACAGACTATAAAAACTGACATATCAGACACACAGCCTACCAAGACTAAGGTAGATGAAACACTCACAGTCAAAACACAGAAAGTGAAAGCTCCTGCAACTGAAACAAAACCTTCGCCACAAAAGAAAGCTGATAAGAAGGGAGTAGAAGCCCAAAACATTGAGAATGAAAAAATTGTGGAAAATTTTAATCTGGAAAACAAAATCAATAAAAACAAGATCCCCATACCTCTTGTCGAGCTGGAAAAAAACCCAATGTATAGAAAACAAATTTCCAAGTTGATTAGTTTTTCGGAAGATGAAAGCCAAGACGACATCATTAACTTAGAAGACGACAAGCCGAACATAGTTTTTGGCCCTCATTTCGAAGGTGACAAAGACACTGTTGCTCCCTTCTATATCACATTAACCTTGTTCGACCAACTACTCCATAACTATATGCTTGATTTTGGAGCATCCCACAATGTAATGCCTAAAGATATTATGGATAAATTGGGTCTCGAAATTACTAGGCCTTATGGAGATTTATATTCTTTCGATTCTAGAAAAGTTAAATGTATAGGCATGATTAAAGAATTGGTGGTAAATCTGGCTCTAATACCTGCGAAAAACATTCTCATGGACGTAGTGGTCACCGATATCCCTCCGAAATATGGTATGTTGTTATCTAGATCCTAGGGTACCAATCAAGGGGGGTCCCTCCAGCTTGACATGACATATGCTACAATCCCAGTTTTTGGAGGACAGTTCACACACCTGTACAGAGAGACCAAGTTAGCATTCACGATAAGTGATCTGCGCAACCCAAAAAATCACCATGTATATATTGTTGATCAGGATCTAGGTAATTGTATTGTATCTTATCCATTGCCGATGATATTGTTTTAGGTATAGATGAAAGTTGTACATAAGAAAAAATAGAAAAAGAAAAAAATAAACAAAATGTATATAGCATTGGTGTGTGGAAGATGTTTTTTGACGGTGCTTCATCTTACCTTGGAGCTGGAGCAGGGGCGCTCTTTGTGGCCCCTGATAATCAATTCGTAATGCATTTTTCCTATAGACTTCAGTGGAATGTGGACCACACTAATAACGTATGCGAATATGAATCCTTAGTATTAGGGTTGGAAGCCGCTAGGAGAATGAAGATAAAAAACCTTGAAATCTTTGGTGATGTCGAGCTAATCATAAAACAAGTAAACCGATAGTACCGGGCCAAACATCCTAGGATGAGGTCTTACAGGAATTGCATCTAGGATCTGATCAAAAATTTATTCTCCTCGTTCAAAGTCCACTATGTTCCAAGAACTGAAAACCAACAGGCCGATGCGTTAGCCAAAGCAGCCTCAACCTTCACACTTCCCACCACTTTCAAACTAAAATATCATATACAAATGAGACATCGACCTTCCATACCCAATAACATACAGCACTGGCAAGTTTTTGAGGATGATGAACAACTATGTAAATTTTTAGAATCGATAGACGAGTTTGCCGAAAATCATGCCGACCAAGAAAACCAAAATGATCCTGTTTGGATCATGTAGGAAGGGGAAGACCCCCAAAAATTTCACAATAAAATCGCCAATCATCGTATGCTTGTTCTAAAAATAACCAAATCCCCAAGGGCCTGATTCCCTTGGAAAGGTTATTTAATCAGGACGATATCCCATTAAGATCCACCTTACAACCTCAACCTAAAGAGGTTGAGGACTGTGACATAGGTACCAAAGAAAACCCTCGGTTGGTGAAACTGTCCAAATACCTGTCCCCAGAAACCAAAAGTAAATACGCTGAGTTGCTTAGAAAATATAAAAATGTTTTCTCTTATTCTTACGAAGAATTGAGAACTTATGATACTTCTATAATCGAACATAAAATTCTTTTGAAACCAGGTGTCAATCCTTTTAAATAGAAGCTCAGACAGATAAACCCTATCCTGCTACCAGTAATTAAAAAGGAAGTCAAAAAACTCTTGGACGCCAAAATCATCGTCCCACTAATATATTCTGAGTGGGTGGCTAATTTAGTCCCAGTAAGAAAGAAAAATGGTGAAATCAGACTGTGTGTTGATTTTAGAAACCTGAACCAATCATCACTTAAAGACAATTATCCATTTCCTAAGATGGACCATGTCTTAGAGAGAGTAGTTGGAGCTAACAGAATGTCAATGATTGATGGTTTTTCAGGTTACAATCAGATCGCAGTACATCATGATGATAAGGAGAAAATGGCTTTCGCTATCCCTTGGGGTACCTTCATGTACGATAAAATTCCTTTCAGCTTGATGAATGTAGGGGCAACCTTCCAGTGAGCCATGGACATCGCCTTCGTGGGTGAGAAATATAAATTTGTTGTTATCTATTTCGATGATTTGACCATTTTTTCAAAATCTAATGCGGAACATCTAGTGCATCTAAAGCAAACTTTCGAGAAATGTCGTAAACTCGGTTTGTCCCTCAATCCCAAAAAATCTCATTTTTCTATGTAAGAAGGTAAGCTATTGGGTCATGTAGTGTCAAAAGATGGAATCAAAATCGATCCTTAAATAATTAAGGCAATAGATACTATAATTATCCCTAGAAATCTAAAAGAAATCCAATCCTTCCTAGGTAAAATAAATTTCTTGAGAAGATTTATCCCTAACTTCGTTGAAATTGTGAAGCTGATCACAGATATGTTGAAAAAGAACAGTGATATGAAGTGGACAAGTGAAGCCAAATCATCTTTTCAACGAATCAAAAAATTTATCAGCGAAGTGCCAGTCTTATTAAGTCCTGATTACACAAAAGAATTTCTGATTTTTTCCTTCGCTTCCGAACACACTATCGCAGTTGTATTGTTACAAAAAAAAGAAGAAGGCTTTGAACAACCCATTGTTTTTTTCAGTAAAAGTATGAGAGACGCTGAGTTGAAATATAATATACTAGAAAAGAAAGCTTACGCAATGGTAAAGGCTCTCAAGGATTTCAGAACGTATGTATTACATTCGAAGATCATAGCCTGTGTTCCTACAAGCTCTGTCAAAGACATACTGGTTCAGCTAGATAGTGATGGGAGAAGAGGCAGATGGTTAGCTAAGATTCAGGATTTCGATCTTGAAATCAAACCAACAAAAATCATTAAAGGCCAAGGTCTGGCTAAATTGTCGATCGAATCCAACTTGCAGGCACTTGGAATAAATCAGCTACAAGAAGACGAGAGTTATCTAGAGATAAATGAACTCGATTTGTCTACTCCTACGGTTGAGATTGAAGACAAGTTTTCTTCTTCAGTCTAGTATCATGATATTTTTTCTTATCTATTGACTCTTCAATGTCCCAGTGAATTAACCCCATATAAATACGGGACATTGAAGTTGCATGCTATAAAATATTGTATTATAGACGGAAAACTATTTTGGAAGGACCCCCTGGGTTTCTTGCTAAGTTGCATGGTCGAGACCAAAACTGAAAAGGTTATAGATGAGTTCCATGAGGGAGTTTGTGAAGGACACCATGCTTGGCGAGCCACAACTTATAAAATCTTAAGAGATGGATATTACTGGCCAAAACTTTTCACAGATGTAAATACTAAAGTCTGAGCTTGTATTCCCTGTCAGTTGTTTACAGGTAAACAGAAAGTGCCAACTTTGCCTCTAATTCAGGTTAAAACCGAAGCCCCGTTTCAGCAGTGGGGTCTTGATTTTATCAAAGAGATTTACCCACATTCTAGTTCTCAGCACATGTGGAATCTAACCACAATGAACTATTTTACTAAGTGGGTAGAAGCTATTCCCATGAGAAACATGACTGACACAATTGTAATCAACTTTCTGGAAGAAAACATTTTATCCAGATTCGACTGTCCCCAAAAAATAGTCACCGACAATGCACAAGCATTCAAATAGATGGCTATGATAAGCTTTTGCCAAAAATTTAGCATCATATTAGGACACTCCACAACTTATTATCTGCAGGGCAATGGTTTAGCTGATTCATCTAACAAAACTCTTACAACTGTGATTAAAAAAATATTGACTGAAAACAAGAAGATGTGGCATATCCATTTGAAATATGTTCTATGGGCCAAGAGGATAAGTACCAAAAGGGAAATTGGAATGTCCCCTTCACAGATAGTATATGGCACTGATGTTATCTTACCAATCAATCTTGCTCTGCCAGTAATGAAAATTTGGCAAGATTCGAACGAAGAACCTAACAACATTACCAGAAGAGCAAACTAGCTGGTCGAAGTTTAGAAAAATAGAGAAGAAGTAAACGAAAAGTTGCAGAGATATCAGGATAATATGAAGGCTTTATTCGATCAAAAGGCTAAGGATAGAGATTTTCTCCCTGGATATCTAGTACTAAAATGGGAAGCCGAAAGAGAAGACACTGGCAAACATGGCAAATTCGACTTGATCTGGTCGGGCCCTTATAGAATCTCGGCCGCAAAAGGAGAAAATGTTTTATCATTAGAAAATCTAAATGGAGATATTCTAAGCGCCCTGTAAATGGGCGATATCTTAAACACTACATGCAGTAATATGTTTTCGAGCTTTCATTGTATATACCGGTTTTTTTTCATGTTTTCTTTATAGTCACATTGCTTTCGGTAGATTCTAAAAATAAATAAAAATCAAGATTTTCTAGAGGATGCAAATACAAAGCAGTTCAAATCTAGTAGTTCACAGAGTTAGTATGAGTGTGTCTGACAATTATCTGTGGTTCGCGGGAAAAGGGTCAGGTTTCAAGAGACCAATTATACTATAGGGGTAATCTGCATGGATTACCATGAAAAGTACTTTCTCGAAAGGTAATTAGTAAACAATCTTATGTAGGTACGATGAACTATTAAGGTATGAACTCTGACTGGAGAACCTGAGTTAAAATTATCCTAAGAAGTACAAGTGAACAAGATGCTGATTTTTTATAAAAAAAAAATAATAATAAAAAAAAAATTAAATGATTAATATTCGTTATCACTCTCAAGTTTCCGAGGTTCTCTCACCTTTTCACTTCGATCACTATCAATCTTACTCTTCACTCAACCTTGTTTCTCTCCCTTTAAGTCTCATCTTAATTTCGGAAATGTTCAAACTAACTTTCGAAGCAAAGATAGGTAAAATCCTATGTTTTTCCTGAGACTTGGCTGAACCGGAAGTATGTCTGGGATAATCTTAACATTTTTAGTCTTTCTACCAGAGATAAAAAGATCATTTTCGCTCAAGTGAAGTCCCTATAAAAAAAAAAAAAATGTTAATAAATTTTCCTTGAGATTCTCCATAAAGTTAGAGTGTCTGAGGCCCAAAAGTAGATCAATCCAGAGATTTTTAATAAGTTAACAGACCTTTGCTAAAAAATAATAATAATAATATATTTTCCCTGGGTATGTTACATTCTTATTGATTGCCCCCACTTCATAACAACTATGTATAGAAAGAGACGGTGAAAGGAAATTCGTTATCAATTGCCCCCATCTAACATAAAGAGGTGGTGAAAGGAAATTCGTTATTGATTGCCCCCATCTAATATAAAGAGATGATGAAAAGAAATTCATTATATGATTGCCCTCATCTCAACATTTAAATGTTTAAATTAATGAAGTGGTGAAAGGAAATTCAATGTGGAAAATCCGATAACTTCACCCGGGTACTGAATAGGCCCGCTCGAAGTGAAGCAATGTCTCCATAACGGATAAGGTTGTTATACACAAATTGCAAGATGCTCTGGTAGTTTTCTTCTTTCAGCCAGATTACACTCTAAGATTATGGGATTCCAGATTACACTCTAAGAGTCTCTCGATGTGAATATGATCAAATAAAAATTGGTAGAACGACTAATCTTGTTTTGATTATCTTGCACAAGTCTGAGGTCAGTTTTAGAAAGGGAAATCTAAGTGATCCTATTTCGAGATTGTCGAACGCTTTAGTTTGGAAAGTTTTCTGAAGTTAAGGTTGGAATCTTTATCCTCTTATTATTTTTCACAACTATGTCTCACAGACCAAAATAATTGACCCCATTTACCCGATAAAAGGCACTAAGTCCGCTCGTTCTCCTCATCCCATAGGGAGACGAGGTCCCCAATTGGAGCCTATGTTGAAGCTAGGTTTGAAGTTGTTTTTACCTTTAAACCTAAAACTTTTCTCTTTCAGGATTCAACTTTTCATAAGGTATAATCCTCACTATCAGTCCAAAAGACTGATACCGAAGTCTTGAAATGATTTCATTTCTTCATTATAATTAAAGACAGAAAGCTCAAGTGTTATTAAAGTCTAGGTGCACGTTCTATAAACTATTGCGATAAATTAAAACCCTAAAGGAGTTAATTAACCATATTTTAACCTTTCAGGATTCGGGGTTTACTCAGAACAATACCTTTTCAATACATTTTGAATCGCGAAATCTCGATTCCCAATTTCCTTAAAGAAGTGAAAGTTAGTCTTAATCATGATTAATTAAAAACTAATCCCATCGCGATTTTGGGATTTGGGTTTTAGTGGTGACATACCTCATGTAACCACGATCCCCGAAACCCCGAAACACGAAGTCCCGACTCAATAATGAAGTTAAGGCTTAAAACTAATCTCATCGTGATTTCGAGATTCAGGGTTTAGTGGTGACATACCTCATGTAACCACAATCCCCGAAACCCCAAAACGCGAAGTCGCGACTCAATACTGAAGTTAAGGCTTAAAACTAATCTCATCGCGATTTCGGCATTCAGGGTTTAGTGGTGACATACCTCATGTAACCACGATCCCCGAAACCCCAAAACGCAAAGTCTCTACTCAATACTAAAGTTAAGGCTTAAAACTAATCTCATCGCGATTTTGGGATTTGGGTTTAGTGGTGACATACGTCATCTAACCGCGATCCCTGAAACCCTAAAATGCGAAGTCGCAACTCAATAACGAAGTTTAAAGAGAACTAACTTCATTTTTAAAATACATATAATGGTAATTAAACTTCTTAGGTACTTTCTTTTCGGTCTCCGTCAAAAGAGATTTTTTGAATTTTGATTTTAGAATTGCTGAAATACATCCACATTAATAACAGATAGATCGTGATTTCTCTGACACAAATGTGTATCTCAGAAATATACCCTGCATTAAAGGTATTAAATTCTTGACAACTGCGTCATTACTTTCACCATAAAATGAGTTAAAAGAAAATTAGAGGTCTGTGTTTTGAAACTTATTCTTCCTTTTTCTATCAGAAGTAAGTCGCATCTAGCCGAGCTTTCACACCTCTCTTCCGTGACAAGTTTTCCTTCCAATAAAAAAGTCATGGAACCAAAGAAGGGACCCAAGAAGAGTGAAGATACAACTAAGATTTCTAACCCAGAGGGATATGTCATATCATACACCACACCACATTCTATTGACTCAATTAAATCATGGAGACAAATTTATGAAAATCTGGACTGCAAGATAAAAAAATCCCGTAACGACTCCGAGAATCACCTTCAGGACATAGCAGAATAAGAACTTCACAAAATTGCAGCACACCCATGGCTCATGGCGTACAATGACATGACCAGTTGGGCTTTGGACAAAGTTGATATTCCAACGAGAAGAATTTTAAATGCTCAAGGAGCCATTATCGGCTCATTCAGACCTGAACATATCCAGGTTATGTACAAACTCTCACCCAATCCTAATTTCATTTACAATGTCGAATTTATAGCTTAATTTCAGAGAAAGGAATGCATTGAGGTAGACCAAACTTACCCTGATTTAATCAAAGGTTGGTGGAGATGTCCATCAAAATTTAGGGCCGATACCCACGAAATTTATGCCACAACCTCTTTGAATGAGTACATGGTTTATCTAGCCATGATGTTGTGAAAACTCTTCGGCAAAAAGAATCCTTGTCATTTACCCACAGAATGGGTGCCCTTTTTAGAAGAAGCATCAGAAGGATATAGTTTCAACTGGGACAAGATTTTATCTGATAATATAGCCAAAGAGGTTTCATATTACAGAGCTGCAAGAGACCAAGGTCAACCAGTGGCCTTTTACATGTCGGCATACATCATGGACGCAATTTGTTTTATGACTCCATTCCCCCTGATGAATTGGAGTTGGAACATAACCTGCCTTGAACCCATTCATGAATATCACTCTAAGTTGTGGGAAGAAAATGCAAAAAAATTGTTTTACGAAATTTCCATTTCATGGTGATACCAATGCATTAAATGTTTTTCGGTTGTGACCCTCCTCGCATTTCTGAAGCAGTTTCAAACAACCTCAAGACAATAGCAGACTGGTTCATTGAAGAAATCTTCTCCTACATCAGGGTTTATGGGTGCTCAATCACACCTCACGCGCTTCTGAAATTCCTCCTAGATAGAATGGTGTGTAGGGAAGTAGCACACCAAATAGTAAAAGGCAGTATAGGAATAGAGCTAAAGGCAGCTCAAAAGAAGTCCTGGCCAATATTCCCTGTGCACATCGGGAAATTTTCATTACTAAATTTGGGACATTCTAGGGTGGAAGCAAAATCACTCGAAGAAGTTAAACTATTAAATATTGAGTACAAAAGGCATGATCTTTATCAATTACTGAACAAACACTTGATACACTGCAATATGAAATCCTATGAACATGAGGAGTCCCATTGGGACGACATGTTCAAAGGGACCAAGTCTTATAAAGAAGTGTTGGAAAGAGTACAGACACTATCGTCCAACCTTCAAATCATCTTTCGGACCTTTCAGAAGCATCGAAGGAGTGGTATGCCCCAAGTACTTCAAGGAGAATAAATTACCCTCCCCCAGGAAAAAGAAACCGTTCCACCAAGTTTCGAGCAGGAAGCACAAAATAAGGGAAATTCCAAAAAATCCCTATAGGATACGGAAAGACCTCCACCAAGCAAAAAGTTTGAAGCAAAGAAAAGGTCAGGGAGACATCCCAAGTACAGTAAGCCTACTCCCCCTTCATCACCAGGGGTTGATGTCAACACACCTAAGGCAACAGGAGGGAAAGGATCTATGGAGCTAGGGAGTCCCATAGCTTCCTTAACCCCCTTACAGTCCACTTTTGGACTCCCATAGTCAGGAGCTCTATTTATTGATGACCTTACCTCCATTCCCATAGATGAGATTCCTCCTTTCGATTATTTTTTTAGTAGAAAAAGGAAGGTCGTCTTGAAATAGGAAATGCATAAGAGGGAGGGGAACATGGTTAAAAAAAAAAAAGTCTTGATAGAAGGACAAAATTTGGACGAAGAAGATTTCTCTACAGAGATAGCGGGTTCCATGGGAGCCATGGAAACAACAAACTTTTTTACCGTGGGAAAAATGAGAACAAGTATAAATAAGAGTGATAAAATCATAGCACAATTACGAGAGCAATTACAGAATGTTGAGGAAAGCATTAGAGAAGAAATGAGTAAAATCTTGGAGCAGACAAGGGCTGCCGAAAGATTAGAGGTTCAATCACTCAAAACAAGTGTGGAAGAAATGAGCCAGGAAATACAAACACGTCAGCTATAGATTACTCAGTAAAAGGAGCACGCAAAACAATTACAGACTAGATTAATATCGATGGAAGATCAGATTATAGACCTAAAATCTTTCCAGGCCCAGTCACTGGAAGTGCATTCAAAAATAGAAATTGAACAACAGAAATTGATTTCCAAGATAGAAATTGTTCGGAATTACTTTCAAGGAGTAGATAATGCCTTTGATAATATTATCCCGAGGAAAAAATAAGCCAAAACAGTGAGGATTACTCTCCAAAAGGTAATTATATATTCGACAGGTGACGAGGTATCCAAAACTATGAAAGTATCATCCACAGAGAAAATTAGAGACATCATGCTCAAGCTATGGGAAACCAACATAACTGAAAGAAAAAGAATAGCCAAAGAAATCAGAGATGACTGTGAAGAATTTTTTGATCTTTTAGACAAAGGGTCATTAAATATTGGAAAAGGCAGTTTTACAGGACTTCTGGGACATATCAATATTGTAAGACATCAATTAAATTTTAGGGAAAATTTGAGTGAAATCCAAATGGAAATTTCACAACTAAGAAAAATTGATGTCACCCTAATGGACAGGTTGTTAGTTGAGCCTAACTTAAAGCTGCAGTCAATAAGGTTTACAGATAAAGGATTTGATGATCATCTTTCCAAGATTCAGAGAAAGGTTTATCTGTTTGAGGCAAGAGATCTTCTAGAACCCCCCATAAATTTTACACAGTTCCTGGAGAGATGCATTAAATGTATTGAATCAAAAGAAGGAGAGTCATCAGCAAAGTAAAAGTATTATTTGAAAGAGCTTTACTTCCAAGAAAATGGAAAAATGGAGAAGATCATGAAAACGGTTTTGGATCTATTTTTTAACAAATAGTTAGTCTCTAAGAATTAGGAAATCACCAACCGTCCTAAGATTGGTGGTTTTGTATAAATGTAATTTTTCAAGACTAAGAAAAGGATTTTTTCTGGATGGATTGTAAAGAGAAAACTTCATTTTTCCTGAATTAATACAATATAGATTGAAGATTCCAGATCTAGTCAAGCCTGAGTTATGTGTTTCTCTGTCATTCTATTTTTATTTCATACTTTTGTTTGAAGTGTTTCATGTGGTAATTTCTATTATAGTGATTGAAACAGTCAGATTATCTAATCGTTTACAGTTTTTCCTCTGTATCAGCTTTCAGCGGATATAAGAACTATGAACGTTTTAGGACTCTGAAACTTTATGCTTCTGCAAAGTTATCATCCCTCTTTCTTGTATTATCTTAAAATGAGATTCCTCTTAAATTGATGCCTCATTTTTTGTCATACGACTATATATTTCCTTTTCTTTCTTCTTTCTGTGCATCTTATTCATTAAAATTGACTCAGATACCAGAAGTGGCTTTTATTTCAGTTATACTATTGATTCATAATTTGGAAGTTCTATTTTTATTAATTCGAACCAGAAATTTGCGACCCTTGAAAATATTTTTGATTTACAAAAAAGAAACCCTTAGCTTTCATGACTGTTCCAGTTACCAGACAGCCTAATATAGAACCCAGTCTATCAGATCAGATGATAATTGCATTCAACCTATTCAATACCATCTTACAAACAACAAATACACGGGTAGAACTTGAACGTTCATGGGCTGCAATTGAAAGAGATATTAACATTCTAGAACAATGGGAAGATAGACTGAGACATTTAAGGAACCAACTGTGACCTCAGTTTCCTTCAAACTAGTCTTTTTTACCCTTTAATTATATCTACCTTTTCGGATGCCTTGGTGGTATACTTCAGAGCCTTAAAGTATAAATGAAGGAACAACAGGCTAGTTCACGGCCTACAATTCACCAACGTTGTTGATCTCGTAGGGATGGAAGATCAACGATTCTGGTTAGACCAAGTTGGGAGAGAACTTTTTAGATTGCAGAGGTCGAACTCTCTGATAAAGAGAACACATGTTGGGGCCCCGCAATTACTATCAACCATTGATTGTAGTTGACCTTCGATCTGAGTTTGATGATATCCCTGAAATGCAGGGAGGGAGTGGGAAATCGAAATATTCAAGGAGATCAAGCTCAGAAGAGATAAGTTCTTTTCGGAAAACCATATGAGGTCCAAGAGGCGAACTTGTCCCAATTTCGAAAGCTCGGGAAGTCGAGTCTAGAGTGTGCCAGGAGGGCAAAAGAAATTCCTTTGGAAGACACACAAGGGTCGAGTCCCTTAGAGATTGAGTAAGTTGAAATCCTAGGGAACAACAGTGCAAGTTGTGCATAGAGCGCAAGTGTGCGTCAGGGCAGAGTTAAACTCCATTGACAAAATCTTAGGATGGAAAACACCGTCGAGACCCCAATATGTTAAGATTCGCAGGAGCTAGTTCAAAGGTGAAGCCTTTGAAACGCTTGAATTCTTCGAAGTTGGGAGAAAACGCAAGCTCAGGGGGAGGAGCGACAGTCACCGACAAATCAGTTGTAAGGAGGAGATCTGAGACATCAAAAATCACATCCAGAAACCCAAAGGAGCATGTGGGAAAGGAACAAATATCGTTCTTCGAATATGGGCGTGAAGGACCAACAGCCGTTGGATCCAGGTAAGGTGCATGTCCCTTAACCTTTTGGAAGTCCACAGAGGGAGGACTTGTGAAGTCCCGAAGCTAGTTGGAACCATCCATCGCCAAGGTTGACAGGTGGAAGTAGATCTGACAGTTCAAGGATTCAGACTTCAAAATATTACCAAAGGGAGGAAAGGAGGGAGTTGTTTTCCAAAATCCTGAAACGCGAAGTCCCGATTTGCAAGAGGAGATCAGGATCGTCGGATCACGAAAGATCATGGACCATTGATATGACACTATCGAAAGTTCAAAGATCAGACTTTTGGAAAACAATGCGAACTAATTTTCGAGTTTGCGAAGTCGCGAAGAACCTTTTGGTTAGACCCATGGTCACAACTAGTGGTCATGTGGAGGGGCTTTCCAGAAAAGAGGCTAGTACTCAAAATCATAGATTTCATAAGCGCGAAGGGGAATGTCGCGGGTACCATTAGACCTACACTAGGAACTCAAAAGGTTCTGCATTTAGTTACAGAACGAGACCACCAAGGTCTCAGAGAGTTGTTTGGTTCTAGAATCAGATATCCTTGACCAGGAAGTCAGGTTAGCTCCCCAACTATTCAAATTAGGAATCGTAGAAGGAGAGAATGTGTTCCTTTAAGGAGAACGAATTTTTATTTTTTATTTTCACCCCATCGTGGGTGTGTTACATCTTCACTCAGTGAAACTATGACATAGCACCTTCATTCACGGGATATTAAATAATACCCTTAATTTCACTAGATATTGATAAATACCTCCAAAAATCCTTTTATTGAACCCCCCTCCCAATACATATTTTCAATAAAAGAAACCCCTATTTTTACTAGATACCCCTTTTTATACTCACCAATACCTAGAAACCCCCCGATACCCACATCACCCCCCCAATACCTAAAATACATTGACTCTATTTTTCACAATTAAAAAACCCCCTTTATGAATGAACATGATAAGATATACATTGACAAGGTGAAGCCCCCGTGGTTGTGTCACGTTTTTCAGTACACACTTATGGGCATACTGATCTTATTAACACTAGGGAGTTTTAGACCCAAGGATCATCAGAGCATGTCCAATGAAAAAATCTAAGCACCGACATATCAATCCTCAACCAAGGCCAAGGAAGGTATCACTCGAGATGTAGAGATGATTCCAGAGACCTTAAGGTATTATGTCGAGGATGGAGGATTAAACATATGAAACATTGTCGATATCAGCATTCATGGAACTCATGTCTAACAAAAAAAAATTAGGACTAAGAATTAGAACAATACACACCCATATTCAGTTCATTCACAAGAGACATAATAGATCAAAATTTCCATATCTTTATTATTTGGAGAATTCCATCACATGGAGATATATAGTGCACTGAAACGATGATTAGGATAGACATAGAGCTTCATATCATTACTATGAAAAACAATAGGAATACAAAAAAATAAACCATGCACCTTTCCTTAGGATTCATATAGAACAAAGAAATAAGAATATATTCAAAACATCATAGTATTACAACTAGATGAGAGTGATCTCAAGACTGATATCCAATCGACTATTTCACATGCTAACTAGCTAACTCTTGTTCTGATATTAGAGCTCATTTTTATATCTTTTGATACTAGGGAGTGTTGTCTCTTTCTGATTTGGTCCACTCGCTTGTTTGAATAAACTGTCTCACACGCTTCTGGGGCCTTCCAATGCTCCATGTAGACTATTTACATCATGGGAAATCTTAACTTCCTGACAAAATCATATTATGGCCACCCCACATCTTCATATGTTGTGGGAAATAATCATTCAAGGAGATTTCCTGGTGATTATTTTCTTTATTCCTGTGGGAATATTCTTGGTTTCCGACACAATTGAAAAAAATCATAACAAAATTCACTTGGTTGTCTTTATTCTTGGCATGCTACTGAAAAAACTCGGTCTACTGCACACTTTATGGCATTCATCGCATATTTCTTGTAGTGTGAGAACAACTATGGAATGAGCGCACATGAAAAACTATACCCAAAGATTTAGGTGCCAACAAGCCCCTACCATTATTATCTAGCTCATCCTCGAGCCGGCTGCAAAAGTTCATATGATGAAAAATTAGAGTAATCGTAAATTATCATATGACAAAACAAGATGCTCTAATGGTTGGGCCTAAGTACAAGTAAATCATCAATGTAGGTTGTAGGTGCAGATCAACTCAGGTCCGCGAATTACGGAGGTAGGATATATGGTGAAAGATGGAGTTGGAGTGAAATATATGGGAAGATTCTCTCTATGAAACCTTCATTAGTGTCTGTGTATGGGAACAATGGATTTTCTTGAGGCCCACGACCAAGCATCGAGCATTGAAAATAATTAAGGCACCACCCAGAGAAAGTATACATGTCTTCTAGTCTATTGAGAGTAGGATGACCAAGTTGAGCTGGTGGGTTGGGCCAATCTATTGCAAGAGGGATGTGGGTATATGGGATGAGGTGAGAGAACGAGGCTTGGAAATAGGTATGTGCATATGTGAAATACTTAGAGGGATAATTGAAGGAATTGTCCTGATGGTGAAAGAGGAAGCCCTTACACATTAGTAAAAGGGATAAATCATGGCATAGGTGAAATGAATGGGCCCTCCTTATCAACAAAGGGGATAAATCATGGCGTAGGTGAAATGAATGTGCTCTCCCATTGGACAAAGGGGATAAATCATGGTGACACTTAGAAGTGAGAGAGAAGGTAAGTTAGTAGAATGGAGGTTCGACCTAGCAGTTTTTTATTCAGTATTGAGATTTAGAAGAACTAGAGTGTCGGAATGGGAGGGTATTGATGAGGAATGGAAGCACATGTCCCAGAATGGTGACGAAATTAGGCCATGAAAGAAGTGAAGGATGGGTAAATAGAACTGGGGGTGAAGGAAAATAGAGACTAAGAGCGGGAGGTGGATAATTTTTTATAAGTATTTGTTAGGGGAGAGTGTGTATTTATATCATGGAGACATGTAGGAGAGGGGGGTTGAGTAAGAGGAAAGGGAAGAGGTGATGGGCCAACAATTACTCATAATATGATAGTGGAAGGGTGCATCCAGAGCGATCCCAATGCCAATTTTCTATCCTGATGATATGCCCTGTGGATAAATGTATCCGCCAAGAAATGCATTTGAGACTCGCGTGAAGTTGTCGTCAAAGTCAAGATATAGTACTTATGGTATAGGGTTAATCATGCTTTCATATGATGGGAATGAAAGAAGGTTTTCCTGTGATCTTGTCTGCATGTATGATGAAAGTGGGATGACAATTGGAGAGGAGGCTAGGAACGTTGAAATTCCCACTATGTGGTGGCAGTGGAAGTTGTAATGAATGATGAATCATATCAATCATTATTTTGTCAATGAACTGGCTATAGTGGTAGTATCAATGACATGTGAGAATACCTATCAAAATGATCGATGTGACCCATGACCCATTTCTATCGCCAGTAGTGAAAACTTGGTAACAATATTGGGGACCTATATGTACATATGTGATACTTGTTGGTTGGGGGTGGCGCTCATGTGTTATGCACATCTGCTGGACATGGATGATTTTAGGGGCTAAATTTCGCTCATTGGCTAATTTTCCATGTTTTTTCCAAAAACGTGATTCGCTATTTTAAAAATGATTCGCCCAAATTCTATAGGATAAAATTATTTTACCTTAAAAATTGCCAAAGTTTTATAAAAACTACGTAAAATTCTTAGAAATTTGAATATTTTTACAAAAATATCGCCAAACATTTATAGTTGGCATATGAAGGATAAGTAAGATTCACAAAGGTTTCCACATTTTAAAATACATTTCCATCCTTAAAATCATCCCTGCTGCTGGAGTAGGATATTTTGGGTAAATTTTGGGAATCACGCAGGAACGAATCGCGTGACAAGTCAAGAAATGACCAGCATGCATGGAATACAGTTAGTGCATTTTCAGAAGCTAGTGTGCGGAAGGTGGAAGTTAGTTAGGAGTTTTTGGACATTTTTTCCACATTCTAATGGGTTAAGTCCTAATATCATTGTATAAGTATGCAATGAAGTTTTTGGTAGAAGAGGCTTAGTGAGTGGAGAGTTGGGGAATAACTCATAAGTTTTGTATTGTTGTTGTTTTTTTGGAGTTTTTGAGTATGATTTGGGTTGAATATTATTCTAGAGGTATGTGTGCACTGCAACATAGAACAACTTGGGTAGGTTTTGGTTTTAACTGAAGATTATTGTATGAGCACAATGAACACCTATTGTATGAACTAAATATGAATGCATAATATAAGAAGTCAGTCATTGTGGACGTATCCCATTTGGGGTGAATGTTATTGGGCTAATTGTTAAGTGTGGACACAAATCAATCCCTCAAGCTTCACTACGAAACTAAAACAAAACAAGACAGTACACTACTCTTTCCTTAGATTTCAATTATCAAATGAGAAATGGATCTAGAACATACCTTTTAAATATTGAAGATCCAACCTCACCAATGTAATCAATCGCAAGGATTATGGATAAATATCTGCAAATAAACACAAGCCAACGAAGACAATAATAACAGAGCCCATTTGATATGAAACTATGTACATGATCAAGGAATCATACAATATGGACAAATAACATTCATATAGGAAAGAAAAGTATATTTGTATTAAAGAATGTGGAAGAAAGATACAACCAGATGCCTTGATGTTGTCAGGTTCCTTCCAATAGTTCCTTGCTTCCTACACACTTCTTACTCCAAGTATTCTGAGACCATGGATCTGATAGCTACTCAAAATATATCTTGACAAAGCAAAGCTCAAAGCCAATATGCAAGCTCCAAAAAATCCAAGCTACAAAACTCAATAACAAGTCAATCTCAGAAGCTTAATCCCAAGCCAAGCTAACTTTCTCCATGAGAGCTCCTCTCCTTTTATAAGCTGAAGAGGATAAGGTGAGGAGGTTAGGCTGATCCCACTAAATCATGAAAGCTAGTAATATCCAAACCGTTTGGAAGATACCTCACTATAGAAGCTTCTCCTTCTAGAAGCATCGATAAAATGCTCATTTTTCCCACGTACGAAGGTCGTCACACCCTAGTTATAGAGAAACCTGCGGAAAATGCACAGCCTAGATATGGTGCAGCCTGTGGAAATCAGGCATTTCCACACCCTGTGTATAGAGAAGCCTACATAAATCCTCTTTAATAGGGTTTTTTACAAAGTAAAATACAACTTCTTCTCTCAGTAAAAGTTCTTCTCCCTTCTTTCTTTAGGAATTTAGGCCACTGACCTCTCTGAAGGAAACAAATAGGTTTACATCATTAACGGTCATAGGGATGACAAAAATAATGTGTAACATAGAGCCCCCCAAAGTATGAAGTTAGAACTGAGTGATAGATGAAATACTTTGTCGAGTGTGTGTAGGGAACAAGGAACACGTGTGTCGGAAACTTGCCAAAAAACAAGGAAATACAGTACAATAATATATCATCACTGAGGTAGGAATTCCCATACTCATAATATAAATGACTCAAATAATAAATGTCAACATGAAAATATCCATGTCAAATAATACAGGTCATGGCCACCAAACATACACTGTGGATCCATGCCATTATGACTCGAATCTGAACATAGCCACCAAAAATACATTGTGGATCTATGTGTTAAAGACTCAAATTTGAACATAGCCATGATACATAAAATGTGGATCTATGAAACAGTACAAACTGAATATACTCCAATGCAACCTAAATCTGTCAGAAAATATCCAAGATCTTCATCTCCAACACTCTATAGCACAAATCTAACCATGTGAATACATGTGCTGAAGTTGAACATGGTAGAAACCACTTGATTACCGGTCATTAGTGAATACCGTTAACAAGTGCAAGGGAAATCACCATTAATGTCAATGAATCCCAAGGTAGTCTAGTACAATCCAACGAATGTGAATTAATGAGCTGAGGTCAAACACTCGACAGAATCTTCCGATCAGGGGTCAATAATGAAAACCCACTGTCGAAAGTGAGGAAACCTGCCATTGAGGCATGCAAGTTCCAAGGTACCAATTAGTTTCTAAGTCTAATTCCTGGATAATGAGCTAAATTCAATAGGAAAAGACTCGTCACAGGAGGGCCTTAATGTATCCCCCATCAATGACACCAAATGGGTAACAAGATTTGAAGTAGATCAGAGTAACAAATGATTCAGGATTGACTCAGGGATGGCTGATGCAATAGAAGGCTTAAGGACTGCAGAAATGGTCGACACAATGGAAGGATTTCTGGGTTGAAATTCTCTTTGAACATATTGAGGACATGACAACTGTTTTGGAAACATTGACTCAAAAACAGGGATCACATACCAATTTGTAATCTTATAAAGGATTATGATCGGGAGACAAGCGAATATTCCAACCTATACCCAAGGTGAGTGAAAGGGTGTCATGTTCAAAAGTGAATCTTCCATAGAATACAGGTTTAGACATATTTCTTTCCCAATTTTCCCCCCACCATTTCTAGTGAGTACCTCTTTATTTTTACACAAGCTTGAGGAGGCTAACATATTCTTTTAAATGTAAGCTCATCCTTCAGACGAGTCCCTCAGAGTATGTTTAACGAGCCCTAAGAAGGAGTGGTTCGGTCCCATATGGCTCTTTCGATGTTTTTTTAATGAGTCCAAAGAGAGAAAAATCGGGGGTTTTTCATGTTTAGAGAGTCTGAAAAACACTTAAAGAGAACTCTCTCAGTTCCTTTTTTGTAAATTGGTTTGATGAGACCGAAAAAGTGATAGTCTTCCGCCCATCAAAATTTTTCTTCAAATACTTTTACGAGTGTGAAAAGAACAAGAACGCTCGACAATGTTTTCATGTTTAAAGAGACTGAAAATAGCTTAAAGGGAACTCCAGGGGGTTCCTTCTTTGTATAACCTTTACGAGTCTGAAAAAGTGATAAAAGTTTACTCGGTTACATTCTCATTGATTTATGATCATGAGAAAGAACAAAGACTAAGCTCGGTAACTTATTCTCATTTATTTACGAGCACGAAAAAGAATAGAGACTAATCTTGGTAACTTATTCTCATGTATTTATGAGCATGAGAAAGAAAAAAGACTAAGCTTGGGATTGTTTTCATTTTTACGCAATCTTTAAAACAAAACAAAACTATGCTTGGGATAGATTTTATTTTTACACAAGCTTAAAACTAGCCAAAACTATGCTTGGACCTAGTTTCATTTTTTACACAGGCTCAAACAAGAGGAAACTATGCTTGAGGTAGGTGGTTTCATTTTTAGACAGTCTTGAACCATATAAAACTATGCTTGTGACTTCCCAACACATAGTTGGTACTTAGCCCCCAGCTTAAGAAACTAGCGGCTTAACTTCAACATGGAGTCCAGAGGTTGTAAGAATTCCCCCCCAAGATTCGTTTCGTCCAACTGCAGAGGTGAATGAAATGAAGCTTCAAATACTAGATAAGGACTTGACACAAACAGAGAGGGGGGAAAAATATTTCATTTTTTAACGAGCTTGACATAGGAATAGGAACTATGCTCGAGAATCCAGGTTCAATCCCTAGACCTTTGTTTCATTTTTTAACAATCTTGACACAGAAACGAAAACTATGCTCATAACCTATGTTTTATTTTTCAACGAGGTTGCCACAGAGACGTAAAAACTAGCCTCGAAACTGGTTTCATTTTTTAACGAGCTTGAAATCAGAAAACCATGCTCAGGGATGGTTTCATTTTTTAATGAGCGTGAAATCAGAAAACCATGTTCAAGGTTGGTTTCATTTTTTAATGATCTTGAAATCAGAAAATCATGCTCAAGGATGGTTTCATTTTTTAATGATCTTGAAATCAGAAAACCATGCTCAAGGTCCTCTTCTTGATCATGGATTCCAAGAGGACAATTCTCTGAAAGGACACCATGTCAGGGGACAAAACTCGGACATGGATTCCAAGAGGTCTTCACTCGATGGAAGAAACACACTCTGGAAGGAACAGATGTCAAGGGTTGCGACAGGGGTAAAGAGGGAAGGCTCCAATAGACCTATCGAAGAGATCACCATCTAAAATACTGGATCTAAGTCATAAGAGATTGATCTTGCGGTGAGAGGATCATCTTCATCAAGATTTGAAGGCATGGGAGACAATGCCACATAATGAGCATGTGGTGGGAGTGATACCGTCTGCGTATAAGAACCATTTAGGGAGGTAATCTAGTCAGGACCGATGAATGAAAGTTTATTAATAGTCACAATTCTTCCATCGTGAGGGAAAGATATCACATGAAAAAGAGTGGACACAATAGCTTTCATGGCATAGACATAATCCCACCCAAGGAGTAAAGAGAAATCCAAGGGGTCTTGGACTACCATAATGTCAATAAAGACAGTTTTCCGACCCAAAGTTACAGGAAACTAAGGAAGGGTCCCTAAAGGTTGACTGGTTCTTCTGCTAAAAGCTAACATATTCTGCATAATCGATGTAAGTTGAGGACAAGCCAAAGCTTTCCAAGCAATAGAGGACAAAATACTAACAAACACACCTTCATCTATCAACGCCTGAGGAACGTCTTGACCACAAACCTGTACTATAATCGAGAAAGGAATGTGAGAGGGAAGATGAGGTCCAGTTAGCACACCTCAATTAAAAAGGATGGCCTCATTATTGGGAGGAGGTTCCATGAGAGAAGGAGGAATGCCCCCCAACACGGTAGATTATGTATCAACGAGAAAAACATGGGCAGTATCAGGTTTACTCTCTAATGGGAGAGTAGGATCGATTGATGACGAGATCAGATTGACCACTTGGGTTGCATTCTCCAAAGGGAGAATGAGGTTGATGGGTGGAAACGGATTGACCACTTGGGTTTCACTCTATAATGGAAGAGTGGGATCGACCGAAGATGGGATCGGATCAACCACTTGATCAACTGGTTCAACTAAGGATGTGACCATATTGACCACTTGATCAACCAGACTAACTGATGAAGCATATGGATCGATCGTTCCATCAACTACAGGTCAGTTGAGAGTAAGCTTGTGATAAGAATTTGGAAGTTGAGGCTATGAAATAGTCATGTCCTCCAAGAATTCGAGGCTTCATCCATACAAGGGAAAAGGTGAGTTTTATGACTCCATTTGCATAACATGCACAGGAACTTGACTCTAATTTTCTTCTTCCGAATGGTATATTGACTAGTTTACGGGAGGTCATCAACATGTTGCTCAAAGGCTAACGACATGGTTTGGTGAGGGTGTGTAGACCATGCTTCAATAAACTTGGATAGACCAGGGAAATAATTAAGAAGTTGGCTACCCTTACAAATCCTACAAGGGTACTTGGGCTTACGGGTTGTTTGGATGATCTTGTCATCATCAACACTCCCAACACAATTAATAGTAATTGGTTTCTTTCCAACATGTCCGGCAATGGTTGGAAGTTTGGACCCTTGTTTATTTTCCTTCTTCTTATTCTTTCGTTGCTTCTTCTTCTTATCCACTGAGTTACTAGCTTTAGAGCTTTCACTTGGTGAAGAAGATGAAATGGAAGAAGACCTTGCAATTAAATAAGGTGAAGTAGATCTAACTAGTGAATAAGATGAAGGATCAACATGAGGTTGATGTTATTGGGGGGAAGTGCTTACAAATGAAGAACTAACTGCATTCGAGACTACCTAAGTGGAAAACAACAATACCACTAATCCAATTGTCAGCCCTGGAAGGCTCAAAGTAGCGATGTGAGGAGGACCAATGTTTCTATAAGAAGGGAAAACAAAAGGTTCCCCTAGAAAAGGGGTTCCCTCATTGGTCATTCTGGGAACTGATGCCATTAAATAAATATCCAACCTAGATTTTGTTGGGGAAAACAAATAGCACACGCTAAAAATCTAGTAAGAAAGCAAGAAAACAAAACCTTCTCACAATGAACACATTAGTTGGTGATGAAATCCAACGTCGTGAGCACAATGTAAGAAGGGGTTGAGATAGAGCGGGTGGAAAAGTTACGTTGATGGCCTTCTTAATGGACTTACACCCTAGTGCAATCTCCCACACATAAACATGGGTATACCCTCCAAGAATCCCGAGTGAGTTTGGCCAACGTCGATTCCAGGTACTGTGAAGACTTTCCCCTCCACTGTCACCTTATGTAAATACCCTAAAGAGATAGGCCACTAAGGTTACCAATGATGATAGTGTTGCTTAGGGAAACAATCGACAGTCTGATCCACGTGCAAGGGCAGGGTATCTATCCTGAAATCAACTTGAAAGGATTCCACTCATCATTGTGGGTATACCTTCAAGTGACCCCCATAATAAGCACAATCTCTACACCAAGACCAACAAATCAGGGTGAGTAACTCTTCCAATCTCAATGTGACCTCAGGTTTGACCCTTGTGTGAGAAGGGATTCCCGGGACAAAATGTAGAAAGTGGATTTCACTGCTCCCTAACTCAAGATTCTATGTTTTTTCGCAGCTTTGGAAAGTTATCTTTCACACCTACTCTAAAGCCCTACAACTAATCTAATGTAGGTTTGCTACCAGAAAATGTAAAAATGTCGAATCAATTTTTATAAGCGCTCTATTTTTAAGGCTGTTGTTACTCAAGAGGAAAATGACATGGACTAAATGATGTTTTGACTGAATCTAAACAATGCAAAGAAATGAGAATGTAAATATTTCACTTCGATGAAAGCTATATTACGAGAAGGAGAAAATGTTTATCATTCCCAGATGCACAATATCCCAAAATTTTTATTAAACTCATCAATATCAAGATTCTAAAGAAATGAGCAAAAGAGACTGTACACCAATACATGATTCTTCTCCCCCCCCCCCTCGTCCATGAGGGGGAATTTGTTTTAGAATTCAAGACCAAAAACGCCAAAAATAATGCAATTTTGCTACTTCAAATGCAAAGATGCCAACAAACCAATGCAAAGCAAGAAAATTAAAACTTTTTTTTTCAAAGAGACACTAAAAGCAAGAGAGTTTTTCTCAAAAAAAAAGAAACCCAAACTAAGTTTCTCTTTTAACATGATTTATTCAAAAAAATAAGTATTATTTCACTAAACAATTCTAAAGAAAAACAATGCTTTGTAACAGAAACACACTCAAAGGAAGAGATCAAATCTTTAAAAAAAAAACAAAGAAAAAATAAGGTAAATATGGCTGAAAGTAGATTCAAATTTTTTCAAGACTGTAATCAGACCCAACAAATCACCCCAGAACCATATCACAAATCTGGGTAGGGAAAACCACCAAAAACAAATTTTTTTTAATTTTTCACAGGCTGGAAGACTGAAACAGTGCGTAAATCCTTGATTGTCGCAGGCCAGGTTTGGGTAGGGTGCGGAATTTCCACACTGGTCTAAACAGGTAGGGTGCGAAAATCCTATGCCTTTGCACTATCCCTCAAAGCAGGGTGCGGAAACCAAAGTAAAAATGAAAAATTAAAAAGTGAGAAGGTTTTTCCAGTGTGGTTTAATCAGTCAGAGAGTCAAGTTGGATATCCTAGTGACTTAGAAAATAGAATCCAAACAATCAAAGAAACAAATAAAGACAAACTAGGAAAACAATCTGATCCCCAGTGGAGTCGCCAATTTTGTTATCGGGCTAATTGTTAAGTGTGGACACAAATCAATTCCCCTAGCTTCACTATGAAACTAGAACAAAACAAGACACTACAATACTCTTTCCTTATATTTCAATCATAAAATGAGAAATGGATCTAAAACATACCTTTTAAATATCAAAGATTCGACCTCACCAATGCATTCCAAGCTCTGTCGCGAGGCTTATGGAGAAATATCTGCAAATAAAGATAAGTCAACGGAGACAAGAATAACAGAGTCTATTTGATATGAAACTATGTATGTGATCAAGGAATCATACAATATGGACAAATAACATTCATATAGGAAAGAAAAGTATATCTTGTGACAACCCTGGTTAAATAGTTGCATAGGGATTATTAAGTATAATTAATTAGATAATTAATTGTCCTAATATGGTTTTAGTTAAACAATGATTAGTATTAATAATATTAATTAATTATTTATTTATTAATTAATTGTTTATAACT
>ML789357.1:174582-199314 GCA_009831015.1 Picea engelmannii
AAGAAAATGTGTATATATGAATATTCATAATTACGTAACTAAACCACAGTTGTCTAAATAAAATTGTTGAACTAGATAATTGTAATTAAAGGATTTCACAAACATTTGATTGGTTTATTGTCTTTTATAAAAGACTAGTCTTGCTGATTGGATTGGATGCATACATAAATTACTATAAGGGTGATAGTTAATGATTATTAGTATATGCACGAGACTTGTATGTACTAGCTACACATGCATTTCTTGTACATGTACACTAGTATGTATGAGTTTCTTGGTTTACTTACTAATAATGTCGGTTAATTGTTATGAATGTGTGAACCATGTTTTTTTTCCTTTGTATCATGAGATACCTTAACTTCGGGACGAAGTTTCCTGAAGGGTGGGTGTATGTAACAACCCTGATTAAATAGTTGCATAGGGATTATTAAGTATAATTAATTAGATAATTAATTGTCCTAATATGGTTTTAGTTAAACAATGACTAGTATTAATAATATTAATTAATTAGTTGTTTATTAATTAATTGTTTATAACTATTGATTGATTAATTAATCAATTAATTGATTACTTAACACATTCAATGATTTGGGTAAAGCATTAAGGGGCTTAATAAATTTAATTTAATCATTATGAAACTTTACGTATGACAGGAAAGGATAAGATAATAAAGGAAAGGGGATAAGGTAATAATGGGGAGGATAAGGTAATTAATGGAGGATAGGGAGTCGGTGAATGGGGGGAGATATGACGGGGAGGAGTTCTATGGGAGACCATTATGAAAAATTGGGAGGAGAGGACTGTAGGCTGGTTGTTGGATATTTTTTCTGGTTTTGGGGGAGTTTGGTTTTGGGGGTTTTGGTGAACCATTCCAGGGGGCACCGGGTTGCTGGGGGTTTTGGGCACGGGGGCTAAGATTCCTTACGGTATCCTGGAGCTAGGGAGACAAACAGGCTGCTCCTAGCTAGCTGGGTGGTTAGTCGGTTTGGGTAGGATTTGGTCAAAGAAGCAGGCTGGGCATGGAAGCAGGGAGGACAACCAGATAAGCAAGAGTTTAGCATCAGGAATAGGTATTTTATTTATGAATTTGTCGAGTTATGTGATGATTATGTAAATTTATAGATTGTTGTTCATAAATTCAAATTTATGCTGCTTATATGCTGAATGAAATTGCTTATTGCATCCTGATTAATCTTATTATTTAAACATTATGAATTTTGGGGGGGCTTAATTAATTTATGGTCCCTACATATCTGTATTAAAGAATGTGAAAGAAAGATACAACCAGATGCCTTGATGTTGTCAGGTTCCTTCCAACAGTTCCTTTCTTCCTAAACACTTCTTGCTCCAAGAATTCTGAGACCATGGATATGATATCTACTCACAATCTATCTTGACAAAACAAATCTCAAATCCAATATGCAAGCTCCAAAAAATCCAAGCTACAAAAATCAATAACAAGCCAATCTCAAAAGCTTAATCCCAATCCAAGCTAACTTTCTCCATGAGAGCTCCTCTCCTTTTATAAGCTGAAGGGGATAAGGTGAGAAGTTAGAATGATCCCACTAAATCATGAAAGCGAGTAAGATCCAAACTGTTCGGAAGCCACCTCACTATAGAAGCTTATCCTTCTAGAAGCATCAAGAAAATGCTCATCTTTCAAATGTACGAAGGCTGCCGCACCCTAGATATAGAGAAACCTGTGGAAACTCTGTAGCCTAGCTATGGTGCAGCCTAAGGAAATCAGGCATTTCCGCACCCTGTGTATAGAGAAGCCTGTAGAAATCCTCTTTAATAGGGTTTTTTACAAAGGATTTTACACATGTAGTAGATGCATAATGGTTAATATGAACATGTGTCTGATGGTTCCACCCAAATGTTGAATCGTTAAGTAGATCAATTTTTCATATGTTTCTATGTTGTTATGAGTTCACACACAAGGTATATGAATGAATGTTAAGTAAATAGTAAGGATGAATGCCTCTTATTCCCCCATGATTGTGGAAGCCTAGTTCTTCCATTCCCTATAGGCACCTCAGGTAAGACTTCACCTTCTTGTAGGTGATGCTGAAAGGGATGGTATCTTGGGATTTGCTGGTGAATTAATGTTTAACCTCATGTATTCCCACTGGGTGCCAACAAATGGTTATGTTTCTGGGACCAGGATCTGCAAATAAAGGGAATGTGGAGGTAAACTAAGGAGGATATCAGGAAATGGTTGAAAAATAAGGATATCGAGTTTGCAGTATATCAGAATCAGAATCCATGAATCAACACAAAATAATGGTTACAAATGTATGTTTTTACAGATATGCATGAAATTTCCGTTGTTGATTTCCCAAATGTGTTGATAGAGTGGATCCATAGATTTGTTGAACATATTGGAAGATATCATACTGAGGTTTCAAGAAATTGGACTCCTAAGCTAATTCAGAAATTCAATACTATAAGTAATAAGGTATCACACGCAATTGATTAGTGGATGGATAACGTGTTGGGAGGCTATGTTCTTGAATTTGTTATAGATTGTACTCATCGTATATTTTTTTTGAAAGAGAATTATTTAAGGGACTGCGTGGAAGATACCTAAAGTCAATATCTACTTGGATTAAGATAATGTTGTGCAACAAGGGAGTCATGAATATGGAATATGATTTCCTAAGCAGCTAAGCACCTTCACGCATAGGGGGGACTAGGGGATAAACATGGAATGGTCTAAGTGTCGTAGGTAAGAATGAATAAGTAATGGATGGGTTGATGATGTCGAGAGTGGAAGAAGGTGCAACATACGAAGATATTGGAATATTACGTAGTGGTAACAGATTTAGACCGAATAGGAAGAGGATTGTGGTTTAGAGAGAGGGACAACGCAATGAGTTTGAAGAAATAGACATTGGTGTAATATTTAAGATCATACCGCACATAGAAGGTCAAATCAGTACATTGGAAGAATATCACACTCAAGACAGACTTTGTGTCTAACCCACGACCCTTTTTTCGTCTCTGAGATCTAAAGGAAATTTGGTGATTGTAGTTAGTAAGAGAAGTATGTATAGTATTCAAGGGAGTTAGAGAAGTGGAAGTATTATAGTAACCCAACTTCAAATAGTAACATTTAGAAGGAATATTGTGCAAAACATGATGGTGGGGGTAGATTCCACCTTAAGGATGCCTCTCTTTCAAGGGGTCAGTTCAGAAGATCTAGAACAACATTTGTTCATTTGTGACACAATATGAACTGTGAAGAACATCGAGGATGATAATGTGAATATTGTGCAATTGGTGACGACCTTCAAGGATCACACATTATTATGGTATATGAAGTATCAAAATACTATTCCCATGGGACAAACAAGAACATTGGTAGAGGTAAGACAAGCCTTCTTAAAATAATTTCAGAATCCTAGGTCTCAGACCCAATGCATTATAGAGATGAAGGAAATCAAGAAGATAGTGAATGAATTAGTGTGGGACTATGATCAAATATTTAAGATACTAAAGGATCAGATGATATTCCAGAAGAACAACATAGAGAGTGGTTTATTGCAGGATTATTGGCACATATATGTTTCCCTTTTACGCAATATAAGATCATGTCATAGTCGAAAGATTTAGAAATTGATATGAAATTGGAAGCATCCCCCGTGGGACAAGATAACATGGGTATGGATCAAGTTTAGTCATAGTTTTTTGCATCGACTATTCAATTACGATAAATTACGAAAGGAAAATAAAAGAACAAGGGAGTCTAGTGTATCACATGTAATATAGAGGGTCATCATAAGGATGAATGTCCAACTTTCCAGCAATATTTGAATACATGAGCTCCAAATCCAATAGGGTTATGGTGTGATATTTGCAAGACGATTGGTTACAATTCTCATAACTGTTCATTGATGCAGAAATATCAAAGTACTACGAGGAAACTTCTTTGTAACTTTTGTAAGTTATTGGGACATGAAGAGAAGGATTGTCATGCACTTGATCTGATGAGAGAGCGCACAGAATACACATATAGAGTACAAGAAGAAGAATTAGAAGGGGATCTCTGTAGTATAATACTCCATGAAGATAGAATCAAGGAGGATGAGGAGGTTTCAGAGGCCATGGAAGAGGATTCTTTGGCAGTGGAACATTATCTATTATATGTTATAACTCTAATCAGCTAGACACTTGGCATAAATAGTATGAACTCATACACAATGTGTACTTATTGTAGAGCACTAGACCATGAGACAGAGGATCTCCCACAGTTGATCATGAAATGGAAATAAAATAGGAATGCAAATGTACAGATGATAGCAACTGAAAATCGCAACGAACAACCTAAGTTAGCAGTGATTATGCACATAGGGATGAGAACTGGAGTTGATGCGATGGACCAAGGGAATAGAATACACCAGTGGTTAAGGAAAGAAGTTGAGCCTCTTCCATTATTTGATCCTAGAAAAGAGAAAGAGGCATACAAGAAATACAAAAATGAAGTGATAGGAGTAGAATGAATAGCATCGAATTTATCAGTGCCATGTTTGTATGAAAGACCTCTCATGTATGATATGCCTCTAGTGTATGACCATTCAGAAAGTCAAGTTGAAAATGTAAGAAATTTGAAAGATTCCTTAAGAAGTTGTGTAGAATTAGTGAAGGATGAATATGTTTTGAGTATGCTACGTGGAATGATTGACCATTGTGCACAATAGAAATAGATATTGTCGCATATAGAGTAGTTAACCAGGTGCACCGTAAGAAGAGAATGAATAGGGAGTTCTGGCTCAATGCGTAGATAGGAAATTATGACATGGACAATCTTATTCTAGATCTAGGTTCCAATGTGAATGTCATCCCAAGGTAGACTTGGGAGATGATGGTTCAATCGAAGCTAATTTGGTCACCTATCCATTTGAGATTAGAAAATCAACATAAGATTGTTCTAGTTGGAAGGTTGAGAGGGGTAAGTGTCAATATTGATGGATTGTGCAGTGTAGAAAACATTGAAGTGATCGAAATAGTAGATGGTAGTACACCTTATCCAACACTATTGGGACTTGATTGGGAATTTGATAATCATACTATCATTGATATAAATAAAAGAGAGATGGTATTAGAAGTAGAATACTTGAATTTTATTGTGTCGTTAGATCCCACTGAAGGAAGAAGATTTGCAGAACTAGTAAAGAGAAAAGAACTTGATAATATGTATAATATGACTATGTGGATGGATGATTATGTGAATCCTATAGATGAAGGCATACTTAGTTGGATAAGTATTAGTTCATGCACGTTAGACTCAGAATAAGAATTCAAAATTTTTTTGTAGAGATTGCATGAGGTGTCTACAAGGAAATGTTCTTGGATTACTCATGCGTTGCGATGGATTGGAACTACAATATGTGAAACTCCAAGGTATGATGTAATAACTGATGTAGTTTCTTTTATAAGAGAGTTTGAAATGAAAATATCATATCATCAGAGACAACTAGCTTTAGATGTTGCGCTAAAAGAAACCCCTGTAAGATGGTGGGTTGCACACAAGTATGGAATAAGATATTTGCAGTAGTGCAAAAGGTTATTGCAAGTCAGATTCAAAACAGACAATGAAAGTATCATGCATAAGAATAATAGATTAAGTTTCCTTCCAAAACATATTACAAATTTTACCGTGACATGTAGATCAGTACCTAGGAAAGAGTGGACACATATGTTTGTGCATACTCTGGACACAATTCGAAAGAATTGGTAAATAGAACTAGAAGTGTGTAGAGGCATAGAAGATTGGGAAGAGTCAACCAGGAACTTCAAAGTAACGTTCACTTTTGAAAATAATAATTCTTGGATTGACTCGTACTTTTAGGTTATCAAGAACAAGATTTTTTTTACAGAAGGCTCGATGTATAGTGCACCTAGAGTTACCGCAGCAATTGAAGAGGTCTTTCACTATTATAATGTTGTTGAAGAATACCAAGAAGAGAAAGATCCTAGGAATTTGCAGATACCAGAAAATGAAGGGGAGTGTGCAGTAGAGGGACCACATATTGAATATATGGTGTATGTCAAGCCTTTGAGAACACAGAATGTGAACATCGATACAGAAGATAAGCCTAAGTTTACAAACATAGTAGACTACTGGAGTGAGGAAACAATTGAGAATATTGTCGACTTATTGTGTGAATACCAAGGTCTGTTTCCAACTACATTCAAAAAAATGAAAGGGATTATTGGGGAGTTAGGAGAAATGAAGATTCCATTGAATCCATATGCGAAAAATGTGAAGCAAAGACCAAATAGAATGAACTTAGCATATAAGATAAAGGTAAAAGTAGCGATAGGCAGGATGTTAGAAGATGGAATTATAGAACCTATTGAAGAATCAAAGTGGATCATTCCAACCATAGTTCAAGACAATAAGACACGACGAATAAGTATATGTGTATATTTGAGAAATTTAAATGATGCTTGTTTACACAACCTATTTCATACCCCATTTACAGATGAATTTTTGGATAATGTAGGAGGTTAGGAGGCTTACTCATTTACAGATGGATTCATAGGATACACCAGATAAGTATTGTGAAAGAAGACGGATATAATAACACCTTTAAGATAGAACAAGGTTTTTACCAGTACACAATTATTCTATTTGGTTTAAAGAATGCACCAACAATATTTCCCAGAGTAGTTGTCGTATCTTTCAAAGAGTACATTCATAAGTTCTTATAAGTGTACTTAGATGATTGGAAAATATTTATTATGTTCAAGAATCATGTCGAAACTTTGTGCGTAATGTTGCGTAGATGTAGGCAGTACCATATCTCATTGAATTTGAAGAAATTCATTTTTTTGCACCTTTTGGAATTTTCTTGGGCCATCTGGTGTGTAAACAAGGATTATTAGTTGATCCTACAAAGACAGTTGTGATTTTTTATTTTCCACCACCAACTTTATTGCAACAGTCGAGAGCCACATTGGGTCATACATGATAATATAGAATTTTCATCAGAGGATATAGGAAGATCACAACCCCTATGGAGAATTTGTTGAAGAAGGAAGTTAAGTATTAGTGGAATAACGAATGTCAGAAGAGTCTGGATACATTGAAACATAATATGGTCACCGCGTCGATTCTATTTTTTTCTGATTGGAGCAAGGAATTTCATGTTCATGTGGATGCATTGCCTATATCATTGGGAGTCATTTTGGCTCAACCAGGTGAAGGAGAGTTAGACCATCGGATTGAATTTTCAACCAAAATCTATCATCTATTGTTAGGGTCCTAACCCGCACATAGATAGAACAATATATTCGGATGTAATAAAGGTCAATATTAATAAGGCCTTTCAATAAAATAGAATAAGGCAGATGTAAGAAGACCTAATATAATCTTCTGCTTCTAGAAGGATGTTCCTCTAGATGCTTCTTTTTAGTATAAATAGGAGTCGAGGGTATGAGAACCCCAGCTTGGATATTATTGTAATAGAGATCTTCTCAACTGGAGGTTTCCCCCTCGAAGAGGCTCGTGAACATTGCTTTCATATTCAAAGTGTTATTTCTGTTGTTATTCTTATATCATTTCAGTGTTATTGTGGTGAATGTTCTGGTTATATTGTTGTTATTCTACCATTATTAGCATTTTATTTCTGTTCTACATACATTTTATATATGGTATATTACAAGTGGTATCAGAGCACTTTCCTCGGCAGAAAGTGTGCGTTAAACTTTTTTTCAGGGTAGAGACGTATTCCGGTGTCTTTAATCCACAAAGATCTGTCGTTATGTGCATAAACCCGTGGTTGAGGGATTCATACACGTGGGAAATGCAAGTGGTACTTGAGCGCACATCTGTTGGCCACCCTTGTAACCCCTATTGGTACCCCTTCGAGTGGTAGCGCATCAAAAAACACTTGTGTATGGATCGACCTAGATTACCTGAATCCCTCTTTAGATAAACCGATCGTCCACCTAACTGCTATAGTGTCACCGAGAACAACACTCGGGAAGATACTCTCTATTACCTAGGTAGTCGAGTAGTACGGCTAAGGGTACGGTCTATCCTCCTTAGTTAGTGCCCTGAGATATTGGGCCGAGTACTACTATTGGACCCTGCACATATATTAGAGAGCTATAACACAGGGAAAACCCTTGTCTGTAGAACCCTTGAATACCTAACCCTTGGGGAAAGAAACATAAACAAATTAAAATAGAAAAGATCTATTGTTGTGCAATTATGTTCGGGTTGCCAAGTAAATACACATTTATTTATGGTTAAGCATTTGGGCATTTCCTCTCTACAGTATTCTTCAGACCGGAGTATAACTCCGTAAAAAATCCCCATTATTTTTTCACCATTATTTCAAACCTATTCGATTGGATTCATCTCTTCGCCCTTATCACATTCATCCATATCATTTTTTCAGAAAAATAATTTTACCCCGCCCACCCCTTTTCAGTTCCCCCATCCTCATGGCCCATACTCGTAGCCAAGACTTGGAATCGCGCTTCAACACCTTGCAATCTGGTCTCATTGAGACCCAACAAGAAGTGAAACAACTCAGTGCCAATGTTGCCGCCATCAATACAACCATGTAGTCCTCAATGGGAAAAATCAAACAAGACCTCACCACCCAACTTGAATCAGTCTTTTCGGCACTCTGCACCAAACTGCATATCCCTATAGATAACCCTTCCTCTTGCTCACCCCCACATACTGATGGTGACCATTCCTCTCATTCCCATACCTTGCAGAACCATCACTTTCAATGTGACCTACACCTTCCACAGGTGGAAGTGACCAAATTTGATGGCTCGGACCCCACTGGTTGGGTAACCCAAATGGAACATTACTTATATGTATATAACATTACAGATGACTTGGCCAAACTACGGTATGGTGTTATCCATCTAGATCAAGAACGTTGGCAATGGTGGCAATGGAGAAAAAATCCACTTCAAGGGTATATTGCTTAGACACAATTTGTGGCATAGATTTATGAACGCTTTGACACTAACACCAACCATTTGGTCCATTTGACAAAGATGAAACAATTAGGAATAGTGGAAGACTTTATAGATTCCTTTGAGTGCCTGACTTTTAGAATAGAGGGCATGTCTGATGCCTTTTTCTGAGAGTGTTTTATCAGCAGCCTCAAAGAAGAAATTTGGCCCCATGTCCCCATGGCTCGGCCTAAGAGTTAGGTGGAGGCTACCAAAAGAGATAAAATATCACAACAGGTTGTATCTTCTCAAAACCGCAAACCCTCCTTCATCCCTAGCCCTAAACCAGTAAGTCCCACTGCTCCCTCTACTCCACTAAAGATCCAAAAATTGACCCGGGCTAAAATGGTTGAACGCCAACTCAAAGGCCTTTGTTATAACTGTGATGAAAAATATTTCCTGGGTCACAAGTGTAAAGAAAAAAAAAAATTATGGCCATCTTTGAGGACATTTCAGAAGAAGATGAAAAAACTCCCTCTATGTCTAAATCATCTAAATCCACTAACATAACCCCTCCCTCAGACCCTCCCGAAGTAGAACCCGTCATTTCCCTCAATGCTCTCACTGGCTTCTCTGCTCCCCAAACCCTCAAGCTAATCAGTTACATCAAGCATCGGAAGGTCATCATTCTGGTTGATAGTGGCAACACCCATAATTTTGTTCATCACCGCATTTCCCAATAAACTCATTGCTACATCCATGTCGTCAATAATTTCCAAATCATGATTGCTAATGGTGGTTCCATGAAATGTGGAGGGTGTTGTGAAAATGTGCATCTCCAAATTGGTGACTACCACCTGAAATACCATATGTTTTCTATCGACATGGGAGGTTGTGACATTGTGCTGGGTCCAGACTGGCTAAGGACTTTGAGTCCCATTCTCATGGATTTTAAAGACTTAACCATGCAATTTGACCAGGAGGGCCACCAATATAAGTTCCAAGGCATCACCATCGGTTCACCTAAGATCATTAGTTCCCATCGCATGGAAAAGCTGCTCAAAAAGGGTCATTATGGTGTTATCGCCCAACTCCATGCCATACAAGCAACAAAGACACCCTTGGTACCGCAAGAACTCCAAGCCATCCTTTCTAAACATTAATTGGTATTTTCCACTCTCCAAGGCCTCCCTCCTTCCCATGGTGTTCATGATCATTCCATTCCCCTTGTACCAGGAAGCCTTCCTCCCAATATCTGTCCATATCGTCACCCCTTTTCCAAAAAAAATGAAATTGAGAAAATGGTCCAGGAACTCCTTAATGCAGGCATTATCCGCCCTAGCACGAGCCCCTATTCGTCTCCTGTGGTCACGGTCCTGAAGAAATAAGGTTCTTGGCGAATGTGTCCTGACTTCCGTGCCCTCAACAAACTTACCATCAAAGACAAATTCCCCATTCCTGTCATTGATGACCTCCTGGATGAATTGAGTGGCGCCCAATTCTTCACTAAACTGGATCTTTTTTCAGGCTACCACCAGATACGTATGAAATAGGCATATATCCCCAAGACTTCCATTAGAATTCATGAAGGCCACTATGAGTTTTTGGTCATGCCCTTTGGCTTGTGTAATGCCCCCTCCACCTTCCAAAGCCTCATGAATCATTTCTTTTGTCCTTTTCTCCACCATTTTGTCTTAGTTTTCTTTGATGATATCCTCATCTATAGCAAAACCTGGATAGACCATATTTCTCATGTGGATCGAGTTCTCCATATACTCTCTCAGCACCAACTTTTCCTAAAACAGTCTAAATGTGATTTTGGTGCCTCGGAAGTAGAATGCTTGGGTCATATGGTTGGAAAAGATGGCATCAGGGTGGATCCTAAAAATATTGAAGCTATGCAAGACTGGACTCACCCAAAGACTCTTAAGAGATTGCATGAATTTATAGGCTTAACAATGTATTATCACAAGTTTTTTAAGAATTATGGGAAGATTGCAGCACCTCTCACTGCTCTCCTAAAAAAGAACTCTTTCACTTGGACTCCAGTCGTTGCTCAAGATTTTCAAACCTTGAAGATGGCCATGTGCACCACTCCAGTCCTCGCCCTTCCCAATTTCACAAAGACCTTTGTGTTGGAATGTGATGCCTTAGGGAAAGGAATTGGTGTTGTCCTTATGCAAGAGGTTCGACCTTTGACCTTTACCAACAAGCAACTATCTGAAAGAAATATGGGCAAATCCATCTATGAAAAGGAAATGTTGGCTATTTTGCATGTCTTAGATCTGTGGTGTCCTTATCTATTGGGGCAATGGTTCCAAATTAAGACAGACCATTAAAGCCTCAAGTATTTTCTGGAACAACGCATTTCCTCCCCAGAACAACAAAAATGGGTGACTAAACTCTTTAGATATGATTATGAGATCATTTATAATAAAGGAAAAGACAATGTGGTTGCGGATGCACTTTCCCGAAAATATGAAGATGAAGGATCCATTTTTTCTCTTTCATTCATTGTACCAGATTGGCTCCAAGTCGTTCACCAAGAATGGCTATAAGATCCCAAAAGTTCGCAGTTGATCCAACAATTGCAGTCCAATGCTCCAGCTTCCCCAGGGTACTCTTGGCTCCATGAGGAACTTCGATACAAAGGCCATTTATATTTAAGTAAACAATCAAAGCTTAAATCCACAGTACTTTCTGAGCTTCATGCTACACCCATAGTAGGGCACTCCAGGTTCACCAAAACCTATGACAGGGTCAAACGTTCCTTTTTCTGGGATGGCATGAAATAGGAAATTTGTAATTTTGAAGCTGAATGTGACGTGTGTCAATGCAACAAGGGAGAAACAGTCAAATCGTCGGGCACACTACAATTGCTCTCGATTCCACCTACTATTTGGAAGGATATCTGTATGGATTTTATTATAGGCTTACGCAAATCGGGAAATAAATCTGTCATCATGGTGGTTGTTGATCACCTTTCCAAGTATGCTCATTTCTGCACCCTTCAACACCTTTTTACAGCATCCACGGTGGCTCAAATCTTCATGGATCAGGTCTTCAAGCTTCATGGCATGCCACACTCTATTGTTTCTGATTACGACCCAACTTTCACAAGCAATTTTTGGCAAGAACTGTTCAAGATACAAGGCACATAATTGCATCTCAGCACAGCTTATCATCCCCAGACTGATGGCCAAACGGAAGTTGTCAACAAGTGTTTGGAAACATATTTGAGGTGTTTTTCCTCGGAAAAGAAAAATCAGTGGGCTCAATGGTTACCCCTAGCTGAATGGTGGTACACCACTTCATACTATATAGCTACACGCATGACTCCTTTTGAGGTGGTATATGGACAAAATCCACCTTCAGATCTCTCATACTTACCGGGTGCCTCGAAGGTCCAGGCAGTTAACCTAACACTTACAGCTCGAGAGGCTATTCTCCGTACCCTCAAAGAGAATTTGGTCATGGCACATAATCACATGAAGCAACAGGAAGATCAAGGTCACTCTGAAGATCACTTATCACGCATACTGTCAGATGAAGATGCAAGAAACATGGATGAAATTTTACTAGATGCACACTTATTTTATATTAAAATGGTTGATGACTATTTTGTAGACATGGTCCATTTTTTGAGTACATGAATATCCCCATAATAATTCACATTTTCACAAAAGAAGCAACTAGTAGTGAAGGCAACAGACTACTAGATAATAGCAGGAAATCTATACAAGTTAGGCGCAAATGATATTCTGTAGCGCTACGTATTAGAGAATGAAATACATATGATATTGTTAGAGGCACATGAAGGGGTTTTGGGAGGGCACTATGAAGGAAAATAAATAGCTCAGAAGATATTGCATGCACGACTATGGTGTCCTACCCTTTACAAATATGTTAAGGAATTATGCTATAGTTGTGATTTTTGTCAAAGACTTTGGAAGCCTTCTAGGAGGGATGAAATTTTTTTAGTACCACAAGCGACATTACAATATTTTGATAAATGGGAAGTGGAAATTGTTGGGCCGATTAATCCACCATATAAGAGGTCAAGAGTTAGATACATAATTACTGTGATAGACTATTTAACCATATGGGTCAAGGAAGAACCAGTCAGATGCTGCAACACAAAGATAGTTGGATGATCAGGGATGCCCAAGAATAATTAAGAGTGATCAGGGAAATCATTTTCTGAATTACAATATTACATATTTTATAGAGGAGTTTCAGATTCATCATTAGAAGAGCACTCTATTCATCCTCAGGAAAATGGAATAGTATAAGTATTCAATAAAATATTGAACATGCGCTGAAAAAGGTTTGTAATGTAAGTTAGTATGACTATGATTTGAGGATTCCAACAATGTTATGGGCATATATGACCACAAGTAATAAACTAACAAGATAAATTATGTTCAGATTGACGTATGGACAAGAAGTTTTTATTCTTATGGAATTCATAGGACCGAGCTTGCACATAATTTCTACGTTGACAAAACTTATAGATTCTGGCGTAGTGGAGAAGAGACTGACATAACTAATGGAATTAGAAGAAGATCATTTAATCATAGGTTTTCATCATTAGGTTCAAAAAGCGCGCGAGAAATATTAGCATGACATACATATCAAGTAGAATAGGTTTCAAACAAGAGACTTAGTACTATTGTATGACAAGTTTTTGCAACACCCAGGGAAGTTCCTGATGCATTGGCTAAGCCCATATGTGATAATTTTTATGACATATGTGGGTATGGTTCATTTGGAGAAGATGAATGGAGAATTTGTTGAAGGACTGGTTAATGGTAGTCGACTGAAACTGTATAGAGATAGCCAAGCTTCCACGCACTAGTCTGAACTGTGCAGATTGTGTACCATAGTACTTGTATCATAGTGTATTATAGGGAGAAAAAGAAAAAGAAGGAAAAAAATAAAAAAGATGTTAGGATCAAAGAAAGAAGGTTGATTCTAATCATAAAGGTAGTGTTCAAGAAGTTAGACTGGTAAGGATTTAAACTAGAGAATGTTGCAGAGAAAAAGTAAAGAGGAAGGAAGCGTGTGTAGAAAGAAGAATTGGATTGTGAAAGAGATACGTAAATAAAGGGGGGAAATAATTTAAGAATGTCCATGACGAGACATGCAGTAAAGAGAAAACATGACAGAAAAGTAGTGGCACCACATCGTCATTAATCAAAAACATAAATAATATTTTGACAGGTTGGAAAATCTAGTGCATAATCCATCGAGGATATGAAGTTAATGAAGGATTAAAGAAAGTATTGAATGAAAAGGTAAGTGGATTAGACCAAAAGTTTAGGAATGAACAATAATAGAAATAACTAGCGACATGTGATAAAATAAGTTGAAGGTTCGACAGAAAGAAGTTATTTTCATTTGATATTTCATATAGAGAAGAAAGATAAAAGAGCCGAGTGAATGCAAACATAGTCATGGAAGAAAATTTGTATAGAGTACTTGCAGAGAGAAATGGTGCCACCAAAGGCAGGAGAAGCCTCTTCACAGCTGAAGAAACAACGCACAAGGAATACATCAATACCTGTGACCAAGGAAACACTGGTAGCATCAACATCATGATCAACCTTGATTCACTTTCCAAGGGATTATGTGACACCAAGGAAACCAACAACAAAGATGATGAAGTTACAGAAAGATACAAAGTATGAACTCCTCAATATTGAGATTCGAGTGGGGGTGATCATTCAAGAAGATATGCTTGACATAGTAGGGATTCTAAGGTATACATACCGCAACGTGAATTATATCAAGAATTTTCCATAGTTGGCTCTGGACTAGCACAAAAGCATAAGAAGCACCGCAAATTCATAAGAAATCATAGTAGAAGCACATGAATGGGAGACGAGGCTAGAGAAAATAGGTATTGTGAACCTTCTAGATATTCCACATTTTGGTAGGAGTGTAGAGATAAATATTTGTGGTAATTTATTACTTAGTTGTGTACATGGAGGATTTCTATGGTTAGATAGATCGGTATCCATTGACACAGAGTTGATTGCATGGTTAACTGGGCTACCATCAAAATGGGAAGACCCATCGTCATTTTTCAAAGACAATTCAAAGGAGAAAGCACTGGAAGAAAATATGAAGGAAAAGTACAAAACATTCATAGGTTCTCATGGTTTTGATGTTGCAAGTATCAATGATGATATAGTTTGGTTTGTGATGTAGGTGTTGGCCTGCAAATTGTTAAGAAAATGTCACAAGGACTAGGTGTCGGCATATGTGATATTGGAAAATGAGCAATGTGTTGCAAGAGTTAAAATGAGTTGAGCACCTTTCGTGTTGAACCATTTCTTGATCGATTTCAAAGAAGTGCAAGACAAAGGTATGGAATTTCATTACTCTTGGATATTAATACTGATAGAATTAGTGGTGTGGAGAGATCTAGAGGATACCCAATTTTTGGGAGCTACGAGGAAGCCATGTTTAGTAGCATGATATGTAAACTTGTGGCATAATGCACACAAGGAGGGGCAACTAGATAACAACATTACGTTCTATATATTTAAGGAATTAATTTAGACAAGTATCTAGAAGACACTGTTCATACTACCACAGGTAGTAAAAGCATATAAGTGGATTGTGTGCTCTAAATATGGAAGACATCATCTATACATTGAGTCCAAGAAGGACTTAGATCAGTAGTGGCTATCATGTAGATTCAGATTGACAAAGGAGGAAGTTGGATAGGTCATAGAAGATTGGGAGGAAGAATGGAAAACCCCAGTAACAGAAACAAAGTAGTTGGAGAAACAACAACCAAAAATAGAAGAAATCAAAGATGTTGATGAAGAATAAGAACTAGAAGGAAATGGTGTAGTAGGAACATAGAACACAACACTGTGGCCAAGAGAAATGTGGAAGGAACAAGATACACATAAATGAATACCACAATGAAAGAAGAAGAAATAAATCAAGCAAGTGGCCACCCAAGCCCTATCAAAGGATGAATTATAAAATATTGTGGATCAAATGAAATAGGTGATTGCAGAATCTTTTGAGCGAGCGAAGAAAAAGAAAGAACAAAGGCACTCAGACGTACAAGTGCATATTGTTGCACTGCAAAATTTTTTGGAGACAGCAAGAATGGAATCAGTTAACATAGGAGACCAAGAACAGACATAGAATACAATGCATATGGCATAGGTTCAATCGATGACATATGCGACATCATGCAAGCATCGAGTAATGAATATAGCGACAGGGGCCTTAGAGTTCCCTACAACAGAGTTGCAAAAGCAAGAAAAGGCACTAAGTCATATTGACTTGGTGTTATCCCAAATACCCGAAGAAATACTACACAATCTATAGATGCATGTCACACAAGAAATTCAAGTGTGTGTAGTGTCAACATCGACAGAGTTGACAAAGTCAGTCATAGATACAAATGTGTTGCAAGTAGAATGCGATCAACTTAGGCTGGAGAGAGATGATCCTATCTAGAGAACATAGAGACTAAATTAGGTGGTACAAGGGGTTTATGATACCATTCCAAAAGTATTCATAAAGGAATATGCCCCATTAAAAGAACAAGTCACAAATATTGGCGAAGCCATTCAGGTCTTCCACATAAATATTAATGATCTAGAAGTGCACCAGATATTGAGTACACCATCGGTAGAAAGGGAAAAAAGAGAGAAGACAGTGACAATGAAAGTATAAAGAATCAATATTTTAGAGGAGGAGTGCACCAAATTGTATGAAACAATCACACAAGTCTGGACCCAACTGACAGAAGATGTGGAGCTGTAAGAAATTGAGAAGAAGTTACAGGCCATGTAGAATAGGGTGAAAAATTTCAAGGAAACCATGAGCACTCTACCAACGGAAGAAAAGATGAATTCACTCATCGAGAATAGGTAGATATACTTAGACATGATCCAATTGAAATTAGAATAGCAGGATCGTGCACAAAATTTAGAGATACTGCAAGAGGAAGCATTATGAGTAGCAGGGGAACTGGTAGCTATGCAAGGTGTTGCAAGGAAGGAAGCACAATATAATGAAGAGAAGTTGAAGACTCATATTTTAGTAGATATACTAGAAGAAATCTTGCAACAGGAAGCGCAAGTCAAATAAAATGTCGCAACCACACAAGAAACATTTCAAAAGTTCATGGAAACATGGAAGTAAGCCTAAAGTGTCTCAGGATGAGCCACAAGTGAGTGTTGGGGGCCTGTTGGAGCAGGCTATTTTGTGTAAATTCTTGGAATCGTGTAGGATCGGATCGCACAAAAAGTCAGCAAAGGAGAAGCGCACGTGAAAGATAGTTTGCACATTTTCATGAGAGATTGTGCAGAAGGAGAAATTTAGCTAGGCATTTTGGAACATTCTTCCCACATTGTAACGGGATAATCCCTAATATCATTGTATAAATATGTAATGGGTTTTTTGGTAGAATAGGCTTAGTGAGTGGAGAGTTGGGGAATAATTTGTAAGTTCAGTACTATTGGTTGTTTTGTGGAGTTGTTTAGTATGAGCTGAGTTGAATATCAGTCGAGAGGTATGTGTGCACTGCAACATAGAAGGACTTGGGAAGGTTTGGGTTTTAACGGAAGATTGTTGTATGAGCGCAGTGTGCACCTGTTGTATGAACTGGAGATGAATGATTAATATATGAATCTAGTCATTGTGGATGTATCTCAGTTGGGGTGAACCACATTAAATTCTTGTGCCTTGATGTGTTTTTTGTTATGATGTGTTGGTTTACTATTTGTTTTATGCACATGTAGTAGATGCTCAATGGTTAATATGAACATGTGTCTAATGGTCCTGCGCACATGCCGAATGGTTAAGTAAGATGATTTTTTGATATGTTTCTATGTTGTTATGTGTTTGCACAAAGGGTATATGAATGAATGTTAAGTAAATAGTAAGGATGAATTCATCATATTCCCCCATGACTGTGGAATCCTTGTTCCTGCAATCCCCATAGGTACCTCGGGTGAGACTTCACCTACTTGCGGGTGATGCCGAAAGGGTTGGTATCTTGGGATTTGTTGGTGAATTAATGTTTAACCCAAGGCCTTGCCCACTACGTTCCAACAACATCCCAGATTGATTTGACCTTTTATAAAGAGTTGATTGTAGTGGCTTTGTATTTGTTTCATCAATAAACTTTGGCCCGAGGGCTCGGTATCAAGATCGTATAGTTCTTGAATTATCCATTGGTGCAGGATCTCATAAATCCTGGTATGTAGCTCGTCTTGCTCTATTATATTGAGGGGAAATGGGTGGCTCTTGGTAAATGGTTCTAGGGGGTAAATGAAATTGGCCATTGTATGTAGACGAAGTGTGGGAAGTTTGGAAGTTATTTTTCAAAAAAAATTGGGTACTGGTGGTAAAGGGGGTGGGTGTTGGAGATTGTGGTGGGAATTTAAATATTTATGGCATGGACTGCACCTTTTCATGGCTAACCACCCTATTCCAAAAAGATATGTGATGTGGGGCATGGTTTCTCTTAATCATTCATTCGTGTCTTCCTCTACAGTCACCCATTATCAGTAAGGTCCTCGATGCGTGGAACACCATCACGTGGGCTTAATGACTAGTATTGTATAAAGGATGAAAAATCTCTGATACTCTGGAATTTTCAGCATCCATGCTATTAATACATCCACCGAATTCAACCCATCAAACTGATAGGATCCAATGTCTTCCACGTTCTCTTCATCCATGATATGTGCACACATCCTTGTTGACACCTCGTTAAGATTGTTTTCCATCTATTCAAAGAATCATTAGAATCCATGTCATAATATTTGACATCATGGCCTACAAATTTACAAAAATCATAGAAGGGGTTGTGATTCGTTGTCTGATGTTTCTGTAATGTGGGACAGTGGGGTAGCACATGGCTCCATTTCCTACAAATATTGTTCCATTTTGACTATCCGGATGGAAATGGACTTGACGCATCGGTCACCACATAATTTGAAAGGATCGGGAACTCATCTCGACGATGCTCCTATGAACAAAATGTAGTACACCATATGTGCTCGTGCACGACTTTAGTCTTGGCCATATATTGCAGCTAGAGTTGTTTGATTCTAAACCTTGACCACAAACATATGGTTAATGCAGCTGGAAGCTATAGATTCATCCCCTACATCATGTTTCAATCTATAATTCATATTTTAATAGTATATGTGCTCTCGTAAAGAATCTCCTCCCATTTTGTTTTTGTATCAAATCTGATTTATAAAATATCAGACAACAGACCATTCACATATGCAGGGTTATTGTATGATGTCTGGTTATGACATAGAAGTGATTTCCCCTTAATGTATGACCATTCGTTATCATTTCTTTGTGCATTTAAATGATATGCAAACAATACCTCCAGTATTTGAATGTATGAAGATGTTAATTGTTTGAAGTGTGTTTTTATTGATCGATATGCACCTATTAGAGTTGTTGAATTCTCAATTTCTCAGCATGCTATTATTTTTCCATAATATACATGATTCATTCTTAACAGAGCCCTATACATTTATCTTTTTTTTATTTGAATTCACCATTTCATTCTCCTTTAAAATTTGATTTTCTAAAACACTCGTAGACATATTCCTATGAGAGTTGAGGGAACTTTTCATCTGAGATGAGATTGTTTGAGGTCCTATAATTTCAAGAAAGAGAGAAGGAAAAACTTCCCAAATGTTTCACAATTACTTTACCGCAAATATAACTTTAAGACTAATATCGAGTGTTATCTCTTAGGGTGCCTTAACATCGTTCCAATAACAACCTGGAACATATCAAGAGATAACATCAGAAATGGCATCATCGTTGAGGACGTAATTTGAATAAATATTCCATGGAGATACAACATTGTAAGTTCTGAGTTGTAATGTACCCAACCACCCATAGGCTAGGCACGCTACTTCAATTCCACTTCTGGACTTATTTCGACTTCTAATCAAACATTTAATTAATAAATATACATGAATTATTCACATGCATAGATCAAGATTCATGCTACAACATAAAATAAATGAACCATATGTCATACAAAACAATAACCAACAAGTATGCATACTATGGATATGAAAATCATAGATAAATAAATACATAGCAAAATAAATACACAAGTAAATCAAATCATAATAGAGAGCACTTATATTTAATGAAACGAATCACCAATTGGTTATAGACCAAGGACGTTCCACCCAAACATAGACAATGTTGTTCCAAACATAAAAAATAATGTCACCCCCAAGCCAAGGATATGAATCCACAAGGATGGTTCCAGTGTGTCACTCGACTTCCCAAACTAGTCAGCACTCAAGTTCTAACAAGCTTTTCCTCACCCACAAAAATCCAAAGTACACCAACTCTCTTCTACCCATCCTGCACAACCCAAGAGATTGGACCCCCTTCTATTCCATATAGTCCCTCAGGATGTCCATCTCCTTCCAAGACTCCATCACATCTCGTCAAGAATCTCCATGTTGGGACTCTCAGGATTCGCAACTGTGAGAAAAATTGAACACAGGCCAGAGCATCTCAGACATGCAAGCCTTAATTCATGGCTGGAATACACCAACAGTCTGTACAACCAAAAAAACCATGGCTCCTCTTCAACAATTCGTTTTCCTTTCCCAAGCCAAACATGAATGAGGAAAGATGACCGGGTGAAAGAATGACTGGAGCGAGAACATGGTGAAAGGTGTGAACAATGAACAATTCAGTGAGTGGGTGAGTGAATGAGTGAAGAAGAATCAACCCCCACAATAGACCAAAGATGGGTTTAAGTAATTATTGGAATTAAGGAACCACTTGGCCTTCCCCCCAAGAATATCATGTAACCGTTATCATCCATTAAAACAAAAATGGGTAAATAAAATATAAAATAAATACGTATCCCCTCAAGCCCCCACTCTTGTGGAATCATAGCCCCCTATAACTCTTTTCCTTGTCTGTATAGAATCCACTGATGTATTTATTATTAATAATGATCAAACATTACATTTCTTAGGCACACTGACCTCTTTCAATTGTTTGGGCACTCTGGCCTTTCATGGATTAAAAAAATACATTATTTAATACAAGGCTCAAAACCCGAGATGTTACATGAGCCTTGATGGTGAATATGCATCAGGAACTTGGTTGTTAATATTTCACCTAGTGACTCCACAAAGGGACAATGTGGCATATGCCAGAAGATACATGAGAAGCCATGTTTATCCTGATCAGGTTGTATTCTATTCATATCAAGAAAATCTTGTGACCTAGATAAATATTAGAGAACGTCTTATTTCTTCTTTTTTCAGATAATACCGATATATAAATATCCCCTTCTTTTATTCATAAAAGTGTTGAATCTATATATATAATTGATATAATTGAAGATTCGCTTTCTACTTCAAAATTTTCTCCATAATCGTTGATAGACCTCCATAATTCTCCTTTATATTTTAGCCAAGAAATCAATTCTTCCTTCAGACCATTCTTGAAAATCCTTGTTTCTCCTCTATCCTTTGAAGCCCATAACATCATTTTAAAAAATCTCATGGGTGGCTTAGGTGGAGGAAGGACTGGGGGAAATAAACCCCCTCCCACACCACCCATAAATACTTGGGTCACTTCCATAAATTCCCCATTGAATATGCCCCAAATTACCCATGACCTGCCTGAGAATTACATCAAATATCTACCAAAGGTTGATGGGGATAAAACTCACTCATCTGAAAAGAATATGAGTGCTTTCCATAACTTTACAAATGACCAATTTCTAGAGAATGATGATGTCTTCATGAGTCTATTTTTCCAAACTTTAAAGGGATGTACTACCCCAAGGTCGATCCCTAGATAAATTGTAAACATGCTTTATAAGCTGGTGAACCAAGTAATTATAAGCTAGGAGGCATATGTGATGATTAGGTCAAAGAGCCTAGATTCTTAAGGCCGGTGAGCCTATTTTTGTATATGTAAAAACTCATATCATTAATACTAATACATCTTTGTATGTAGACCGACCACGATAAAATATTATGGGGGACTAAGCTCCACTGGGAAGGGAAAGGGAGGGGGCTAGGAGACTAGGAAAAATGGATAAGCTTGAGGGATTAAGTCAAAGAGAATATTATATTATTATTCCTAAAGACTATGGTGAGGATAATTATTTCATCCTAAGTCTTATGGGAAGTGGAATGATCCACAAGTGGAGAGAAACAAGCTCCAGGAGAGCAATGTGTCAATCATGGCACATGCAAATATATGTGGGGAAAATAGTTTGTTTTCCCATCTTTTTCCCATTCACTAATGAATGGAGGCACTCAGCCATTTTCCTCCAGGAGTTGACTGTTAGAAAAACAGGACCGTGGAGAAATAAAATAAAACAAATGCAGAAAAAAAAAACACAAAAGATACAAAATACAATAGAGACACAGATTTACGTGGTTCAGCCAGTGTGGGCTACATCCACCAGAGAAATTGCCAGGTCCTTCCTTTATTATTATCCAGCATATGAAGGGATACAACCTACAACAAACTCATTGTAACTTCCTCTTGTTTCTCTCACAGTCTCCTATTGCAGAATACAATATTCACCATAAATCATAGCCGCAATACATTTCCCTCATAAAAGAGGGTTTCCTTCTAGGGAAAAAAACCTTAACATAATCTCTACCGTTAGATCTGCGACCTTATAATGAATGGTCCATATTTACAATGAAATTACAATATACATTTACAAGGCATTTTTTCCTTCAGGGGCTTCACCCCCGAACCCCCATATGGTGGGATAGGCCCCCTGGACCCCGCGGAGGGGGGGTACGGGGTACCCCCCCTCTGCACTCCCCCGCGTGGAAGAGTGTACATACTTATGGGGTGTAAATCCTTCATGGGGTATAAACACGGCTAAAAAAACACAAGACCTCTGAGTCAAGAAGATAATCAAGCTCCACAGCCAACAATCTCCCACTTGGAGACTGATCTCAACAACTCCACAGCTACTGTATATGTTGGACTCTGAACCTTCTTGGACCTGGAAAATTTTTCATCTTCATATTCATTCTTGAAGACAAACTGAAACTGAGCAGGAACTCAGTTTCTCTCTGGTTACTCCCTTTGTTAACATATATTCAAGATTTTGTCTAGTGTGTATCTTTTCCAACTTCAAATGTCCATCTTCCAAGGCGGATCGTATGAAGTGGTACCTCAACTGTATATGCTTAGTCTTCGAATGGAAGGCTGAGTTCTTTGCAAGATGAATTGCACTCTCATTGTCACAGTACAACCTGTTATTCTCCTACTTCTTTCCTAATTCCTCCATAAACCTTTGTAACCAAATCATCTCTTTACTAGCCTCTGTAGCAGCAACATACTCTTCCTCTATTGTTGAAAGTGCAACAACCTTTTGCAGTTTTGAAATCCAACTTACTGTTGTTCCACCTATAGTAAAAACATACCTTGTGGTGCTCCTTCTGCTGTCTTTATCACCTATCATATCTGAATCAACATATCCCTGTAGAAAAGTGTCTGAACCTCCAAAACATAATGCATGAGTAGTAGTACCTCTCAAATACCTGAGAATCCACTTTACTAACTCCCAATGTTTTTTACCTGGATTGTTCATATACCTATTCACAACTCCCACTTCTTGTGCAATATCTGGTCTTATGAAAACCATTACATACATCAAGCTACCAACTGTTGATGAATAAGGGACCCTGGAAATGTATTCTATCTCCTCCTATGTCTTGGGACACATTTCCTATTGGAAGATTGGTTGTTGTCATTGATGTCAACCCTAGTCATGGGTTTTGGACCGCAAGATTGATAAAGGTATTTGGACATGAAGGACAATGCACATGCATATACAACACCCATGAATGGATAGTATACATCATGATGCTTCCGGTGGTATGTGGCACATCACGTGGATCCTCATGGTTGAGGAGAAATGAATTTTTGAAGATGACAAAGTGAATTGAAGAAGGAGGTACATGTAGGCCCTGGAAATAATTAAAGAAACGAATTACAAAATAAGAAAGTGTCAGGTCGGCCCTAATGTTAAAAGGAAGTGACATAAATGGTATAAATAAAAATCATTATACATTCATTTGATACAAGTCAAATTTCAGAGGTAATAAAAAGATAAGAAGGCCGGATTTCAAGGGAGGATGAAGTCTTTTGGTGATGTGTTCTAAGGTATGTTATTTTCAGGTCATCTTACCATTTTTGCTATAGTTTTTTTTTCTAGAACGATTCAGATGGTGAAATAGATATGGTATTGAGAAGACATATCAAGATGCCTTTGGTAAAAATTTCATCTCTTGATTCACTATAATTATGGAGATACACTCTATGGAAGATAGGGTTTGTGACCAGTCCTGAAGCTAGTCAATAAACAGGTGTTCCGGGTAAAAAGGTCATAAATTTTTCATACATAATCCAAATGAAGTGGAACCACTTCCATTGGAAAGAGTATGGACTTTAGTTTCTTGTGTGAGAGTTTCATAATCATATGTTAAATATTGAGTGTGGGGCATGATGTACAATTTGGGTCTTCTGAACAGACCAGAATTGAATAAAGTCTACCATTCTTTCTATAACCTCTTTTTGGGGAGGATTCAAGGAGTGAAAATTGGAGGAGTTTCAGAGAATACATTCTGTAATATTATCTACAGGATCAGAGTACTCCAAGAATTGAAGAATTGCAGAAATTGAAGAAGTCTCAGGAAGCATTATTAGGTTCTATGTGATGATTGGTTGATGGTGATGATTTAATGTAAAGTTTTATTATCTCTCATATAT
>ML789357.1:204150-252973 GCA_009831015.1 Picea engelmannii
CCCAAGACTCAGAAATATTATCTACAGAAATAATCAAAGCATCTTATAACACATCACCTGTTACATTTGCTTCCTGATTTCTCTCATGGTGTCCATCTCTTTGTTTCTTTGGAGCTTTGCAGTCTTTCTTCAGATGTCCTTTCTTCCCACAATTACAACACTCTATCTTTCCAAGTTTGGATTTGGATCTTCCCTTCCTAGAATTCCCACGGTTCCCGAAACCCTTTCCTCTATCCTTTTGTCTTCCCCTATTCTCCATGTTCAACGCATTTCCTGATGTCTCACCTGTTCTTTTCCATCGCATTTCCTCACTAAGGATAACACCAACAACATCATCAAATTTTAAAGTATTTGAACCAGAGACAGAGTTACTTACAACCATGACCAAACCGTTCCAGCTTTCTGGCAATGAGCACAAGATTAGAAGAGCCCTGACCTTGTCATCGAAGTCCACTTTTACAGAACTTAGCTGATTAGTAACCATATTAAAATCATTTAAATGATCTGCAATAGACCCACCTTCAGACATATTCATATTAAATAATATCTTCATTAGAAATACCTTATTGGATGCTGAGGGTTTTTCATACAATTTGGCCAATGCATCCATCAAACCCTTTGTTGTCTTTTCTTTCGAAATATTAAAAGCCATCGACGCTGCTAGGCTCAGCCATATCGTTCCTAGAGCCTTTCTATCAAGAATATCCCATTCTTCATCCTTCATAGCCATCGGCTTCTTTGCTATTCTGCCCAATGGGAGGAATAGATCCTTCTGATACAAATAGTCTTCCATCTGCATCTTCCATAACTGGTAGTTTTGGCCGTTAAATTTCTCGACCCTAAACTTTCCATCTTCTGACATTGCTCCCACTCAAACTAGGAACCCTCTTTTCCTGCGAGTTACCTTTCGCTTTGATACCAGTCGTTAAAAAAATAGGACCATGGAGCAATAAAATAAAACAAATGTGGAAAAGAAAAACACAAAAGATACACAATACAATAGAGACACAGATTTACGTGGTTCACCCAGTGTGGGCTACGTCCACCAGAGAAATTGTCAGGTCCTTCCTTTATTATTATCCATCATATGAAGGGATACAACCTACAACAAACCTGATGTAACTTCCTCTTCTTTCTCTCACAGTCTCCTATCTCAAAATACAATATTCACCATCAATCATAGCCGCAATACATTTCCCTCATAAAAGAGGGTTTCCTTCTAGGGAAAACAACTCTAACATAATCTCTACCGTTAGATCCATGACCTTATAATGAATGGTCCAGATTTACAATGAAATTATAATATACATTTACAAGGCTATTTTTCCTTCAGGGGCTTCGCCCCCGAACCTCGCAGAGGGGGTACCCCCCTCTACACTCCCCCGCGTGGAAGAGTGTACATACTTTTGGGGTGTAAAGTCTTCATGGGGTATAAACATGACTAAAAAAACACAAGACCTCTGAGTCAGGAAGATAATCAGGCTCCACAACCAACATTGACCTCTGTATCGTGTGCGAACCCTTGGAAATCGTACGCACACCTTCAACAGTCATCCTATACATTTCCTGTTAAGAAAAACACACCTGTACCTTGCCTGAGACTGTATTGTGCCTTAACCATTTGATGTTTCTTCCAACACAGTTCTCTATCTGAGCGTCGTTGTTTGCTTTACCCATTTTTTGTTATTGTTTTTACCTGAGCCTATAACTGGTTGACTTGGGAGCTAGATTGAAGAAGCAGGTTGTCAGGACTATGAGCAACTCTCTCCAAATGAGAGAGGTTGTTGGGGAAGAGATTTCCCAGAGGTTGCTCAACTGCAGTTATAGTGCTCTGAGAATTCATGTATGGTTTGTTGTTGAAGCCTTGGAAGGGAAGTGGGGCAGCTAAAAGACTGTTGAGCAAAGAAGGGGCACACCTCCTAGGGTGGGAAAAACATGTGGGGAATGAGAGGTTGTAGGTGGTTAGTGTGAGTTGGCTCATGGGACAGAATCCTTCTGGTTGACTGTGTAACTTCCTTTTGTCTCATCCTAGCCTAGGAATCTGTTTACTCGGGTGGAGTTCAATCCCATCTCAGGGGTGACCCACTGCGGAGAGTTATGAGCAACATTGTATAAGGCTGGGAGGTTCGTGGAAGGTCTGCACAAAGTTGGTGGTGTTCTATAAAACATAAGTATCATTTATGTGCTCAATTGCATGCTTTTATAATTATGAGTATCACTTGTGTATGTTGTATGTATAGGCTTACTATTATTTCCACGTTAATATGTGTATAAGCATAATGTAAATGTATGTTTAAGTTTTATATGTATGATGTTCCACAATAGTTTCTATGTGGCATATCCCAGCAGGTCTATGGTTGGGTATGTTACAATTTTTAATATTAGAAACAAGAGAGTTTGGTTGTGAAATTCCCTACCCTGGGAGGCCCTAGGTGCACCACAAATTGGTATCAGAGCATAGAAAGAGTTGTTTTATGGAGTAGCATGGCTCGGCCTAGGTGGTTGAGGATGCCTCAAATTGGTATCATAGATCTGGTTTTCAACACTCATCCTGGATGGGATGTATAAGTGGAAATTGAAGATTTTTTTTTATAAGGAATGGTTGTCAAAATGGATAAAAAATGTGTTTCAGAGCATCCAGGAGTGCTAAGAGGGCGCTAAGAGAGCTCCTTAGATGTGTTTGAAATATCTGGAATCTTAGAGGTTCGAGAAAGCCAATAGAGGAAAGAAACCATTGTCACTGTGGTTTTGGGGCCCCAAATTTTAGATTTGAGCCATCATATTTGTTTGGGAGAAGGTAGATCGTTCACAACCATCATATCTAAGAAAAGAGCGTAGCGGTTAACCTTCAAGTCCTTCGGACTTCGTTGCATCGGAAATTTTTAATATTTTGACAAAAGGAGGTAAAATCCCTGAAGCTACGAAGTCCCAGAGTAGATCTACACCATAGATCATTTGGGATAAGGAAGACCGTTGGACTCCCCAAATGGTTCGACATTTCGGTGTTCGGGGAAATTTGTTTGTGGTTGTGCAGAGTGGAGTTTTCTTTTAGGTTCTAAAGTCTAGAACTAATCTGGACCATCCATTAATCAGAAACTCTTGTCTACAAATTAGCCAGTGTTCAGAATTTCGGTGTCCAATAGTTCGGGGGTGGGTTGGTGTTCAACAGAAAAATCCTTTGAAGCCTGAAGTTCTGAAGTCCCAGAGCCCCAAATTTTTGAAGCTCCAGGGAACACCTGTTAGGAATTTCGAAGTTCAAGTGTTTCGATGTGCTATGGTGTGGGATTCTTCAAAGTCCTGAAGTTTCGAAGTCCTGAAGCACCAGAGTGAGGAAAAATGTTGATGTCACCCAGAGTGACAAGGACCTGTTAAAAAGTTCGACGTTCTAGAGTTTTGAAGGATGTTGTAGAAGAAACCTCTGAAGTCCGAACTTTCGAAGTCATGAAGCACCAGAGTGACGTGGCTAGTTGACATCCCCTAGGGTGAGGTGGACCCACTTGAGGCTTTCCATGTGTCATCGTGTTTCATGTTGTTCAAATACCGTGTGTGCCAATTAGAACCTGACATGTGTCACTCTTTGGGTTGAGCAACGTGTCATCTCTACATTTCTTCCACGTAGAGAACCTCCCTGGTGCATGGTTGATTATGAGACTTCGGGTGTTCACCAGTTCGGCATTTGGAGGGAGCGATGTGTGGAGTAGATGGAAATTATGAAGCCCAAAGTCTCGAAGCTTAGAAGTAGCTGAGCCCCAAAGCTCCGAAGATGTATTGTGCAAGGATTTGCCAGTTCGCTTTTCGGGAGGGATAAGGCATGAAGTAGCAAGAGCTTATGAAGCTGAATTTCTAGAGCCCTTAAGTCATGAAGCTCTATATTAGCACATTTTAGATAAGATCTTGGACATATCCCTTGGTTATATGAAGCTTCGATCGAAATAAAACAGGGCTAGTGCTGAATTGTTTTCTTTAAAGACAAATTGTTCAAATATCCATAACTTCCTACTCAAGACTCAGAATCGAGCGAGGGAGAAGTCATTGGAAAGATATTGGACAACAAAACATAAATGCTCACCCAGGAAATTGAGTTGAACATTCAATTTCTTAGAAAAATCAGAAGAAAGGAATCTGATATATTATTTGAGCCAGAATGATTCATATTTTCATGAAATTGTTGAGTCGGTTAGCCTGACAAAGTTATGTTGGCTACACATTTTGCAGATTTAACAACAATTTGATTAGGTCAGGATCAAAACAAACTGTAGAGATATGGAACATGAAGAGGGGGCTTACAGTGAGTAATATGAGATCAGATGGATGGATTTCCATTTGGGTATTGAAGGAACAAACTCCGATGGACATGGAGAAGGAAACGTTGAAAACATCAATATGGTAGAGACCTTTAGAAATTTATAGAAATATGTCCAAAGTCACAAGGATGATAATGAAAGGCTTATGAAATTCGAGCAGTAGGAAGACTTCAACATGAAGTTAATGCAGAGCCTAGACAGAATTGAAAAGAAATTGGATAAAGAGAATGGCTCAAGAAAATTAGGAAGCCATAGGTCTCCTGAGGAGAAAGGAAGATCAAGAAGTGTTGGCAGACATCATCATCACACCAAAAGGAATTCCAATAGGAGAGCTCACAGCAGCTCAATTCCATCCCCTGTCAGGAATCATCATAAGAGGTATGGGGTGGATGAACGACGAGGAGAAATGAACAAAATCAAACCTCCTACTTTTGTTGGTGAGAACAAGAAGGATGAAGATGTTGAGACATGGTTGTTAGGCATGAGAAAATGCTTCCAATTGCATAATTATTCTTTACATGCAGAAGGAAGAATCACTATTTATCATCTTAAGGGAAAGGCATCCATGTGGTGTGATCAACTTGTGCAAGTGCAACACATTAAAGAGAAAAATGCTTCTTGGAAGGAATTCAAGAGGTATTTTGAAAAGAAATACTTGACTAAGAGATATTATGACAATAAAATGAAGGATTTCTTTGAACTCAAGCTTGGAAGTATGTCCATTGATGAATATGAGAGAAGGTTTTTGGAACTGTTGAAGTATGTCACCTTCATCAAGGATGAGACAGTTAATATTCAAAGGTATCTTATTGGGCTGCCATCTTTCATTAGTGGCAACATTCAATATGATTATCCCAAGACATTGGAAGAGACCATAAGGTGAGATAAATTCCTATATGATCAGCATAAAGGAAATCCAACTTTCCAAAAATATTGGGAAGACAATAATAAATTCAAGATGGAACTGAGGAAGAAGGGGAATAAGCCACCATTCTTCAGAAAAATCCTCAAGGACAACGAACTTCTAGAGAGCCCAGATTGATTGAGACGAGTGGGAAAAGGCCAAGGAAGCCATCTATTTAGTTATGGGGTTGTAAGGGAGATCATATGTTTAGAGATTGTCCCCACATAAGTGACAAAGTGAGAGTTGTTCACAATGTATAGCAAGCCGAAACAGTGGAGGACATGGGCAGAAATGTACCAAGGATCTATGTATCCCTGGAAAACAAGAAAGTTGAATTTCAATCACACATGATTGAAATGGTAGGTATGATCAACAACCAAACCATTGCAATTTTAATTGATTCGGGAGATATTCATAGTTATATAGATCCTAAGGTGGTGGAAAGATTTCATTTTCCAAGAAGGAATCATGAAAAATCTTGGTTGGTAAAGTTGGCCACAGAAGCCAAAAGAAAAGTTAATGATTTGGTTAAGTCATGTCCAGTGGGAATGAATGGGATGAGCACTAAGGCATATTTGAACGTCTTTCCTTGAGGTTCCTATGAATGTGTAATTGGGAGGGATTGGTTGGAACAACACCATGATGTCTTAGACTGTCATAACAAGGTATTTACATGTCTGGATGAGGAAGGGAACCTAAATGCAGTGCATGGAATTCCCAGGGTAGTAACTATCAAAGAGATCTCAAAAATGTAGTTGAAGAAGCGTTACATAAAAGGTTGTCAAATCTTCGCATCCCATATGGAAGAAACACCTAAGGATAAGGTGTCAAAAATTGAATGTTATGTAGTTATAAAGGAGTTTGGGGATGTATTTAAAGAAATACCAGAACTAACCCCTAAGAGAGATATTGATTTCTCTATAAATGTGATTCTCGGAGCAACTTTGGTATCCAAGACTCCTTACAGTATGAATACACCAGAGTTGAAGGAGTTGCAAATGAAGCTTGAAGAGATTCTAAAGAAGGGATATATACACCCTAGTGTGTCCCCTTGGTGTGCCCCAGTTTTATTTGTAAATAAGAAGTATGGAACATTGACACTGTGTATTGACTTCAGGTAGTTGAACAAAGTAACTATAAAGAATATGTATCCCTTTCCAAGGATCGATGACCTATTTGATTAGTTGAATAATGAAAAATTATTCTCAAATATCGATCTCACGTCTGGTTATCATCAGATAAGAATCAAAGATGAAGACATCAACAATACTTCCTTCAGAACAAGGTATGGTCATTATGAGTTTACAGTGGTGCCATTTGGGTTTTCAAATGAACCAACTATTTTCATGTGTTTAATGAATGGTGTTTTTAGGGAGTGCTTAGATAAGTTTGTCATTGTCTTTTTGGATGAAATTCTTATATATTCCAAGTCATAAGAAGAGTGTGAGAATCACTTGAATATGGTATTACAAGTGTTAAGGGAGCATCATTTGTATGTCAAATTGAGCAAGTGCTCATTTTATAAAAATCAAATTCATTATTTGGGGCATATCATATATGAGGAAGGGATAGCAATGGACCCTGAAAATATTGAAGCCATTAAAGGGTGGTCTAAACCTAAGAATGTGACAGAAGTAAGATCATTCATGGGCCTTGCTGGCTACTACAAAAGATTTATTGCAAGGTTTTCAAAGATTGCACATCTGATCACTTCCTTGAAAAATAAAGGAGTGAAGTTTCAGTGGTCATTGGAGCGTGAAAAGAGTTTCCAACACTTGAAACAATTATTAACCAGTTCTCCAATTCTAAGGATTGTTGATCTGAATGAATATTTCATGGTATGCACAGATGCATGAAGAGAAGGACTTGGTGGAGTCAGAATGGGTATGGTGTATGTTATCAATCAAGGAAATTGAAGGAGCATGAAAGGCATTATGCCACTCATGCTTTGGAGTTGGAAGCCATAGTGCATGCCTTGAATAAGTGGAGGCACTATCTCATGGGAAAAATGTTTGAGATGAGGATAGACCACAATGGTATGAAATACCTATTTGATCATCCAACTCTAAATTCCAGGAAAAGCATATGGTTGGAGTTTCTCAGTGAGTATGAATTTGATATAAATCATATCATAGGGAAAGAGAACAAGGTGGTTGATGCACTCAGCAGAAGAGTGCATGAGTTGCATGTTGCAGCCATCAACATGTACCAATATGATATGAATGACATAATATCATAGGCTGCAAAATCAGATTTGCATTACATGGAATTAGTGGAAAAATTACAACAAGGTAAATTGTAGTAGAAAATTGAGGATTACAAGATGGGAATTGATGAAATTCTCATGTACATAAACATAATTTATGTACCCAATTCGCAAGAATTGAAAATTCTAATATTGAGGGAAATGCATAATGTACCTTATGCTAGACATCTAGGATATCAAAAAACAATTGTAGTAATGAAGAGCCAATATTATTGGTCAGGAATGAAGAAATAAATTACTTAGTACATCGAATTTCTGGAAAGGATTATTTAAAGGTTTTGGAACAAATTTGAATTTTAGCACAACCTATCATTCAGAATATGATGGGAAAACCAAGAGGGTGAATCAAGTGATTGAAGATATGTTGAGGATGTATGTGATGGATAAACCATCAAAATGGGAAGACTATCTACACTTGGTAGAGTTTTATCTTTGAAGATGATCCCATTTGAGGCACTTTATGGCAGAAAGTGCAACACACCGGTAAGTTGGGACAACCCAGCAGATAGAGCAGTGGTTGGGACAGAGTTTCTCAAGGAAATGGAATAACAAATGTAAAAAATAAAGCATAATTTAAAGTCTTCTTAAGACAGGCAGAAAAACTATGTTGACAAGGAAAAAATTCACAGGGAATTATGTGTAGGTGATCATGTATTCCTGAAAGTGAAGGCCAACAGAAGTTCCCTGAAGTTGGGAAATTGTTCAAAGTTGGTAGCTCGTTATTGTAGGTTATTTGAAATCCTAGAGAGGATTGGTCATGTAGCTTGTATGCTTCCATTACATGTATCTATGTCTATCATAATGTATTCCATGTGTCATTTCTCAAGAAGTATATACCTGATTCTAATCATTTTATTGATTGGAATGTGATTCAGTGGAGCAAAAAGGCACTTTTCAAGTGCATCTGGTGTGCATACTGGACTGGAATATCAAGTAGCTCCGGAATTTATCTATAGAGCTAGTAAAAGTCCAATGGACTTGGTACGGTCCCGAGGATGCAACTTGGGAGCACGAAGATGGTACGTGGGAAAAATACATGTATCTTTTTGAAGATTTTTTAAATCTTGATGATAATATGTAAATAATATGCACTGAGGAAAGTGCATAAATAAGGGGAGGGGACTGTAATACCCCAACTCTGAGCCCCATCTGAATTGTAAACATGATTTATAGGCTGGTGATACAAGTAATTATAATCTAGTAGGCTTATGTGATAATTAGGTCGGAGATCCTAGATTTTTAAGGCCAATGAGCCTATTTTTGTATACGTAAACACTCATATCATTACTATTAATACACCATTGTGTGTAGACCAACCATGATAAGAGAGCATTTGGGACTAAGCTCCATTGGTAAGGGAAAGGGAGGGGGCTAGGAGACTAGGAAAAAGGGCTAATATTGAGGGCTTAACTCAAAGAGAATACTATATTATTATTCCTAAAGACTATGGTGAGGATAATGATTTCATCCTAAGTCTTATGTGAAGTGTAATTATCTACAAGTGGAGAGAAATGGGCTCCAGGAGAGCCATGTGTCAATCATAGCACATGCAAATATATGTGGGTAAAATAGTTTGTTTTCCCATCTTTTTCACATTCACTAGCGAACGAAGGAACTCAACCATTTTCCTCCAAGAGTTGACCTATGCATCATGAACACACCCCTGGAACCTGCTCGCACACCTTCATCAATGATACTATACATTTCTTGTTAATAACAACACACATGTACCTTGCCCAAGCCTGTACTGTGCCTTAACCATTTTTTGTTGCTACCAACGCAGTTCACTGTCTTAGCGTGGTTTTTTCCTTTACCCATTTTTTGTTGTTGTTTCTACCTGAGCCTGTAACTGGTTGACTTGGGAGATGGATTGAAGAAATGGGTTTTCAGTCCTATGAGAAACTCTCTCTAGGTGAGAGAGGTTGTTGGGGAATGGATTTCCCAGAGGGAGATCAACTACAGTTATAGTGCTCTGAGAATTCATATACGGTCTATTATTGAAGCCATGTAAGGGATGTGGGGAATCCGAAGGACTCTGGAGAAGAGAAGGGGCACACTTCCTAGGGTCGGACATAAATGTGGGGAATGAGAGGATGTAGGTTGTTAGTGTGAGTTGTCTCCTAGGACGAAATCATTCTGGTTGACTGCATAACTTCTTGTTGTCTCAACATAGCCTAGGAATCCTTTTACCCAAGTGGAGTTTAGTCCCATCTCAGGGGTGACCCACTTTTGAGAGTGATGAGAAGCGTAGTCTAAGGCTGGGAGGTTCGTGGAAGGTCTGCATGCAGTTGGTTGTCTTCTATAAAAAGATAAGTGGTATTTATGTGCTCAATTTCATTCTTTTAGAATTATGAGTATCGCCTATGTATGATGTATGTATAGGCTTACTGTTATTTCCATGTTAATCTGTGTATAAGAAGAATTTAAATGTTTGTTTAAGTTTTATATGCATGATGTTCCATAAGCGTTTTTGTGTGGCATAGACCAAAAATTCTATGGTTGTGTATGTTACAATTTTGAATATCAGAAACAAGAGGGTTTGGCTGTGGCATTCCCCGTCCTGGAAGGCCCGGGGTGTGCCACAAATTGGTATCAGAGCATAGTAAGAGTTGTTTTATGGAGTAGAAAGGCCCTGCCTAGGTGGCTAGGGATTCCACAAGGGAGATATTAGAATGTGGATTAAAGAGATACCTGTTGCTTCAATTGATAGTTGGCTAGCTCTAGAAGCTTCATTTATAAGACAGTGGGGTGAGAAAATGGATAGCCTATATTACCTAAATTAATTTGGCTCACTCAAGAAAATGGAAAATGAAACTATCGATGATTTCAACAGAAGTTTAAATAAGATCTATAACAATATCCCTATATATATATAAATCCATCACAATCGATATCCAATGTCACATATGTGGGGGCATTTGATGCTCATTTTTACATGGTGTTGAGGGAAAGGAGATCCCCAACCCTGCTTTTGATGCAATAGACATAGAAGAAAACACGAGTCATGAGGTAAAATGAAGAAAAAAAAGTATTATGCAGAAAAGAAAAAGGCCAGGGAAGACTGTGGTACTTTTGATCCAAGTAGAGACTCCCAAGAAGTCAAGATGGATGAAATGTCTACACTTATTAGGAAACTGGCAAAAAAAATGTCAAGGTTTGAGATAGAACATAGAAATAAAAATAGATCTCCCCAATATGGAGGCATAACTAATCCTAATCCTAATCAGTTTAGAATACCTCCTAATCCATTGTTCATGAGAAGGGAGAGAAGAAATGAAGAACAACCCATCCAGGCCCCTGTAAAAATGAAAATGATAACAAAATTGTTGAAGTAGTGGATGGGGAATATGTTGAATACATGGAGGAAATACACCTACTACAATATGAAAATGATGCCATACATCTAACTCAAAATTACTATGAAGAGTCTCTAAATTCTAGGAAACTAATTCCTAACAAGCAACCCAACTAAGGAGATTTATCCTTAGTTCAATACATAATGTTTGTTGATGCATTTCAAGATGAGATGCATAAGAAGAATGATCTCAAACATCGACAGAAAAAACATACTTTGAACAGTCAACCTCAGTTTAAGAAATCTAGTCCAATTCAACCCAAAGATAAGCTAAAAAATTTCTATACATCCCTAAGGTAAATGAGGTTTTGGAACCCGTGAAAAAATAAAAAGAAACTAAAGAATTTGAAGAATCAGTTTCACCTTTCAATATTTAACGTGAACTATCTAAAATCAATATTCCTATGACTTTGGTGGAGCTGGCTAAAAACCACTCATACCATAAACAAATTGATAAATATGTGGAGGGAAGGGATCAACAAGTCCTCTTAATACTTTGAATATATAAGATGAGTCCACCTCCATAGTTTTTGGCCCTCACATTGATGACAACGAGGAATATGTGGAACCCTTCTATGTAACCTTAAATATCCATGATAAGATGTTTCACAATTGTACCCTCGATTCTAGTGCATCACACAGCATTATGCCAAAATTAGTCATGGAAAAGTTGTGGTTGGAGATAACCATGCCATGTCATGACCTATATTCTTTTGACACTAGAAAAGTGAAATTTTATGGGTTCATCAAGTACATGGTTGTCACCCTAGCCCAGTTTCTTGTTAAGAGAATTATGATGGACATGGTGGTGGTTGATGTACCAGCTAATTATCACATGTTGTTATCCAGAACATGGGCACAAGAATTGGGAGGCACTATGCATATGGATATGACTTATGCCACTGTACCAATTTTCCAAGAAGAGATCAGAAGGTTGTACCAAGAGGAAAATATTTCTTATGTGGTCAGTGTTGACCAAAATTTGGTCATCTATATTTTTACTCTCTCAGATTCATAAAATCATTGATATAAAAATAATACATTTTTTGAAATTTTATAAGTTCAGTCTACATCCCTCAGTCTTAGCTTCATCATGGACTTTTCAGATCAGAAATTTGTTTCTACATGCCTAAGTTATTCAAGATATCTAAAGTTCTTAAGGAGAGATTATGAAGAATTCTTCTAATTATCATGTCCTCCTCTGCATTTTCTAATTGTGAAGTACTCTCATCACTTTTCTCCCTCACCTTCCATCTCCACACTTAACCATTTTTCTCTTTTCACCACTCTTCTCCATATGCTCCACTAGTCCCTACACTTTGACGTTTTCGAGACTCCTCCTTCATTTCTTCATCAATCTCGTAGGTTGGTGGATTGGCAGACCTTCATCCCCATCCATTTTCCTATCACTAGTCTGACCAAACTCCCTATTGTATTATACTTATCCTTTTTTATAAACTTTGCAGGTTCGTGGGTTCAAGCCCTCATCCTCCAAGTTTTGCGATCTCACTTTTCACCCAAAGTTTCGTGATATACATTTTGGACCATCATATTTTTCGCGGGTGTTGAGCCCCTAAATTATTTTATCCCTTCTGCATGCAAGTCCAACTGACTACCTTTCCAAACTTACCATATTTTCGATCATCCATAACCACGGGTTCGCAGGTTCTCGGTTTGGTAGGTTCATGAAAAACTTCATATTCAAAACTACTCTTGTTCATCCCCACCATTCTCGTGCTTTTTCCAATATGCATTGAATTTTGTTTAATGCTAACAACTAATTGTGCATGCTTCGATGAGATTTTCATTAATGGAGAAATAATCGAGGAGATTATTCATTAAATTGCATTAATTCACCATTTACCAAAGGATTATATTATTTTCATCTCTCTGAAAATATTTATTTCAAGTTATTATTCAGCTGAAAAATAATCATGTCAACCTAATGGCAGAAACAACTATACACAATTATGTGGAGATACTTTGAATATTTGTGGTCGTGAAGACCAAAACGTTCAGTGGTCCAAAACATATTCATATTACTCATCTCCTTATGTACAAAAAGACATAATATGTGCATCCAGAATTGTTCGTGCATGGTGTGTTCCCGAGGTATTTGACTGCAATGAACTTGTTTCATGGTGCGTTGAGAAGTACATCTCGAGCCATATAATTATACAACTCCAAGATAATTCCCCCATTTCCCTTTCACCGCAAGTTTTTAGCAAGATGTTGAAGCTCCCAGAGCCAACACTTACCTTCAAAAGAGAAGAATTGTTCAAGAGAATCTCGGAGATATATCTAGTAGGAGGTACTAACGAGGTACAATACCCTAAATTAATTATCAACTCAATGTTTCTAACAAAAAAAAAAATTGACGAACAAGTTGAGATATTCAAAGGGTTATCAGTTGAAATTTTTTATGGCATACTTGAATATAATGAAAACAGACAATTGTCTAGTTGATTATTCTGTGAAAAATAAAGATATTTAGGAAGCAGTACATAGTGTTTCTATTGACTTAAGAGACTTGGAAGGTGAATTATTCAACATTAAAATTAGACATGAAATAAACCTCACACCAATGAAAAGTTATATTGAAGATTAGTTTAGAAAGGAAATCGACAAATTAAGCAAAGAATGGAAAGAAACAGTTGAGACGGTTCCTATAACCGTCAAACAAGACAATAAAATGACAACAAAAAGCAAGTGAATATAAGAGAGACCATCATAGTAAGTTCATGTTGATCATATCTTGCTTTCTTTATCAGTTTTTCATCCAGTTACTCTGCTTCTTTGACTAGAAAGGTTTAACTGAAATCTAATAACTTCTCCTTGTCTTCTTTGTAGGTCTTGCTACTCTATATTCACCCACCATCCTCCTTTTATAGCTTACTTCTTGTTCATATTTTCTTTATGGTCTGCGGGAGCCCCAATCTTAGTCTTGAGGAAAAACACATTTAAATTTCAAGGCTTTGTAACAGACTATATTTCAGAAATCCCAAGATAACTATTTCAGGATCAGTTTTGGATGTACTTTGTAACTCTGAGTTTTGAGTATAAAGTATTTGAGATTGATCTATCATTATCTTTATTTGAGCACCCCATGTTTTTAATTTATTAAAGTTCTCTTATGCATGCAGACCATCTTCTTTTATTTTATGTGATCATAAATCTTTAGTTTAACTATGATGGATGTGAGGAAATTTTGTCTATCGTTTTCAAGTATATGAAGTGTGTGGTTCCTGGTAATTTCTCAGGAACTCTCTTTAAAAAACAAAACATTTTATTTCTTGTTATTTTTTCTTTCAATCTTTATATTTCTTTGATTATCACGACGGACTTTTGCAAAGTCCTATATTCTAAAAATCTAGAGTTACAAGAAAATATTAAAACAAATAGGAGTACCACCTCTATAAAAACATAGGGTGATTTGTATCCCCGTGAGGTTTTCGTTTCAATCCTAAAAGATTCAAGCGTCAACATTTTTGGTGACCATACTGGGGAACGATTTATTTTCAAGATATTTGAGGAAGAAAAAATCTCCATGGCTCAAAGTTTCAAGAAGATTCAAGAAAATTGTTGCTTATTTTAAGCATGGCTCACCTTTTTTGTAATTTCAGAAAGAAATGAGAAGCACCAAAGATTCGGGAGAACGAACTCCCTGACAACTCCATTGAAAAAATTCAAAATGAAGGGTTTCATTCATGTCATAATTCTTCTTTATATTCTTCATAAATCCCATCAATGGCTTTGCAAGACTCGACAAAAGGGATAAATACTCAAAGAAGGAGGCAATTTCATAATACCCCTTTAAATCTACCAGAAAGAGACTTTCAAATGCCCAATATTTCTATTGAACTTTTTTCTACATTCTTTGGGGATGCTTCAGAAGATGAAGAGCAATACTTGATTAATTTCAAAGGCACATGTTATGATTTCAACCTCATCGAAGATAATGTTACATGTAGATTATTCCTACAAACACTACGAGAGGATGCTCTTGAATGGTATAGTTCATTAATGCCTAACTCCATCACTAGCTGGGATGTGTTAGAAGATTCATTTGTAGAAACTTTCATCCCAAAGGTGCATTCATATGTTTTTTTTTATCTTTTAAATGTTTCTTCCCACCCACCCTCTCCCACATGGACACAAAAAGATGAAATGAATGATTAAGAAGAAGAATTTCATGAAACACTATTGAGAATGAAGGAAAGAATTCCAAAGACAAAGAAAATGATATCAACATCTCATATAATCCATATGAGGAAGAAATTAAAGATTCTCCACCAAATATGCAAGAAGAATTCAGCCAAAATAAAGAAGAATTGGTGGAAGAAAAATACTTTGAGAACAAAGAAGATAGTCATTTCATAGAGAAGAACATTTCCAAGACATCGCCAACAAAACAATAATATTGAATGTAGAAAAAGAAGAAAATGGAATGTTTTCAAGAAAGAAATTTCTCATTTGATTGAAGATAGAAACACTCCAGGGCAACCAAGAATCCCATATACTCCATATGAGGAAGAAATTAAAGAGTCTCCACCAAATATGCAAGAAGAATTCAACCAAAATAAAGAAGAATTGGTGGAAAAAAACAATTTTGAGAGAAAAGAAGATAGCAATTGCATAGAAGAAGAACATCTCCAAGACATCGCTAATGAAACAATAATCTTGAATGTGGAAAAAGAAGAAAAAGATAATGTTTTCAAGAAATAAATTTCTCATTTGATTGAAGATAGTAGCACTCTGGGGAAGCCAAGAATAGATTATATTGAATATCAATTTGAAAGTATTGTCAGTCTGCCAACACAAACAAATATTATGAACACATGGATCGATCCAATTGTAGTACATTTTGGGCATGCTCCTAATTTTAATGCTCCTGATTTATTGGTAGAAACCCCAATTTTTTCTTACTGCTGGAGCCCATTTCACAAGTCAATTGGATGCTCGAATGGATCCATTGGAAATCTTACTATACCTAAGGTTCCCCTTTATTTCAAGTAAGTTAGGGTAGGTAGATCATGTATGTATATATTTTGTTTCTTCAGTTTAATTTTGCATAATAAGGTAGTATTTGTATTGAATTTTGAATATAACTCCATGAAATAAGAAGAATTATAAGAATTCATTTTGAATATTACTCCATAGCCCAATGGAGAAGGCGGCTTGTCTTAAGATTGTGGATTCTTGACAACCCACAGGGGGTTATCATCCCACTATTGGAGCCAGTTGTTGACCAAAATTTGGTCAGGTATATTTTTCCTCTCTTGGAATCCTAAAATCCTTGATATAAAAAGAAGACATTTTTTGAACTTTTATAAGTTCACTCTGCAGGCCTTAGTCTTAGCTTCGTCATGCACTTTTCGGATCAGATTTGTTTCTGCATGCCCAAGTTATTCAAGATCTGGTCTAAATGTCCGAAGGAGATATTATGAAGAATTCTTCTAAGTATCTTGTTCTCCTCTCCATTTTCTAATTGTGAAGTACTCTCAACACTTATCTCCCTCACCTTCCATCTCCACACTTAACCATTTTTCTCTTTTCACCACTCTTCTCCATATGATCCACTAGTCTCTACACTTAGACATTTTTGGGACTCTTCCTTCATCTCCTCATAGGGTTGGAGGACCTTCATCTCCATCCATTTTATTATGTCACCAGTCCAACCGACCTCCCTACTGTATTATAATTATCCTTTTCTTTTAAACTTCACAGGTTCGCGGGTTCAAGCACTCATCCTCCAAGTTTCATGATTTCCACTTTGAACCCAAAGTTTTGTGATATAAATTTTGGACCATCATATTTGTCATGGGTGCCAATCCCCTAAAGTATTTAATCCCTTCTTCATGCAAGTCCGACCGACCACCTTTCCACACTTAACATATTTTCGATCATCCATAACTACGGGTTTGTGGGTTGGCGAGTTTGTGAAAAACTTCATATTAAAAACTACTCTCATCCATCCCCGTTGTTATCACATATAATTGTCAAGGGACGCAGGATGACCAAGTCCTTTTTTTCACAGGAAAAATCCAAGTACAGGATTCAAAGGCAATCTATTTTGGGATAAGAAAAAAGCAGTGGGCGGGTTCAGTTTTCAACGACGGGGATCCCCTATGAAGTTCAGATTAGCAACCCTTGGGCATTCAGAATTATAAAGTTTTGCAAGGTTTATTTCCAGACAGAAGCCCCAGAATTAAAAATCAAGCACCACGTGTCCTTCTCCAGTAGACGGGCACGATTTACTTCGGAGTTTGGGTTTGGAGTTTTTTGGCACTTCTCCTCTCGATTTTCTCTAAAATGCTTTTCCCAGAATGCAAAGATCTTTGCCATGTGTCTAGGCCATCAACATCCAGGGTTTCATATTCATATCTCTTTGGCACTCTAGAAAACTCTCAATCAACGGTTCCTCCTTCCCCTTGCTCCTGAGTACGTGGATCTATGCCGCGTGTCTATCTCCAATGGACGATCATGATTTTCTTTGCCATTTCGGGTTTCGATTTTTTTGGCTCCTCTCTATTTGGTTTCCTCCAGAACACATTCCTTTGGAGTGCATGGATCTCTATCATGTGTCCTCCTAGATCTAGTGGCTCATATCTACTTTGGACTCCAGAGCTTCGACATTCTCGCTCCCTCCTTGTTTGCAAATTCCTGAAGTGTTTTTGTTGCGGGTTTCAATTCTTTCACCACCTGTCCATCTGGTGCTGAAACATGGCACTCAGTCCAGGCACCTTTGGGAATACCATTCACATGTTTCCAAGTGATGCATTTCACCCTCCTTTCCATGACACGTCATCACAGTGACATTTGGTCACCACATAAACTTCGGGAAGTCGTTCTTCGGGAAATATTCTTGTTCAACATCAAATCTCCCTAGCACCAAAATTGGTGCCTCCCCCAAGCATAATTAAAGAGTTTCTAAAGTTTGCAAGAAGTTAAACTTTAGCAGGGGTGCTAAATCAACAGAGGCACCCAGATCGTGGATCGCGACTAGATCAATGGCCACGCTTCATTGTGGGGATGCTACTTTCTCGAGTGTTAAAATCCTTGATCGGTCCCGCAATCTAAACCAAGGTATAGATAAAGTTCTACATGGCGGAAAGTGGTGAATTGCGAGTGAAAAAGCGGTGTGGATCCAAACCTCCCTTGACGACCCCTTAATCACGTGATTATATAACATCAAATCTGAGAGCAACACGTGGTCACCCCCTATGCATTAGGCCTCATTGCAATCCCGAGAAAAAAAATAGTTAATGAAAAAGGAGTGGTGGTTGAAACCTCGAATCACTCCATAAATAGAGAAGGTATGGAGGGTCTATTCGAGGACACAGAACTGTCAACCCGAGGTACCCCTATGGATGGTTTTTATTGGAGGCCCATGTTGATCTGAGATCACATCTGACAGAAGGATACATGCAAAGTCTGACAGAAGGATGCATAGAAGTAAAGCCTTGAATGGGATGGCCAGATCACACTCCTATTAGTTGTGGACTGATCTGAGTATAAATAGATCAGTTCAAGATTTTGTTAAGGTTGTCAACTGGTTGAGTAGAGCTCCCTATTTTGTAATATTTTTATAAAAGAGTTGTTCTCTGGTTTTGTATGAGACTTGATACTTTCACATTAACAGAAGTTAGTTTCTTTCATAATCTTGTTTAATATGTGATAAAACACTCATGCATGGAGGATCTAGACGAGGGTTGTAGTCATATTGTAATGTAGGTTTTATTACAGTATCGTTGTGACCAGTTTCAGTCGGTTTCTTTGTTATCTTGTTTCTTTTTATGTTGAACTTCTCGTGTATGGAGAATCCATATGAGTTGTTTTAGTCACATAGTAATGGAGGTTTGATTATTATGTTATTGTGATATATTTCAGCATCTAAAACTTAAGTACAAGAGTGATTTTGTGCCTGAGTTTTTCTTCACCAAGCTACTTGAAAGCCAGATGCCCATGGAATACTTGTTCACCTTTCTCACTAAGTCTTCCCTCTACTCACATTTAACCTTAAACCACTGACTAAAGTTAATAAGGACATCATATCCCTATGCATTGCTTGTCCAGTTTATGTGTTAAAACATTCGTGTACTGAGTTTTGTCCATTTGACCTCCATTCATAAAATCTACGTCCAAAAACATTTTGATCGGTAATAGGCTTATCCTCCTAGAGTCTGAGGGTGAATCTTAGTGCTAACATTATTGGCACCATTTTCGGGGAACGAAGTGAAGATATATTCCCTGGGAGAACGACAATTAAAAGATCCAGTTTTAGATGGTGAATTGAATATGGACACATTATTCAGACTACATCATTCACTTGGCGAGTCCACTCCATGAAGGAATAACCTGTTGGTGACTTCACTGATACTAGATACAATAGAAATGGAATCTATCTTGGCTCAGAGGTTTGCACCTTAAAATTTTTCATCTATTCTTGGTTTTCCTAATCCTGTTCCTTCTTTCCTAGAATGCGCAGACCTTCTTCACATATTCCGTGGAGATGTAGGAGATTATCCTGCTCAAAATATTGTAAATTTTCATCGATGCATAGATCAATTGGATTTCTATCATGAAGATTCTCTCATGAAGATGCTCTCATGAAGATGTTTGTATACTCATTAATTGGCGATGCTCAAAAATGGTATTGGTCACTTGATATTGCCAACATATCTTCTTTGGAGGAATTTCATGTGGCTTTCAACAAGTATTATAAGAGGTATTATTCTTCTGACACAATTCCTGAAGAATTTTGTGAAAGGTTCAAGTCTGATATTCAGCAGACAATAGATTGTTCCTCGAGTGATGAGTTTTGTGAAGATCTGATTGAAAGAGAAAGTAATGATAGAAGTGAGTATTTTGGAAATATGGATGAAAACGTTTCTCTTTCTATTTATCGAGAAGAAGGACTTCAAGATATGATTGATGATTGTACTGATGATTGCATAGCCATAGATGAATTATATTTTTCCCCTGTTGTCTCAGACTTAAAAGAAGAAATAATTGTAGAAGATGATTTTTCTCTATTCCTTCAAGAGGTTTCTCATGATGTATTTTCACCTGTGATTGAAGAGAAGAATCAAGATATTGCTCATTTTTTTTTTCAAGGTAAAGGAGTTTTGGGCTCACCTATCTTTGATGACTATTCAAATGAAGAAGAGAAGATCCCTATATCACATTTTGTCGACTTGGGGAGAAACAACCTATGTATGACAGCTATGAATCAGATTCCGATGTGGATATGAGGAAGTTTAAAGGCCATACTATAAATCCTTTTCCTTTATACATTAAGGAACAACATTGTGTGGAAATCAGCCATCCTGGGTCCGCAGAAGACATTGAGCATCCATCTCTTCAAATCAGCAAACCTACATTCACCATGCTTGAACCTGGACTTGCAGACAACATCAAACAACAAATGATTAGCAACGAAATTAGTCTGCAGCCATGTTCATATTTGAAGGTAGTTGAAAGTGGCAGCTTCCATGGGAAAGAGGATATGTCGAGGATATTTGATCCTCATTTGGAACAATATCAGGCTGAGGTATTTCCTTATGGTTTTCAATATCCATTTTTTTATTATATGGAGTCTTTGAGCAGTTCAAATGTCAATTTTTTCTTGTCAAATAAAGGTTGGTTCTTCCATCCTTTAGGATTTCATTTATGTAGGTCATGGGTTCTTTCATTCATATTTTCCATATCAATAATTTCACTTGTTAATCAATTACTTGTATGGCTTCATTGGAAGCATCATTTTACCTAATCTAGAGGAAGTTATTTATTAGAGTAGGAGTGTGCATAAATAAGCTCAGTATCTGAGCATTTGTTTTCAGTTTTCAATAAATAAGAAGAGTTTCTCCCAGTATATTAGGATATGGAAGAAATTAAATATCAGATCTTGAAGCTCTGCAAAGAACTGGTTGCACAGGCTAGATAATTCCACAACCCAACAACTAAGGCACTGGAACTGCTTGTTCTTGGAAGATCAGAGGGAGCATTCCATCCCTTGTGGAGCCAATGTTATCAAATATAATTTTCAAGGGCCATAGGATGACCAATTCCTTTGTTGCACAGGAAAAATCCAAGCACATGACTCAAAGGCACTCTATTTTGGGTTGAAAAATAAGCAACGGGTGGGTTCAGTTTTCAACGACGGAGATCCCCTGTGAAGTTCAAATTAGCGACCCTTAGGAATTCAAAATTATAAAGTTGTGTAAGGTTTAGTTCCAAACAGAAGCCCTAGAATTAAAAATCAAGCGTTGTGTGTCCTTCTCCAATAGACGGACATGATTTACTTCGGAGTTTGGGTTTCGGGTGTTTTGTCACTTCTCCTCTTGATTTTCTCCAAAATGCTTTTCCCAGAATGCACAGATATCTGTCGCACATCTAGGCCATCAACGACTAGGGTTTCAACTTCATATCTATTTGGTGCTCTGGGAAACTCTCGGTCAATGGTTCCTCCATCCCCTCACTCCCGAATACATAGATCTCTGTCGTGTGTCTGTCTCCAACGGACGATCATGATTTTCTTTTCTATTTCAAGTTTCGAGAGTTTTGGCTCCTTTGTTTTTGGTTTCCTCTAGAACACATTCACGCGAAGTTCATGGATATTTTTCGCATGTCATCCTAGATCCCAACAACTCAAATATTCTCCAGAATTCGGAGCTTCGGAGCTTCGACGTTCTCACTCCCTCCTTGTTTGCAAATTCCTGAAGTGTTTCTCCTGCGGGTTTTAGTTCTTTCACCACATGTCCATCTGGCACTGACATGTGGTACTCAGTCCAAGCACCTTTGGAAGTATCATTCGCTTGTTTCCAAGTGATGTGTGTCACCCTCCTTTCCGTGACACATAAACACAGTGACGTCAGGTCACCATGTCAACTTTGGGAAGTTGTTCTCTGAGAAATATTCTTGTTCAGCATCAAAGGTCCCTCGCACCAAAATCAACGCCTTCCGGAAGCATAATTAATGAGTTTCTAAAGTTGGAAGGTGGTTAAAATTTAGTTGGGGCACTAAATCAGTAGAGGCACCTAGATCACGGACTGTGACTAGATCAATGACCACGCTTCATTGCGGGGACGCTACTTTCTCGAGCGTTAAAATCCTTGAGAGGTACCGCAATCGAAACCATGGTATAGAGAAAGTGCTACGTGGTGGAAACTGGTGAATTGTGGGCACAAAAATGGTGTGAATCAAAAACTCTCTTGACGACCCCACAATCACCTTCTTATATAGCATCAAATATGAGAGCATCACGTGGCCACCCCCTAGGCATTAGGCCTCACTGCGATCCCAATAAAAAAATAAGTTAATGAAAAAGGAGTCGTGGTTGAAACCTTGACTCACTCCATAAATAGAAGGCATGGAGGGTTTGGCAGAGGAGACAGAACTGTCAGCCTGAGGTACCCTTATGGACGATTTATCCTGCAGGCCCATGCTTATCGAAGCTCGCATCTGACAGAAGGATACATGCATAGTCTGATAGAAGGATGCACAGACGCAAATCCTTGAATGGGATGGCCAGATCACACTCCTAGTAGTTGTGGACTCATCTGAGTATAAATAGATCAATTCAAGATTTTGTTAAGGTTGTCAACAGGTTGAGCAGAGCTCCCTATTTCGTAATATTTTGATAACAGAGTTGTTCTCTGGTTTTGTATGAGACTTGAGACTTTCGCATTAATATAATTCAGTTTCTTTCATCATCTTGTTTAATCTACATTGAAACACTCGTGCATGGAGGATCCAGACGAGGGTTGTATTCATATTGTAATGTAGGTTTGATTATAGTATCATTGTGACAAGTTTTAGTCAGTTTATTTTTTATCTTGTTTCTTCTTATGCTAAAATGATCAGGCATGGACGATCCATAAGAGTTGTTGTAGTCACATAGTAATGGAGGTTTGATTATTATGTTACTATGATATATTTTAGCGTCTGAAACTTAAGTCCAAGATTTCTCTTGTGCCTGAGTTTTTCTTCGCCAAGCTGTTTGAAAGTCGGATTCCCATGGAAGACTTGTTCACCTTTATTACTAAGTATTCCCTGTAATCACCTTTAAACTTAAACCACTGACTGAAGTTAATGAGGACCTCATTTCCCTATGTATTGCTTGTCCATTTTCTGTGTTAAAACACTCTTGTACTGAGTTTTGTCCATCTAACCTCCATTCATAAAACCTACCTCAACAAAAGTTATGATGGGTATTGGGCTTATCCTCCTGCAGTATGAAGGTGACTCTAAGTGCTAACACCTGCCATTCTCATGATTTTTCCAATATGCATTGAATGTTGTTTAATGCTAACAACTAATTGTGCATGCTTCGAAGATATTATCATTAATGGCGAAAGACTCGAGGAGATTATTCAATGAATTGCATTAATTTACCATTTTCCAAAGGATTATATTATTGTCATCTCTCCAAAACGATTTATTTCAAGTTATTATTTAGCTGAAAAATACACCCATCAACCTAATCACAGCATTATCTAGACAACAATTTTGTGCAGATACTTTGAATATTTTTGGTCCTGAAGAACAGAACTTTTAGTGGTCCAAATCATATTCATATTACTCATCTCCTCCTGCACAAAAAGACATAATTTGGGAATCCATAATTGCTCGTGCAAGATGTGTTCCCGAGGTGTTTGACTGCAAAGAACTTGTTGCATGGTGCATTGAGAAGTACATGATGAGCCAGAGAATTATACAACTCCAATATCATTCCCCCATTTCCATTTCACTGCAATTTTTTCACAAGATGTTGAAGATCCCAAATCCAACACTTACCTTCAAAAGAGAAGAACTGTTCAAGAGAATCATAGAGATAGATCTAGCAGGAGGTACTAAGGAAGTACAAGACCCTAAATTAATTCTCAACTCAATTTTTCTAACAAATAAACAAGTTGAGTTATTCAAAGGGTTATCAGTTGAAATTTTTTATCGAATACTCAAATATAATGAAGATGAAATAGACAAATGGCTAGTTGATTATTCCGTGAAAAATCAACATGTTGAGGAAGCAATACATAGTGTTTCTCTTGACTTAAGAGACTTCGAAGGTGAATTATTCAATATTAAAATCAGTCATGAAATAAACGTTGCACTAATGAAAAGTTATATTGAATATTGGTTCAGAAACGAAATCGAAAAATTAACCAAAGAAGGGCAAGAAATAGTTGAGACGGTTCCTATAATCGTCAATGAAGACAATAAAAGGACAAAAAAAAGAAACTGAAGATAGGAGATACCTTCATAGTAAGTTGATGATGATCATATATTTCTTTCTTTATCATTTTTCCATCCAGTTACTCCGCTTCTTTGACTAGAAACGTTTAACCAAAATCTAATAAATTCTCCTTGTATTGTTTCTAGGTATTTATACTCTGTCATCACCCACCATCCTCCTTCTACAACTTACTTCTTGTTCATATTTTATTTATGGTGCACGGGATTGCCAAGCCCATTCCTAAGGACAAACACATTTAAATTTCAAGGCTTTGTAACAGACTATATTTTTCAGATATCCCAAGAGAACTATTTCAGGATCAATTTTAACTGTACTTTGTAACTCTGAGTTTTGAGTATAAAGTATTTGAGATTGATATATTATTATCTTCATTTGAGCTCCCCATGTTTTTACTCTATTAAAGTTCTCTTATGCATGCAAACCATATTATTTTATTTTATGTGATCAGAAATATTTAGTTTAACTATGATGGATGTGAGGAAATGTTTTCTATCTTTTTCAAGTATATGAAGTGTGTGGTTCTTGGTCATTTCTCATAAACTCTCTTTAAAAAACAAACATTTTCTTTCTTGTTATTTTTTCTTGCAATCTTATATTTCTTTGATTATCACGACGGACTTCTGAAAAGTTCTATATTCTAAAAATCTAGAGTTCCAAGAAAATATTAAAACAAAGAGGAGTACCACCTCTATAAAAATGCAGGGGGATTTGTATCCCCATGAGGTTGTTATTTTGGTCCTAACGGATTCAAGCATCATCAATCAGTGACCGTAAAAACCCGATGAACCATATCATATAAGTTGTTGATGAATATTTGGGTTGTTGTATCTGATCTGCAAATGAAGAGTACAATGAAACCCCAATCCTTGCAGATCCTCTTGTGAGTCATGTTGAAGAAATAAATGGTATATGGAATTTTTTTTTGATGGGGCATACTCAAAAGAAGGTGTTGGGTTGGTATAGTGCTCATCTCCCCTACCCAAAAAGAAATTTGTTTGCCCTACAAGCTAGAGTTTGAGGCCAAAAATAATGTGGTTGAATATGAATCCTTTATCTCATGCTTGGAGGCAACAAGAAAGATTCAAGTTACCAAGTTGGTGGAATTTGAAGATTAAAATCTAGTGGGACACCAAGTAAAAGGTTTCTACCAAAGAAGGAATCCAATAATGAGGGAGTACAAAAATCAAATATGGGATATGATTGATAAATTTTATGAATCTTTCCATATTTTTGTTGTTTTAAGAGAGTTTAATTAGCCAACTGATTCCTTCGTAGTAGCGACCAATACCTTTAAATTACCATCCACCCCTCAATTTAAATATGAGATTGATATGAGATAATACCATACATCCTTGAAAATATCAAATACTCGCAAGTTTTTGAAGATGACCAGCAAATAAAAACATTCATGGAAGTGATAGATGAGTTTGCAAATACTCATATGGATTCAGATGATGAGGAAGAGATTGAACAAGAGATTGGGGGTGAAGCTGAAGAGATCCCTAAATTCAACAATTACATGGTTGAGCATAAAGTCTTGCAACTCAAGAATAATTTAATTCCCAAAGGATTGGTAACTTTAGAAGAATTGTTTAATAGAAATAATGTACTTGTCAAACCAATATCCCTTCCCAAGGATTATAGCATCGAGGAATATAATATGAGGATAGAAAAGGAGCCTAAATATATTATGTTGTCCAAAGATATTCATGTTGATCATAGGGAAGAATATTTGCATCTTTTCAAATAGTACATTGATGTCTTTTCATGGAGATACGAGGACTTAAAACTTATGATACCAATATCACCCATCATCGAATACCCCTCAAACTTGGTACTAATCCTTTCAAGAAAAAACTCAAGGAATTTAATCCTCTTCTTTTTCCTACAGTGAGAAAGAGGTGCAAAAATTATTATATTCCCAAACTATTATTCACCTAAGGTAATATGAATGGGTAGCTAATTTAGTTTTAGTGAGAAATAAGAGTGGATAAATAAGGTTAAGTGTTGACTTTAGGAGCCCAAATAAATTCTCATTGAAAGATAACTATCCCCTACCCAATATGGATCATATACTAGAGAAAGTGGTGGGGGAAAATAGGATATCCATGATGGATGGATTTTCAAGATATAACCAAGTGGTAATCCACCTAGATGATAGAGAAAATATAGCCTTCACAACACCATGGGGTACTTTTATGTATTACAAAATTCGTTTTTGTCTGATAAATGAAGGAACAACTTTTCAAAGAGCTATGGACATCACTTTTGTGGGTGAGAAAGACAATTTCATTTTTATATATCTTGATGAAATGATTGTATTCTCCAAAATGAATTAATATCACATCAAGCATATAAGGAATACATTTTTGAAGTGTAGGAAATTTGGGTTTTCCTTGAACCCCCAAAAATCTAATTTTTCTTTGAAAAAAGGAAATATTCTGGGCCATACAATATCCAAGGAAGGAGTGAAAATAGATTCATAAATGGTGGAGGCAATCAAACAAATTTCTCATCCTAGGAACAATAAATAAGTACAATATTTCCTAGGAATGGAAAAGTTTCTGAGAAGGTTTGTCCCCAATTTTGCTAAAATGGTGAAGCATATCAGCAACATGTTGAAAATGACCATGAAGTCAAGTGGATAGTTGAAGCTAAAGAATCTTTTCAGTAGATAAAAGAATCCTTGGGAGAGTATCCCTTTCTGATCATCTTGAATTATGATAACGATTTCCTCATATTCTCTTTTTCATCGGTACATACTATAAATGATGTGTTTCTTCCGAAGAATGAAGAAAATCAAGAGCAATCCATAGTCTTTTTCAGCAAGGCCTTGAGGGATGTTGAGCTGAAATATAGTAGTATGGAAAAAAAAACTTATGCATTGGTCAAAGAATTAAAGTATTTCAGAGATTATATATTGCACTCTAAGATATTGGCTTAAAGGAAATTCTCACACATCATGATAGTGAGGGAAGAAGAGGTAAATGGATTTCTAAACTCTAGAAGTATGATGTGGAGATCAAGCCCACAAAGCTAGTAAAAGGACAAGGACTAGCCAAACTATTGGTTGAGTATAACTACATAGATTTAGACTTAAATGCATTGTCAACAAATATCATAGCAACATATTCTGAAGGGGATGAAACACAAGAACCATCCTTAGAGGTAAATTCTGAATTTTTTCAATCCGATTGGTATAAAGACATCATCTTTTACTTGCAAAATTTTAGTTTCTCAACATAAAGCCAAGGCTAGGTATATTAAAATTAAAGTTGTGAAGTATCACATTTTTGGGGAAAATCTATTTTTGAAGGACACATGGGGAATCCTACTAAATTTCCTCACTGAAGAATAAATTGAGGGAATTGTCACTAAGTTTCAAAAGGGTATATTTGGAGGTCATTGTGCTTGGAGAGCCACTGCATACAAGATCCTTAGAGATGGTTATTACTGGCCCTCTTTGTTTTCTGATGTAAATTGCATGGTTAGACCATGTGGAGAATGTCAAATGTTTGCAAGAAAGAAAAATTTGTTGCCCCTCCCACTAAGACCAATCAAATTCGAGACACATTTTCAATAGTGGGGATTGGACTTCATCGGTGAGATTAACCCAAATTCAAGTGGATAACATAAATGGATTTTGACAACCACATATTATTTCACAAAAATGGGTAGAGGCCATACCTACAAGGGGAGCCACTGATACAATCATCATGAATTTCCTAGAGGAAAACATCTTGCCCATATTTGGATGCCCAAGAAATATCATCATTGATAATGCTCATGCCTTCAAATCTATGAAATTGGTTAAGTTTTTCTAGGACTATAACATAGAGTTGAGACAATCTACTATTTACTATCCATAGGGAAATGGTTTGGATAAATCCTCCAATAACAACCTTATCAAGATTATCAATAAAGTGTTGTCCCAAAACAATAAGGTATGGGATTCCCAATTGAAATATGTTGTCTAGGTAAACAAAGTTAGCATTAAGATGGACATTGGAACTTCCCCTTTTCAGCTAGTATATGGGTTGGAAGCCATTTTCCCCATTCAAAATAGTCTTCATGTGACAAACCTACTGCAATATGAGGAGGAGGAATCAAATGACATGTGGAGAATAATTAACCAGCTTATTGAAGCCCAATAGGTGAGAGAACATGTATATATAAAGTCCTAGTCTAAACAAGCAAGAATAAAATAAATATATGATAAAAGGACCAAGGAAATAAATTTCATGACAAGGGATTTGATCCTGAAATGGGATGCCCGAAGGGAAGCTAAAGGGAAACATGGAAAATTTGAAAATCTTTGGCTTGGACCCTTCCAAGTTGTTGCAGTTCAAGATAACAACACTTATGATTTGGTCCAACTAGATGGAGAATTGCTTGGGGCTCCTATGAATGGGAGGTTCCTCAAGAACATATTTTAGTACTAATCAATGCATAATTTTCTTACCCTATACATAAATAATTCTTGTTCATTTCTATCCATGAATTTTTAGTTTTACTTCATTCGCCATTTATTATTTCAACAAATAGGTAGGGTTATAATGTTGTAAGTTGTTGATCATTTTTGTGTCCCATATTAGATTTGTTTTCAGGTATCAGAGAGATGTATCATCTCATGTCATCTCCATAAACAAACAGAAGAAGGCACTTGGTCTACAGTTCTCAACAGACAACATGGGTATGTTGTCCAAGTGGGAGACAAATGTTAGAACTATATTTGTTCTCGTCAAAGATATGAAGGTTTGTTGAAGTTTATAGGCCGATATCGGATGAGTTAGTGGTATAAGGGCAAGCTTCCATAACCTCCGAGCCAAAATTTCTAAGTTATTTCAAGTTTGATTGAGGAACATGGAATAAAATCCATGATTTTTCATGCCTAAGGAAAAATTTGAGTCCTCAGGTGCTTATCGGAGGAAAAAAGGGTTTATCGCGCCAGAAATGGGCCTACGTTTTCTAGCCAGGGAGTTGGTCACAAGACCGAGACTTAGGAACCAAGCGCAAGAAAACCTATGATACCCCACATGTCAAATGATTTTCAAGTGGGACTGATCAACGATCCATATCTCATCGTGTGCCTGAAATTTTAGATCAATGATCCATATATATCATAGAGAAATTCCTGATCATTCTGATGACGACGTCATCATTGAAGAAATGCAATAAGAGTTCACACAAGCGCGATTTATCTCCTAGGGACAACGACAACGTCATTGTCGGAGAAATGAAATGAGAGTTCACCCCAGCATGAGTTATCTCCTAGGGACGACAACGATGTATTTTCCACATCAAAATTACACATGGATGGAAATCAACATTCCACAAAGGATACACAAAGGGAGAGATGACATCATGGCATGACAATGGAGCACTTTTAGAGCCAAGCCAGAGTTGCCACATGGACAAAGGGAACCCACCATATACACAGATCAACATCTAAAAAATGGGTGACATGTGTCCTATCCTCCCTATCACGTCATGATCCATATGGAAATCGGTGGCCACCCGCCTATTCCAACTGGCTCATCTTGGCATTTTTTCAGTTTGGCAATTTGTTTCCTAGTTTTCGAGTCCTGAACTTTCGGGGCCGTTTTAAGGCCCTAAAAGCATTTTTAGGGATCGCCACAGTCAAACTATAGACAAAGCCACAATTTAATAGAATAATGTGTATTCCTCAGATATACCCTTCCAATGCACTATCATTCGCGTAAAAAGGAGATCGTATGCAAAATTTACAACACCGGAAAGTTGATGTTCTAACTTACCCCAACGGAGCCCACATGAATTTTGGCACTTCATCTCCTAGGGTTAGGTTTTTTGATGTCTAGGGTTTTTGAATTCATGTTTATTGTAAAAATTATTTGAGAGACTCATTGTAATCATGTTCTTTCGAATGAGTGTTGTAACAACCCTAATTAACTATGTAATTATCATGAATGATAAATATTAACTTAATTAATTATTAAAATATATTAATGAGTCTTTATTATTTTATTATTAAAAGGTGGGTGAAGTAATTAATGGGGGGATAAGGTTGTTGGGAATTAATGGGGAGATAAGGTGGTTGATAATAAATGAGGGGGAATCGAGAGAGGAGGATAAGGAAGAAGGGGAGGACTTGGAAGGGGATCATTATTTTTTTGTTCGAGGATTTCTGAATTGCAAGAGGGGGAGAGGAGGAGGAAATTGGAGGAGTGGTTTTGGGGAGCTCTCACAGGGAACTGGTGTTGCTGGGATTTTTGGGCTTGGGGGCTAGGAAACCACAAGGATTCCTAGAGCTAGGGAGTCAGAGAGGTTGTTCCTAGCTGGTTGGGAGGTTAATATTCAGTCTGGGCAAGAACAAGAACATGATTAGACAGAAAAGGGACTAGATAAACCAACCTGCAGGTGGAGATATGTATTATTTTGTTGTTGTTATCATTATTCTGTTGTTGTTTATCATCATTATGCTATTTTTTATCATTATTTTGTTGTTGTTTATCATTATTCTGTTGTTGTTGTTTATTCCTGGTTTATTCCAAGTATAAGAAAGTCATTAAAAGAAATTTCAAAAATAAAATTTAGAAAACCTTTATTTAGTTTGAGTCTTGAAAATAATCAGGCACTACATATGGTATCAGATCTCGGTTTCAAAATTGAAACCTGGGCTTGACCACCCACAACACTTAGATTTTTTCTTTGTACCAACATGGCTTGCAACCTCTTCATATGCAATCCAATTTGGGTTGTTACACAAATATAATTTAGAAATAACATCAATTGAATATTCAATTTAGATTTAGAGAGTTTGATAAAGTAGAAAAAAAAAATAACCACACAAATATATGCAACTTATTGAATATTAATGCAATGAAACTATGTTGATTTGAACAAGAAGAATTACCATCCCCACAAGAGAATGATCAACAAATTCAAGCAATCAAGCAATGATATTATCAAACTGAAATACGTGAGCAAAGCATATACACCAAATCCATGTTTTAAAGGAAAGCTGAAAAAACCAAAACAGATGCAAAAGAGTTGCTCATTTAGTTCCCCATCTGAGAAATTGTTTTCAAACCAGACCCAAGATTTATCACTATGAGCACGCTCCTACAGTGACATAGATGGAAGAACTGAAAGAAAAAGAGCAATTATATATAAAATCTAGGTGTAATAAAACTCGACATAGAATCCTTGGGACAGAAAACCTCTTAAGAGAAGACATCAACAGTTTAGACTGATGACCCCTTTAGATATGCTAAGATAGACCCAAGGAATAAAACAATACAAAAATTGTACAGGAAAAGTAAAACAACATACTTATATGGTGTAACACATATTTTCAATATCTTGGATTGTCTTATGACCAACCAGACCTTTACATCCTCTTTGTGCTTAAGTAGATTTACGTTCCCACACCACACTCCTTCCATTGATTCTTGTAGTCAAACCTATATAGTTTGGCCTTCCTAGGAAGATTGTATTGAGGTTTTGGCAATGGCGAGGAAGGGTCATAGAAGGCATCGTTGAGAGGCCCATACATCGAGTGTGAGCTTTCTTGGTATTGGTGTTCGTTGTTGTTGGGGATGCTTTGGGTCGCTTCCATTTGCATCGACTGCAACAATTATTTCCCCCTGAGGTACTCTTCCATCTCTATATATATTTGTAGTCTGTCTCCTTGCAGTACGCACCCACAAGTAGGCCCTTTCATGTTTCATTGCCAAATATCCAAGTCCCATTCCAACGCAATAACCAATGCCCAATTCAAGTGCTAAGGCGCAAAGGAGGAGATCCCATGAGGGCATTATTTTCTCAGTGTAAATGAGCTCAAACTCCAAGCCACGACCAAGGGAGAAACCAACACCAAGTTGAGAGGAGCCCACAAGGGGTGGTTTTCTTTGCACTACCCTTCACACAAAGGAGGAGAGACCACGAGAAATCTCACAGACAAGGGAGATACCATTAGAAACCACAAGAGAACAACCGAAACCGAGCGTCAATTCCATGAGGTATCAATCCAAGCACCTAAACTCAACACTAAATATAGTGTCTGAGTCACCAACGCAGGTCACATGTAAGAAGCCCATGAGGGGCGCTAGACATAAAGCACTAAGCCAAGCACCTGCAACACAACACAAAATGGCCAAAATTGAGAACCAAGGTATAAGAATGGTGCCCTAATAAGCCACCAAGGGAGATCCCATAGGTCAAGCATTGTGTACAATGTGTCCGACTGAGTCCAAGCACCCAAGCCATGAGCCAAAGGAGGAGATATCACGAAGGAATCCCACAAGGGGCGACCACACCAACACCTCCTTTGTGCATGGGTCCTCCTCTGCCACTAGGATCGAGAGGGATAGGGATGACCATAGTTTTCTTTTTATTCCCCATCACTATTGTTGCAGCAAGTTTAGCGCCGATTTCTAGCAGTCTCAATATCGAAGCCACTGTAAATAAAATTTTCTGAGAAGGAGAGACCCTGACCGTAGTTGCAGAGTGGGAGAGGCCTCGACCGCAATTGCAGAGTGAAAGAGGCGGCAAAGGAAGGAGCATTATGCGAGGGGTGTAGGGTTTTTGGTAATGAGAGTCGGGGGGGAACTTGGGCCTCATGCGAGAACCCACGATGCCTGACTTTGATTTTTTTAAAATTTAAATTATTTTATTTATTTTTATTTTAGTGTTATATATATTTTTAATTATTTTAAATTTTAAATTATTTTAAACATTCTTTTTAAAAAATAATTGTTTTAATTTAGTTTTAATTTTAATTGTTTTAAATTATTTCAAAATTTTAATTATTTAATAAAAAAAAACTCAAACTATTGATATTAAAACTAAAAAGGATTAAAATAAAACTAAAGTGATTAATTAATTGGAATGATTAATTAATTAAGTGATTAATTAATGTTAATATGTACTTAATTATGATACTAATAATAATATTAATTTTATGGATTAGATTAAATGTGTTGATTAAGACTATGGAAACTTAGGTTAAAGTTTAGTCTAGGTTATGGGGTTATAATAATTAATCAACATTGTATTTAAAACACTTTAATTAGTTTTCAAATCTCTAAAGACTTAAGGAGGTAAGTGACACTTATTGGCGGGTACCTCGTAGTTCTAACATAGTTGGTAAGGCAAGGGATTTAGCAACTTATCTGAAAAAAGTTACCAATATTAGAGGCTTCGACCCCAATCTTTAGACACTTACCCTAAAGAGAGTAACGCTTGTTTACAGATAAGTAAAAAAAAAATTACGCCTAACCATATGTTTACAAGTACAAGTTGAGCGAATGTGAACTGCCTTAGAATATTCCCTGGCAAGAATTTGGTTTGATGCAGATTCAATTATTCAATATGGTTAGGACTCGAGGAAATTGAGGCCGAGGGGCATTGTCGCAAGGACCACCAATGTCGGCGTTGCCGCCACCATCGCCTGAATTAGATCTCATTTTGGGCTCTTTGGAGGATATTAATGAGACTTTAAAGGGGAGGCAGTCAGCAGATGTCGAAGTGGAACCCCCACCATCTGGAGTGGGTAACCCTGAAGCATCGAGGGACTTAGAGGGAGGGCCTCCACCTGGGGACATCACCAGAGAACTATAGAAGATCAAACTCCCAGAGTTTGTTGGGGGTCGTGTGAGTGAACGTGCAGAGGCATGGTTGGAAGGAATGAAAGGATGTTTCTCCTTAAGAGACTATGCTTCCACATCAAAGGAGAAAATATCAATATTTTAGTTGAGGGACAATGCCTTGAACTAGTGGGGTAACTTGGAGAGGCAGTTGCACCTTACCTTGGACACTGTCTCATGGGAAATTTTTGAGGAAAGGTTCTGAAGGAAATATTTGTCGTCTTACTATGAGGAAAAATAGGTGGGAGCATTTCATGCTCTAGTTCAGGGAAACATGATCGTGGAAGAGTACGAGATCAGGTTCATGGAGTTGGTGAAATATGTCTCATACATGGATACTGGTCAACGATAGGCAGAATGTTTTGTCTATGGTTTAAACACTAAGATAAGGGCCATGGTACGGATGTGGAAACCGTCATCAGTAGTAGAAGCAGTTGAAAATGCACGTTATGCAAAGGATTATATGAGATTAAACAGAGGTATGAGATCGAACTTTCCACAACATCCTGGATTCATGGGGAAGGCCCCTGGACCTTCTCCAGGGGAGGCAGCTCTAGGTCACCTCCTTATGGTAATAGAGTCGGACCTAGGACAACTTCTATAGGTATTTCAATGGAAGCAAGTGCGGCATCCCACTCATCACCAACGATGCAGGTAGGTCCACGACCTTCTCGGCGAGAAGAAAGTAGGGGGAGGGGCTCCAGGGGAAGGAACGCATTTCAGAGACCATTATAGGGAAGTGCATAGGTTCCAACTTGTGTTACGTGTTGGGGGTGTGGAGGACCCCATTACCAATATGACTGCCCAGAATTGCAAGCAGGATTTGTGCATAGAGAAGGAAAGGCCTCGATGGGAAGAAAAAGTAGTAGCCACCAGATTTATGTAGTGGTTAATAATCACTAGGTAGAACATCAATCCATGGTGGTGGAGTTGTCAGGTACGCTAAATTATGTCAATGTTAAAATTTTATTTGATTCTGGTGCTACAGATATTTTCACTTCACCATCTGCATTAGAAAAGTGTGGGTTGGCATCCTACGAGCATGATGACTTTAAATAAGTCGAGATGGCTTCGGGAGAAAGACAAACGGTAGGACCTAGTGTTGATAATTGTCTCGTAGACCTAGGAGTGTGTACTACTAGGTTGAAGGTATATGTCACTGCTCTGGGGACGTATGAACTAATCATTGGAATGGATTGGTTAGAATCCCATTGAGCTATGGTAGATTGTTTTACAAAAAGGGTGCTTTGTGTTGACGATGAAGGAAGGTCAGTAGAGATCCACAGTGTATGGAGGAAGCTGTCTCTACGCTTTATCTCGACCATGAAGGTTAAACATTGCATGAGGCAAGCATGTCAACTATATTTAGTGGAAGAAGTCAGTGAAAGGAAATGACCCTCCTTGGATCAGTACCCAGTATTGTAAGAGTTTAAGGATGTTTTTCCAAAAGAGTTGCCAGGGTTGCCTCCGGAGAGGGAGCTTGATTTTACCATTGAGCTAAAACCTAGTGCAGAGCCAACTTCCAAGAATTCGTATAGGATGACAGCACCAGAACTTTGTGAATTGCATATGAAACTGAAAGAACTACTCGACTTAGGGTTAATAAGGCCTAGTGTCTCACCTTGGGGTGTAGCAATAACTTTTGTGAAGAAAAAGGATGGTTCCTTAAGAATTTGTATAGATTACAGGGACTTGAACCATGCTATAGTGAAAAATAGGTACCCAATGCCACAGATAGATGATGTCCTTGATCAGATGAAAGGAGAAGCGGTGTTCTCAAAAATTGATTTGTGATCAGGGTATCACCAGTTAAGGATTAAGGAAGGCGATATTCCTAAAACTGCATTTCAAACTCGGTCCAGGAATTACGAGTTCTTTGTAGTACCTTTTGGTTTGACCAATACACCAGCAGTATTCATGAGCCTCATGAATGGTGTATTCTGGAAGTACTTAGACCGCTTTGTATAGGTATTTCTAGATGATTTCCTCATCTATTCCAAGAACGAAAGAAAACCTGAGGAACACTTGTGAGTGGTGTTGTCCTACCTTAGAGAGAAGAAATTTTATGGAAATTTGTCGAAGTGTTCTTTCTTCCAGAAAGAAATTCACTATTTAGGTCATATCATTTTCAGTGAAGGAATCTCTGTGGACCCAGAAAAGGTAAAGGCCATTATGGAATGGCTAGTGCCAAAAAATGATCATGAGGTAAGAATCTTCATGGAGATAGCAGGTTATTATCGGAGATTTGTGAAAGGGTTCTCTAAAATATCAAAACCCATCACCACTTTGTAGAGCAAGGGGGTCAGGTATGAATGGACAAAAGAATGTGATAGTGCATTCATCGATCTTAAGAGGTTACTAACTAGTGTGCCAATTCTATGAGTGTCGGATATAGGAAAATACTTCACAGTCTGCAAGGATGCCTCAAAGAAAGGGTTGGGGGTCATGCTAATGCAGGATGGAGGAGTGATAGAGTATGCGTCGAGGAAGGTGAAGCAACATGAGGAGCTTTATGCTACTCATGATTTGGAGTTGAAATTTGTAATGCTATCTCTAAAACTTTGGAGGCACTATCTAGTGGGGCGAAGTTTTGAGCTCAAAACAGACCATGAAAGTTTAAAACATCTCTTCACTCAAAGGGATCTCAATGCCAGGCAGAGGAAATGGAGTGAGTTTATGAGTGAGTACAATTTTGGAATTGTTGATATTATGGTAGTTGCGAGAGGTATTTACCTCCACGTGTAAACCTAACGAGAATAAAATATTCTGGGAAGAAAGAAGAAACCCTAATGAGTTGGCTAATAACCCTAGAAGACAAGTTGGCTCAAGAGGATAATTTGTATTAGGTTATTAGCCTCCAAGAAAAGAAGTTTGCCAGAAGAAATAATATATAATGAGTAAATAGGTATCCGGAATGAGAAGTCGGCCCAGGTAGTTAGCCAGAATTAGTATCAATATAGGAGGTCAGTCTTCATTCTGGAAAGAATTCTCAGAATTGCATAACATCATTTGTTTGCACTGCAATTGCCCAGTTTGTGCGCAAGTTTGGAGGAGAGATGTCATTGCAGCTGCTGCAGTTAGCAGATTTTAGTTTTGGCTTGGACTATCTCTTGGTTATGGTTTGGACTATCTGATCATCTCTTGTTTGGTGCGCTATCCTTGGGAAAAAGGTGTGCTACCATTTGTTTGGCTATCTATCCTAGCGTTTGCTTCCGAAGTGATTCTCTATCAAAGTTAAGGTGCTCGAAGGGTGGCTTCAGCCTATGGTTGGGTGAAAATAGTGATATTTTCAATGGTAAAATGAGTGCATCCATTATATTATAACAGTTTGTGGGACCACACCTCCTTCATTCAGTCTAACCACTAGAAGGAAGCATAGCCATAAGGATACTAAGCTCGTTGAAGAACTGTCCCTAGGGTTTCTAGCAGGAGCAGTCACCAAAGCATTGTCGCTAGGGTTACTAGTAGGTGCAGTTGCAGAAACCCTAACCCTATCATTGAGGCACCTTAAGTGAAGGGATTGACCTAATTTCTAGATAGATCAGTGCACTCTAGCCTAGTGCATCTCCTAGTACTCTCAGCAAGCCAAGACGTCAAGTTTGAGTTTTTGGTCAAATCTAGGGTTGACCAAGTCAAAGCGGCCATGACTTACTCTATGAAGTTAGAAAACAATTTATATGGAGCTTCTAACTTCAGATCATGGAATACAAGGATTGACCTCATCCTTTCCAAGAATAAAGTGTTGGATATCGTGAAAGGAAAGATCGTGGAACTATAGTTTGAAGAAGGAAAAGAGAAGGAACCACAGAACATTGCAGTTATGGAGAAGTTCAAAGATGGTGACATCAATGCCATGAGTATCATAGTGGACCCTATAAAATACCACTTGATACCCTACATCTCCCATCTTGACTCATCGAAGAAGATTTATGATTCCCTAACAAACCTCTTCTTAGTCAAAAACATTGGACAAGTAATGAGTCTTAAGAATGAGCTCCATGACATGAAGATGAATGATGATGACAACATAACATCATACTTTGTGAGAATATCTCAGTTAAGAGATCAACTACAAGCTATTGAAGAGATAATTTCAGAGAAGGAATTGGTAAACATAGTACTCAATGGTCTTCCCAAGACATGGGATCCATTTGTCACAAGCATGAACACAAGGAAGGAGTATCCTACATTTGAAGAACTTTAAACTTGTTGTTCTCAAGAAGAATCCAGGATCAGTGCAAAAGAGAAACCCCAAAATAAGTACGATGGTCAAGACTTCACAGAAATATTCAAGAATTTCAGGACCAAAAGGAAGTTTGGTTCAAGGAGGAATCCAAATCAAGAGAAAGATATTTCATAAATACAATGCTTCAATTGTCGAAAGTATGGTCACTAAAAGAATCATTGTCCTGAGCTAAATAAAAGGAAGGGGACACACAAAGCATCAGTTTCCGAAGAAAAGGAACCTACAAAGAAGACCAAGCAGGATAAAATAGACTTCTTCTTCTAAGACAAGGTAACAATACTCTTCTTAGTTCTTGTACATATCTTGTTTGCATAGTCTTCGTACATATCTTGTATATCTATCTCTTAGAAAATAATATGTTCCAAGAAGAGCTATAACTATGGAAGAACAAACAAGATAAGGATTTATATCATTATACAAGTCAGATAATACACATGAAAGGATGAAATACATCAAACAAATCATGTGGAAGCTATTACAAGATAAACCTAAATCAGAATCAATCCTGAAGAAACTTAGAAGAAGCAAATACAAAAAGAAGTCAGCAATCAAGAGGAAATTGGAGAAATACTTATGACACTTTGCAGAAGACAATAAGGATGCAGACAGAAGCATGGACTCTGTTAGATGGAGGGAGCTAATTATATATTTCCAAAAGAAAAACATGCACTCATACATGAAGCAAGGATTAGGAGGTAGCTAATCCTATGATCCATTGAAGATGATGAAGTATATATCCATGGTAGTATCCATGATAGGCAATACGTGTTTAGTTCGACCTTAGAAGAAGTCTTCTTCGAAGAGAAGCCTTAAAGTATCCCTGGTTGTCCATCCACATCTGGGATCCTATGATGAAAGGAAGAGTGGAATCTTTAGGGCATGGAATCTATAAGAAATTCCATGGACCCAAGAGATAAATAAAAACATTAGGAAGACCATGATGATTCCAAGAAAGAAAGAGAAGCCAGAACAACCAGACACTGTATTAAGAATCACAATATTACCAGCTTGATATGAACTCACTAAAAGCAATCAAGTAGAGGAACTGAAAGTTGTGATGAATATCAGTGTATATATGCAAGCATTGCAAGATCCAGAACTAGAGGTTCACCCATATGGAGGGAGAAGACTATGATGATTACTTGTTCCAGTAAACAATACATACCTCTACTTGAGTCATTATATCATCCGCAATATCCATGGGTTGGAGTTCTACATCAGATGAATGCAAAGACTATTCTCCAAAGAAATTGAACAAAGAGCGTATGAAGAGATACCTCAAGACTTTGAGGCATACTAGGAAGAGACCCTTGTATGCAGATGGAAGAAGATAACTTGGTGGAGAACCTCCAATGCACAACAAAAGCATGGTGAATATTTTCTATAACAGAGATATTGTATCAGAATGATTACTCAGAAGATCAATATGATGGATTTCCGATCCATGACAAATATCTCATGATGACAGAAGAAGTGCCACATGGATATGTTCCAGTTTAACACTATCCACGATGTTGTGAGCTAGCAGGAACCAAAGAGGAATCCAACAATGATATACTTTATTGATCAAAGCTACATGAAGCCTTCAGATAAAACCAGTGTTCCAGATCTAAGTACATTTGAAATCAAGGATTACATTATCCATGATGAAGTCCAGAAAGGAGAAAGTGGTTCTCCAATAAATATCTCCATAGATGAGCAGATAAGCAGACATTTTGGTAAAGTTTTTGTCCAAGATGAAAGAGTTTGCGTACTCAAGATGGAGCTCGTGGAGACAACTTCCTATTGAAAAAGGAAGATATGACTCCTAGATTGGGAGGGAGCACTATTGTGTTATTGATTGATGGATAGTCATTTTTCAGTTCAAAAATGGTCTAGGATGAGCAGTTCCTTTCTAGTTCGGAAAGTGGTTCGAGATTTCTGACGGACAGGCATTTTCCAGTCCAAAAAATGGTCCAGATCAAATGGTCATTTTCGTAATGAAAATGGTTCGATGGATTTATGATGTACCATAGATAGTGATTTCTCATTGTGGTTAACATGGGGAATGGTCTAGGGAGGTATCTCTTCTTGAGGCTTACTCAAGAAGACTCGCCCGCCTCATCGGACAATGATTTCCCATTGTGGTTAACATGGAGAATGGTCTGTTTTGGAGGTTGGTGCAGGACAGTCATTTCCTTAAGAAATGGTCTGGACAGTCATTTCTTAGGGAAGATTCATTCTCTCCATGTTGCACTTTGTTTAGTGCCGGAGGAATGGCCCAGGGTGGGGAATGGTCTAGGTTCAGTAATCATGGACAAACATTCCTTAGGGAAAACTCATTCTCTCTAGCTTACACTTTGTCTAGTGTCAGAGGAATGGTCCAGGCTCAGAAATCAAGACAAATATTCTTCCTTTCTTGATAATAATAGTCCAGATATCTCATCATTGATGTTTGACCTTCTGAAGGCAGATGCTCTTCCAATATCTCATAGATGTGAGTGGAAGAATGGCCCATATGATTCAGTTTATATCACAACATTGTTTCTGTGCAGGTTGATATCAAATGATTGTTATAAAGACTGTATGTCTCTATATAGTAGATGTATACTACTGTGTTGGATGTGTTCCACTATTTGTGACTATACGTCACTAATGCAGTACATGTGTGCTACTTGGTGTGGTAGTGTACCACTAGATTGTAGTTGTGTACTACTATGGATAGACACAATTGTGCTCTATTGAATGATATTGTTCTGATTTCCTTGAAGACTATTAGCAGTGTTGGAAATGATTATTAGCTAGATGGATGATCAATGGACAGAGATTTCCTAGATGGAAAATGGTCCAGGACATTTATTCTTCTAGGAAATATGTCCGGATTAGAAGAATTGTTATTGTGTCACTCTATGGAGTGGGTGACTTATCTAGCATCATGTCTGATTACTCAGATGGATTATGGTTTCAAGAGATGATGCAGTTGATGACATTGATAGTCTATACGACTATGTTGATGCTACGGGGTAAATGGTATGTTTGTGCTCAAGACCATTACCTTCAATACCTCCCTAGATAGGAGGGAGTGTTGATATTATGGTAGTTGGGAGAAGTATTTACCTCCACATGTAAAACTAACAAGAATAGAATATTACGGGAAGTAGGAAGAAACCCTAATGAGTTGGCTAATAACCCTAGAAGACAAGTCGGCTCAAGAGGATAATTTTTATTAGGTTATTATCCTCCAAGAGAAGAATTCAGCTAAAAGAAATAATATATAATGAGTAAATAGGTATCCAGAATGAGAAGTCGGCCCAGGTAGTTAGCCAGAATTAGTATAAATACAGGAGACCAGTCTTCATTCTGGAAGGCATTCTCAGAATTGCAGAGCAACACTTGTGAACACTGCAGTTGCCCAGTTTGTGTGAAAGTTTGGAGGAGAGTTGTCATTGCAGCTACTACAGCTAGCATATTTTGGTTTTGGCTTGGACTCTCTCTTGGTTATGTTTTGGACTATCTTATCAGCTCTTGTTTGGTGTGTTATCCTTGGGAAAAAGGTTCACTACCCTTTGTTTGGCTATCTAGCCTAGGGTTTTCTTCCGGAGTGATTCTCTATTAAGGTTAAGCTACTCGGAGGGTGGATTTGGCCTATGGTTGGGTGACAATAGTGATATTGTCGATGGTAAAATGAGCACATCCATTATATTCTAACAGGAATTTCATACATCAAGGGAAAGGAAAATGTGGTCGCATATTCCTTGAGTAGGAGACCACGTATCTTCTCCTTGGTATCGTTAAAATTCAATCTTAGGGAGAAAGTATTGGGGCAACTCCTTGGAGATAGTTGGTATTTAAAGGTTACTTCAACCCTCTAGAGTGGGAGGCAATTAGATACAAAGTATGAAGGATATATGATGGAAGAAGATGGACTATTAAGATATCAAGGAAGGATGTACATCCCCGAAGGTGGGGATATTCGAAGCATCATACTGAAGGAATCCCATAGAGCACTTTATTGTGCGCATTCGAGTGTGAAGAAAATGTACCCAGACATGAAGAATCTTTTCTTTTTGGTAGGCATGAAGTGTGATGTATTTCATTTTGTCGTCAAGTACCTAGAGTGTCAATAAGTGAAAGCCGACCACCACCACCTAGAAGGTCTCCTACAACCGCATGATATCCCTATGTCCAAGTGGGAAGTCATTTCTATGGATTGTGTTGTGGTATTGTCGCTCACATCGCATAGACACAATGCAATTCTTGTGAGTTGATAAGTTAACCAAGAGTGCTCATTTTATTCCAGTTAGAGACACTTACAATGTCACTGATGTGGCACGCGTGTTTGTAAGTGAGGTCATCCATTTGCACGGGATACCCAAGAATATAATTTCAGATAGGGACTCCATATTCACTTCTAGGTTTTGTACAAGTTTGAAGTCAGAGTTCGGGACTCAGTTGAACTTAAGAACAACTTATCATCCTGAAACATATGGGAAAACTGAGAGAGTAAATCATGTTATGTAAGAAATGTTTGGGATGTATGTTATGGATAATCAAATCCAATGGGAGAAGTACCTACCTTTGGTACATTTCGCCTACAATAACAGTTTTGATAGCTCCATCGGAATGCCACCCTATGAAGCTCTGTATGAAATTCCATGTAGAACACCGTTGAGTTGGGAAAGGTTAGAAGACCGAGTGACAGTTGCGCCAGAATTGATTCAAGAGATGGAGGAACAGGTGATTCAAATTAGGTAGAGACTAAAGGAAGGACAATATAGATAGAAAAGTTATGTTGATGCACGTAGGACTGACCAAAGTTATAAAGTGGGAGATCAATTTTTCATTCGTATCAGGCCTAATAAGAGTACCATTCGATTCAAGAAGGGGACAAAGTTGTTGCCTCGATTTATAGGACCGTTCAAAATCCAAGAGAGAATTGGACATGTTGCCTATCATCTCGTACTTCCACCCCACTTGCATAAAACTCATAATGTTTTTCATGCATATGTTCTACGTCATTATGTTGTTGATGAATATCATAAAATGAATTGGAAGGAATTGCAGGTATCGGACATGGGAACCCTCATGGTAGAACCGTTACGCATATTGGACCGTAGAGTCTGACAGCTCATGAACTGTCTAGTAGACCAATTTAAGGTCCAATGGGACAAGTATAGCCCAAAATATTCTACTTGGGAGGATGTCGAGACATTACAACGAGATCATCCCTCACTTTTTTGACCACCTTGAGAATATGTTTCTCGAAGGTTGGGTGTATGTAATGCCACCTTTTGACTTAGAAAGATAGGATTTCCTAAGGCCTACTCACCTTTATTTTCTATTCACTTTGAAACTATTAATGATACACTTAAAATTTTAAGACGTATGAACCTATGTGAATGACAATTCTATGAATGTTTAATGTTATTTGAATGATAATGAATATTATGCAATCTATTATGTGAATGCCAATTCTATGAATGTTTAACATTATTTGAATGATGATGGATATTATGCAATCTATTATGTGAATGTCAATTCTATGAATGTTTAACGTTATTTGAATGATTATGGATATTATGCAATCTATTATGTTAATGTCAATTCTATGAATGTTTAACGTTATTTGAATGATGATGGATATTATGCAATCTATTATGAGAATGTCAATTCTATGAATGTTTAACGTTATTTGAATTATAGGGATATTATGCGATCTATTTCTAACTTGAAAATTTTGAAATTTAAAGTTGTTGGTACATGGATACCGAATTGAGATTATGGTTGAATGCATTTACATGATGATAATGCATAGATATGTATGAGTTTGTGTTATAGACTAATCTGTAGGTCAATGGGCTATGAAATAGCCAAAGGATAATGATAATAAAAGTTGATGTCGTGAACACCGACCGAGAAACCATATGGTATGAATCTTTATATGTGAAATTATGTTGGTTCGAATGCATTGCTATGATATATGGACCAGTGAAGGTTTTCGGGTGGTGAGACTGCCTAAAACTGAATATACGATGACAAAATTCCCAGCAACACAGTGCCATTGATATTCCATGGTAGGGTGTGGAACCTAGTCCTATCAGGAGGGGTGGAGGCATTTCCCACCATGTATCCTCTGAAACTTGGAGTCATGGGAGGACAGTGTTAGCTCACGCTCCCCTAGATGTGTGATGATGACTATCAGTTTCCTGTTGGGGAAGCTTGGTCAAGAGAGTGACACTTCCACTTACGGGTTCTATTTGGAGTCAGGTCAATATATTTGACTCTCCAAGATAGTCCAGCAAAGGAAGGATAAGGATGGAAGGCAGAAATAAGTTAGGGAGGAAGGATGAATAGAAATAGTTGAGACTATATGGGGATTTTTCCTTATAGTGGAATTTATTTTTTTCCCTTTTTGAAAAGAGAATTTGTAAAAATATATATTTATAATTTCTTAATTGAACTAAAATTATCTAAATGAACATTGTTGTGCTAAATTATTATAATTGAGGGATTTTGCGAACATTTTAAATAGTTTACTATCTTTTATGAAATGAATGGTCTTGTTGATTGGATTGGATGCATACAACAATTACTATGGGTGTGATAATTATTGTCATTATTACATGTGCGATCCTTGTATGTGCTAGCTACGCATGCATTTCTTGCACATGTACACTAGTATGTATATGTTTTTTTTTGCTTACTGATAATGTTGTTTATTTTATGTGGATGTATGAACCATGTGTCATTACCCGTGTATTGTAAATTACTCTAACATCGGGATGAATTTTTTTGAAGGGTGGGTGTATGTAACAACCCTAATTAGCTATGTAATTATCATGAATGATAAATATTAACTTAATTAATTATTAAAATATATTAATGAGTCTTTATTATTTTATTATTAAAAGGTGGGTGAAGTAATTAATGGGGGGATAAGGTTGTTGGGAATTAATGGGGGGATAAGGTGGTTGAGAATTGATGAGGGGTAATTGAGAGAGGAGGATAAGGAAGAAGGGGAGGACTTGGAAGGGGATCATTATTTTTTTTTTCGAGGATTTATGAATTGCAAGAGGGGGAGAGGAGGAGGAAATTGGAGTGGTTTTGGGGAGCTCTCATAGGGCACTGGTGTTGCTGGAAATTTTTGGATCGGGGGATAGGAAACCACAAGGATTCCTGGAGCTAGGGAGTAAGAAAGGTTGTTCCTAGCTAGCTGGGAGGTTAATATTCAGTCTGGGAAAGAACAAGGGAAAGAACAAGAACATGATCAGATAGAAAAGGGACTAGATAAACCAACCTCCAGGTGGAGGTATGTATTATTCTGCTATTGTGATCATTATTCTGTTGTTGTTTATCATTATTATGTTGTTGTTTATCATTATTTTGTTGTTGTTTATCATTATTCTATTGTTGTTGTTTATTACTGGTTTATTCCAAGCATAAGAAAGCCATTAAAAGAAATTTCAAAACTGAAATTTAGAAAACCTTTATTTATTTTGAGTCCTGAAAATAATTAGGAACTACAAGTGTAGCCATCACATATCCTCTCAGAGATAAGTTGTCACCATTCAAACAAGCTTGTTTTGGCCTACATTTTACAGTTTCAACATATTTATTATTTAATAGAAGTCGAGTTTTAATTTATCTTTGTTATTATTCATTGTGTCTCTGTGTTAATATTATAAATCTATGTTTTCCTTTCGTTCTTCTCATAAATCCAGATCAGTGGTATCAAAGCGATCTGCTCCTTGTCTTTTTTTAGTTCATGTCCCCGATGAGGTCAGGGTATAGAGAGTTGGGTATCGAGCTTGTTTCTATTAAGGAAAACTTCTCTCACACACCCGAGAAACCTTCCATGGTGGGTGAAAAGAAAGACGAAGGGATAGGATATCCTTTCAAAAACATTCTCGAGGAAGCCCTCAAGCAACAGAGGAATGAGATGATGGAAAAATTTGCACAAATCCTTTTACGGTTTCCAACAAGAAACACATCTACCTCAAGCATAGGGGCCACCCCCTTCAAGGTACAGATCAATTTTAATATTCCTATATTTGAAGGTCAAATATATGTGGATGTCGTGGATAAATCGTTAAACCTTCTAGAAGGGTATTTCTCTGTCCACAACTTTTCTGATAGAGAAAATATTACATTTTCACTCCTCAAGGCCGTCCCCCATGTTAAATATTGGTGGGCGACTTTCTGCAAGAAAAAGGAAATAGAGGGATCCACATTATTTGCAGTTTCACCCACTTGGGGTTCCTTCAGGCATGCTATTAAGGAACAATACTGCCCTGTTGGAATTTATGATAACCTGTATATAAAATGGACCACACTGCAGTAGGAAAAGGACCAAGTAGTGTCAGAATTCACAAATATCTTCCATACCTTGAACACCAAGATGGGTATCGAAGATTCTGAGTGACATCTGGTGATCAAGTATCGTGGTGGTATGCATAGATACATCTAGGAAGAAATGGAGTTTTTGGACATATCTTCCTTGGGTGCGACCTATCAATATGTCATCAAAATCGAGTAGAAGTTTAAACAAAAGACATGATAGTTTGGTTTTGGGAACCCCTCACAGCAGAAGCAGGGAAAGGGTGTTATAGCAATATTTTCCTCACCCCATGCAACTTGCTCAGAAGGCCTTTTCCATTTCCCTATGCAGTCTTGAAGTCCCTTTTTGCAGTTCCCAAAGATAAAAATTGTATTTTTCCACATATATGTGCCCTAACAACTATACATCATGCGTATGCACAGGTTGCACCATTACACCTCGCATACATCGAGTTTTTTTCCCAAAATTAAAAATGGTATCGAGTTTCCATGTCACGTCACGAGATCCATGATCCTTGACCTTCCATATACTGGAAACATTCTAACTTGGCCCTTCAGTTCCATTTGAAGGTTGTAAATGGACCATATCCAAGCTGTGGAGAAGAGGAGAAGAATTCAACTTTGAGAGAAAAGTTACTCTGGAGAAATTGTTCACTTCATATTGAGTTTGCATCCCTTTGTCCTTTTAAGTCCGAACACATTGTTCAACCCCCAATATCTTCCCTATTTGATGGAGAACCTCATTGTCTCTCTTATATGAGCTTGCCTTTGGTGGAGGATTGAAGTGGTAGAGGCCCAGCTGGAAGGGACTTAGTTTCTCTATTCTGAACGTGTCGACAAAAAAGTTTGTCATTCATACACTTTTGTTGATTACATTTTAATATAAATACTCTTTTCTCGTCCAATTAATGTTTGGAAAATATTTGAATTTTTATTTCATGGGTGTATTTGTTATGAATATTAATGGATTATTCTATTATATGTGCTAACTTTATATATTATCACCATATTCTTGCATATCTTGGTTGTTGAGGACAAGTTGCACGTGTATTTCTTTGATTCAAGTGTTCAACGGTGGACTTCATCGAACGTCTAGACAAGGTAGGTTCTCTATCTTGTCTTGTTATCATATTTGTTTATATATCATAATTGAGATTAGAGTTGATTTCTAAAGTCATTTCTGTTTTTTGTGGTTTACCCCATGCCATAGAGTGATTTTCCTCATAACATAATTGGCGACCATACTGGGGATAGAATCTTCTTTTCGGGATTTGGAGTGTTTTTCTCCTTTGATTGCTCTCGTTTATATAGAGTTTCTTGTCGTATGATTGCTTGAAATCCTTTGTTCATTTTGAGTCTGATTTTCTTGGCCTTATCCTTAACTTGACAATGTTTCAATACATATAAGCGGTTTTTTCCCTGATAGTCGCATACATACGCGATATGTCGTTATGTAGGAAGCAGATATACACGATTTTCTTTTGAATAGTCACGTACATCATCCTTGTTTTCTTGATTGATGAGTTTGATGTTTGTTGGGTTAGTTTTGATAGTTGTTGAGTCTTCTTAGGTCTTTTTCATGACTGTTAGGTGCTTGCAGAGTGATAGGAAACCTTTGTTTCATTGAATTTTCAGGCGATTTTTCTTTCTCATTATCCTTTTCATTGGTTTTCCTTGCATCCTAGGCTGGGTGTTTGCTTCTTGATATTATACTTGGTTTTTCTATGTTTATATACAGTAGGATATTGATATCAAGCTATTGTTCATTCCTTGCATTTTCATTCTTTTATATTGAAAATACAAAAAAATACATTTTGAAATTTTGGCATTTGATCTTTTGGGTTCCTATCATTGATCTTAGTACATGTATAGAAATATTGCATCTTATTTGAAATTGCATAATTAAATTGAAAGTTGTGTTTTGAAAATCTTATCATTTATTGGGAACTGAAGTTAGGACTTTGCATTTTATTCATATTCATTTATTTTACTTATTGATTCATAACATCATCAGTTTCACGACCGCACAATTTTGAGTAAGCAAAGCCATTAAAAGTAACACTGATAAATTTAAAATTGATTAGAAACAATTTTATCTTTCAAGGTGCACAAACTAGCTTAAGATTTAGAGCCTTGGAATAGGATTTTGTGAGTAAACTTATCCAAGGCTATTAAACTCAACATATGTGTCTGGCTAAGGGATTGGTGAAATCCATTGTATAATTGGTGACGTCAGGGGGCTCCGCTCTGCAAGATACCAGATATATAAAATATGCAGAACAGAAACGAAATGCTAGAAATAACAGAATAACAGTGAAATATCCAGCATAATCTTCACAATACACAGAAATGATATACGAAATAGCAACAGAAATAGCACTTGAAGAGAAATAGCACTTGATTAGCAATGTTCACAGGCCTCTTCGAGGGGGAAACCTCCAATCGAGCAGTGCTCTGTTACAATAATATCCAAGCTAGGGTTCTCATACCCTCGACTCCTATTTATACTAAAAAGAAGCATCTAGAGGAAGATCCTTCTAGAAGC
>ML789357.1:258204-281038 GCA_009831015.1 Picea engelmannii
TTCTAGAAGCGGAAGCTTCTATTAGGTCTTCTTACATCCGCCTTATTCTATTTTATTTATAGGTCTTATTAATATTGACCTTTATTACATCCGAATACATTGATCTACCTATGTGCGGGTTAGGACCTTAACACGCTCACACCGGAGTTAAGAACGAGATCGCTCAAGGTTGGTTGAGGGGATATCCCCCCAATACCTTCTTAGTGTCAGAGATATTTCTAGGGATCTATTCGTATATGACAGTATTTCTAGTACCTTTACCTCTGTTAGAGGCGGTTCTTTCAAGATTTCATTCTTTGTTACCCTGTCCATACGGTAGACATGACTTACAACTGTTCACCTGCGCATTGGTTATATCGTGGTGGCTTAGTTTCTTGACATAGGTAGCCACATAGGTTAATTGCAGGGGTTATTCTACATGTACCCTGGGTCAGATAAGGGTCAGAAAATAAACAACCTTTATGGAGGGTTACCTCTCCAGGGGGATCTAACCGACTGGTTGTGAAGCCCATGAGGGCCCTTATAACTGATTTTGATACCTTCGATCTTTGGCAGGGAGTCTCAGGCCCCTCTTGGGTGAGGCATACCTACTTTAGGGAAGGAGGCCCATTTCAACCACTTTATCGTGTTTGTGTGCATATTGGCCTTTTGTTTATTTTGGTGTGCTCTTTTATTTTTAGTTTTCCTTAGGATTTGTTTTTAAATCTCAAGTCTTGAGTCATCATGGAGCCAAACCAATTTCCTCGCAGGTCTTTCCGTTTGTTAAGGTTACCACCGCATCTTGAGTCTTTTCCTTTCTAAAATGCGTAAAGTTATCAAACATGGTACACACACCTCTACCTACCAGACTTGTGGTCTTACAAGTATGAGTATTGAGTTGAGTTAGAAAGATAATGGGAGTCCTTCAACTCCCATACCCACTATAGTTAATGGTATTCCTCTGAAACCATCAAACACCATGGTTGTAGTGTCGGAGGTTCCCATCATCACTCATGTCCAACCTATAGTTAATACTCAACCTATAGTCACGAACCCTTTTGGGTCTCTTTGTCATTCGTCGGGCTACAATACTCAGTCCATCCCTACAGACTCTAGCCCTTTTTCTTATGGTATGTCAAATTTCACCTTGCAATTTTCATCCTCCATTATATCATATAATCCACATACTACTATTGGACTTGGGGGCATCGCTCCTCCAAATAATACATTCTCATTTGGAGGTGCTCAGATCCCTCAAACCACTTGGAAGCATTCCTCCATTTCACCTCAGGTCTAATCCTAGTTTTAATGCTACTGGATGGAGTGGTCAACCTAACAGACAAGTTGTTGCTTATGTTTTGTCCTTTACACCTACCTCCTCCACACCGATTCTGAACAACACATTTGGCATGAAAAATCCACCTCTATCCACCAAATTCACACACAGAGGAGGTCAGTTTCACACATTGGGAAACCCCCAACCTGGAGCTACTCCGGATGGGGGAAATATTTAAAATCCTCATCATAACATTCCTACTAGAATGGTGCCCAACAAACCCCTTATGAATCAGTTCAGAGGGGGGTTTTACAATCTCGAACAGGGCCATGGTGCATATCAGAACTCTGGATGGGTTGTGATTCCCAAACAATAATCTTTCCCGGGAGATTGGGGCCAGATGTCGCAACCCCATCTCCCTTTTCTACCTACGATCAATCTACAAGACTTGTCTAGATTAATGAATGACCATGTGTGTCATGACCCGACATGGCCCCCCATCCCCAACAAGATTCCTTCATATATTCCGAAATTCGAGGGAAATACTGATGAGGATATTGGTGATCACGTCACTACTTTCCATCTTTGGTACTCTTCTAATTCCCTTAACGACGATTCTATTTGTTTAATATTATTTCAACGCACCTTCATGGGGGTCTCTGTGAAATGGTACATATAGCTACTAGGGGGGCATATAGAACTTTTAATCAGATGGTTTTAGGCTTCCTCAACCACTTCCAATTGTCGATTCATTATGATGTTGGCATAGATATTTTTCCGGCCTTTCGCCAGGACAAAGCCACCCATATATTGAATCACATCCAAGAGTGGCATAGACAAAAGAGGTTGATCAAGGACTACATTCCCCCAGAGTTCCTTTTGGAATGGATCCTTAAGTATTTACAACCTTATATTTATAAGGATGTGTCTACATCCAGAGTTACATCTGAGGAAGAAGCGAAAATTAAATCCCAACATTTAGATATTATATATGCTCATTCTGGGATGTTATAAGGAATTCTTCCAAATGCATTGAGGTCAGGCTATGACCCTAGAAAAAATCTCAGGCCTCATGCCGATGGAATTGTAGGCTTCGCAAATGTCAAATCTGCAGACTTGGTGAAAATCTAGTTGAAAGAGTTGTCTCTAAACCAGTATATAGGAGGATAAGCTTCTTCTATGTCCTCCCACTCAGTCGACGAACGTACATTCTATGCAATCGTCGACCAAACCGAATGGTAACCAACAACCAAGAGGGAATAAAAGGAAATAAAGTGGTAACAATCGTAAGGGTGGGAGGAATAATAATAATGATAAACCCATGGACAACGCTAATAATGAGAAGTCAAATAATAATGTTGGTGAGGGAAAGAAAGAAAGGCAAAATGTGAAATTTCCTTGCAAGCTTTGTACGGATGATCACCTTGCCCATTTGTGCCCCAAACTTGTAGAAGTTGCGAGGCTTTTATCTCTACCACCTGTTGTGTTGAATAATCCTTTTCTACATAATCAACACATGGCCTCGAGCTCCTCGAATGCTGGAAATGTAGCGAGTGGAAGTCAAAACCCACTGGTGTAAGACAGTGACCATCTATGAATCAATATGGTTAAGTCTCAGGTTAATTAAGCCACTCGGTCTCACGATTACCATACTTCACAGACTGCTCCAGGTCTATAGTCTCCCCCTCCTTCAGATATGCCTTTACAGATCTAAAAACTAGAGCCTTCGCCTCATATTCCGAAAGGAGTACTCAAATGCTCTATGCACAACCCTAATGTTAGAACTACCCAAAATTATCCTATTTTTTAGGATCTGGGTCAAACACCTTGCGCGATGTCGTCTCTGGAGGTACTCCAAATGTGTCCTTCATAGAGGAATGCCTTTTTATCTGCGTTAGGAGCTCTAGACCCCTGTGTCTCTAATTTTATCAAGTTTGACGTCACAGATGTGAAGCCTCACTTAACTTACCATGTGGCATTCCAAATCCACGTGGATTGCTCAAAGCATACCATCAAACACATTTTTATTGATGAAGGTGTTGCAACATGTGTGATGTCCTTAACCTTTTGTAAATACATTGGCTCTCCGACCCTCTCTCAATCTCTGACCATGTTGACTGCATTTGACGATCATTCTTTTCATCCCCACGGTATTCTTCCTTCCTTTTCGGTCCATTTAGGTGGGAAGACAGTGGAGGTGGATGTCAAGGTGGTTGATGCACCCTTGACTATAACTTATTACTAGGACATAACTGGACTTATGCTATGACTGCATCTGTATCGTCTGTCTTCTGTACTCTATGTTTTCCTCGCGATGGGAAGATCGTGACGATCGATCAATTTTCCTTTGCGTATTCTAGTCCCAATGCATCAGTCAGACTGTCAATCCCCGTGATCGACAATTCTCAACCAACAGCTGAGAATACTGGTGTTGGAATATATTCATCTCTTATGGGTAATTTTGACTTCGTGGAACCAATTCATCATATCTATGCCATGTACAGTCAGTCAACTTCATCAATGAGGTCCATTCCTTTCCACACTTCATATTTTAACGATCCTTGGAACTTACCTTAATTGACTGCATCTTGTGAAGGTCTGTCACATACTAGAATGGCTATGCCATTGTCAGTGACAAAGATAACATATTAGGTTGTTCTTGATTCTTATGCCGACCCAGATCCTGTCCCCTCGCAGACGGATGAAAAGGATCATGTTATTAAGACTGTTTGGGCCACTTCATCATCTTTCTCACATGACTGCCTCGATGATACTTTACCCTCAAATGAAGAAATCGTAGAGGTCATGAATGGTTCTAATAGGCCATGGGATGATATTCACCATCGCTCTTATTTCCTCCCAGATCTTGCTAGAATCGAACAAGATGATTTTAGATCTACCTTGAGCGATATAGTCATTCATGTTGTAGTTCCACATGATACACACATTATTTATGATGAAGGAAACATGGTGAGTATCTCTCCTACCATCATGATCGATATCTCTCATATTCTTGGTAAAATTGAAAATGTATATATCAGTGCAGATTGTTCGCTGGAAGAAATTTTGATCTACACCGAGCTCTTCAAATATTTTTGCGATGTATTTTCTTTGTCATATGAATATATGCCAGGAATCAACCCTCAAATTGTCAAGCATGAGATTAAAACCTGCACAGAAGCTAAACATGTTCGACGATGAATTAGAGTTGTCAATCCTAGGAAGGCCTCTACTATTAAGGTAGAGGTGGATAAATTGATTAATGTTGGTTTCATCTACCCAGTTCCCTTGACTGAATGGGTATCCAATCCAGTTCCTGTAAATAAGCAGCAAGGAACCATCCATGTATGCATGGATTTTAGAGACCTGAATAAGGCTTGTCCTAAAGACAACTTCCCGACACCCTTCATTGATCAGATTCTCAATGAGTGTGTGGGAAGTGAGGTCTTTTCTTTTATGGACATATTTTTCAGGATACAACCAAATTTAGATTAAACTCAAGGATCAACATAAGACGACATTTATTTTTCCTTGGGGTACATTCGCATATCGGAAAATGCCTTTAGGACTTAAAATGCCAGACCAACCTTCCAACGAGCTATGAACTTATCTTTTCATGATCTCAAGCATATAGTCAAAGCATATCTCAATGATCTCGCTGCTCACTCTCGTAAGAGAGTGGATCACTCTACCCACCTTCAGCTAGTTTTTGAAAGATGATGTTATTATTGCATCCGTTTGAACCCTCATAAGTGCATATTTTGCGTTAGGTCGGTTTGTCTATTAGGATTATTATTTTATAAGACTGGGATCATGGTGGATACTTTAATGGTTGAAGCAATACTTTGATTTCCTCCCCCACGCACTATTCATCAACTTCAAGGTTTATAGAGGAAAGATGAATTTTTGTGTCGGTTTATTGAAAACTATGCCAATATTACTAAGGGTTTCATGCATCTCTTGAAGAAGGGCACTCCTTTTATATGATATGAGTGAGCCCAAAAATCCTTCGATGCTCTGAAGAAAGCCTTAGTATCGACGCCTCTGCTGAAGCCTCCGAACTACAATAGAGATTACTTGCTTTATATCGTCTCTTCTGAAGAGATGATTGGTATGGTTTTAGTTCAAGAGGATGATGAGCTCCATGAGAATGTCATTTAATATCTTAGTTGAAACTTAGTTGGACCTGTACTCAAGTATTCTCATGTTGAAAAGATAGCTTTGGCTACCATTCATGCAGCTCTATGATTATGACATTATATATTTCTTTGAAAAAATACTGTAGTTTTTTATGTCAGCCCATTTCAATACATCATTACTAGGAGTATCATAGGAAGGAAATATAATAAATGGATTGTCATCTTGCAAGAGTTTGATCTCGATTTTTCTTCATCAAAATCCAATAAATCACTAGTTTTTGTCGAGTTAATATCAGACTTCCCTCAGTTAGATGAGGATGTTATTAATGTTGATTCATTTGCGAATGAACACATTTTTCGTTGTCTCATTGTCAGACCCCTGGTATGGGGATATTGTGATCTACCTTCAAACCTTGAAGTTCCCTCATCATCTTTCAAGAGATGATCGTCTAAGTATATGATATCAAGATAAAAACTACCTTATCATCGATGACATTTTGTATCGTCGAGGAGTAGATAATATCTTGCACCGTTTCTTGACTCACGAAGAGGCTAAGTCTATCCTTAATGATTGTCATAGTGGGGCTTGTGGTGGTCATCTATCTAGGCTTACGACAACCTAGAATATATTGCGAGCTGGTTATTTTTTGTCGTCTATTTTTAAATATTGTGTTCAAGTGGTCAAGAAGTGTCACCCCTGCTAGGTGTTCACTCAGAATATCCGCTCTCATCTGGCCCCTCTTCACCCGGTCATTACTATCGGTCCCTTCACCAAGTGGGGGGTGGATTTTATGGACTGCAACCCAACTTCAGTTGGGGGGCATCAACATATTATCATGGTCGTAGACTACTTTAATAAGTGGGTTGAGGCCATGCCTACAATTAAATACGATGGTAAGACTGGTGCATTTTTTGTGTTCAATCAAATTATACCCAGGTTCAAAATCCCGAGTGATATTATCACTAATCATGGTAGTCACTTTTAGAATGAAATGATGAAAGAATTAGCATCGAAACTGGGGTTTAAACATGGTCATTCTTCTCCTTAATAACCCTAGGAAAATGGACAAGTGGAGGCCGTGAACAAGTCTCTCAAGACCATTTTGCAGAAAAATGTCAGCCATAGAAAATCTAACTGGCATATCATGATTTACCCTACACTTTGGGCATACCGAACCTCGGTTAAGACTTCCACTATTTTTTCTTTGTTTCAGTTAGTACATGGTGTGGAGTCCATTCTTACTATTGAATTTGAAATCCCTTCTCTTAGATTGGTATTTAAGCTCCTACCTGACACTTATGATCTCGAACAACTCCTCGTACACCTAGAGAGTCTAGATGAGCAGCGTCGAGATGCCTATATGGCTATCAAAGTGAATAAACAACGTGTCAAGGTCTAGTATGATAAGTTTTTCTGTCCTCGGTAGTACGTTGAGGGTGAATTGGTCCTCTTGTATGATCAAACCAAAGAACCACTAGGGGAAGGCAAGTTCAAACCCATGTGGCACGGTCCTTATATCATGCAACGTGTCTTAGAAAAAGGACCCTACGAATTAGAAGATTATGAAGGGAATATGTTGGCTAAGCCCGAGAATGGGCTCTACTTGAAAAGATATTATGCTTCCCCAATCTTGGGTGTAACTCTTTGTATACTAATGTATTTTATTGTATATATATTTTCCCCTTTTGTCTTCATCTTTCTTATCAAGTTTTCCCTTGGTTGGAAGATGTCAATGGAGTCTTCATTCTCCTTAGGATTTGTAGACGGGGCTAGTCATGATACACAAAACTTGGCTTCCACCACTTGGGTTTTTTACTCACCTGAGGCTAGACTAGTGTATTCAGGTGGTGTTTTCCTAGGGCCATCAACGAATAATGTGGTCAAGTATAGAATCGTTATAGAGATTTTACGTGATGCAGTTTCACATGATATTCATTCTTTAGAAGTTTTCTTGGACTCCCAGTTAGTAGTATGTCAGTTGAACGATAATTACCATGTGAAAGACCTTACTCTACTCCAACGATTCCTATGGGTACGACTTTTGGAACGACATTTTGATTTTATTACTTATCATCACATACCTAGAAGTTATAATTATGTATCTGATGCATACACTAATTATGTTTTAAATTGGCATTTGTCACATAACTAAAGCAAAGAAAACACATTCACCAATGTAGACATTGTAATATAAGTAAAGTAGAAGACCAATGTTTTTTATATTTCATCTCTCAAAAAAATATGGTGTTATAGTACAAAATTGGGGCTCACAGCCTCAAAATACATATACGGGCAATCAATACAATAACCATGACATCTATGCCTGCGGCACCAAATGTGTGTCATGATAGCATAATATGGCATTTTCGAGATGTCAAAAGAGTTGCACCTAAGCACGGGGCACACATACCACATGTCGTTGCATCACCTCCGACAGATCCTCTACCTGAACCATGGGAATTATTTGCATTAAATGAGACAGGTTTCCCTGCATATTTTGAAGCACTCTCTTAGTGTCTCCTCTCACTGGCTCATCCCCATGGCACCTTCGATGGTGTCATGGGAGCCCATCTGGTCATCGTGGACCCACACCTGTATAACATATATTTTTAATTAGTACTTGACATCATTCAAAAATATTTTTGTTTTTCCTTCTACAAAAACACAAAAAAATGAAATATTCAAAAAACAAATTCGTACCTATGTCTTTGTAGGAGGAACCTGGTGGTAATGGCATGTACAAATCTCCTCTAAAATCGATCCCTGCATATGGGTATTCATCCAGAGCTATCACCTGTCAATGCCACCAGAAAAAAAAAAAAATCATCGTTGTAAGGTGTTGGTACCCTACCACCTCCCAACCGCCTCATCACTTCGATCCACCATGCTAGTGATGGATTGCGAAGTCCATGTGGGACAATATTGACTCTAGGACCCAAGTCTGGAAATCGCTCAAAGAAAAAACTACATAATATAGATGCAAACCCAAAGTTCCTCTTTCTAACTTGTTTTTAGTCTATTAGTTGGCTCTTCATGTTGACCAACAGTGAGGTGCACCAGTCGTAAACCATGGGTTGCAAGCACTCCACCAAGTAGAACATAAGTGTCCTTTATGCCTGATGCAACGAGGTTGACCATGTGATCCATGTCAATACTAGGACAATGATATTGAGACTCAGATTGTTGATCGCTCTGATTGTGAGTTGGTTCCCTACCTTCTCGGTCCCTGCAATGCAATAACTGACTATGTAGTCCTCTATTTTCATGCCACTCCCATATCCTTAGGATTTGAGGTTCACCACCTAACCCTGATGTGACAATATTGTTAGAAATTATATGTCCTCGACTTCAACCCTCAATGGTTTCCGATCGAGGTTGAAAGCCTCTATATATGGATCCCAGTAGTTCACTAGCATCTAGAGTAGTCTCACTTGAGCTCTCATGACTTTGAGAGAAAAAAAATGATATATCCCACATCTTCTTAATGCCATTTGGGCCCCTAGATCTCTTTCCACTACAACATCAACCTCTTCATGCTTTGTTTCTTTCCACTCTAGCACCATACTGCAAGTTTAAAATAAATTTTTGAGTCAGTACCATTTTAAAAATTCAACTCACGGACTTGTACGCAAGCTGCATCTTAAACAGTCATGTATAGGGCTGCATATATGCGGTCGGTTTTGATAACATTCACGTATAGGGAAGCGTATACATGACCAGATGATCTACAGCCTGTGTATACCCTATTTTCTAATTCACGCCTTCAAATACTCAAGAATTGAAGCCTAAATGAAAATTTAAAACCAATAGAAATGAAAAGAAGGAAAAGAAGACTTACTTGGTCCAGACAATTGTCAATTTCGTCACTTGTAGCTCCCACAATCTGTAGTTGAAAATCGGGGGCAATTTGGTCCAAAATGCACTATTTGGATAAAAATACAAATGATATGGTAAATTGGATGTTTTTTACTATTTATAGAAAAAGTTTACCCACTTTACATATTTTTTACTAATATTTTTGCCTAGTGGACTAATAATGCAGTGGATGGAGTTGGTTTTGGTGGTTTTATCCAAGGATTCTTGCGGTTTCTAGCGTCACGTTGCCCTTTCTTGACTTTGGCAGGTATTTTCGTTGACCATCATATAGGATAGGTCATCACTCTGTTTTGCACACTTTCATTATCCTATAACTGCGATTCATATGCCTTAGGTACGAACCCATTTATTAGCAACATGAAACCTTATTTCTGCTACTAGAAGTGTCGTTAGTGAGTGGTAGAGACTTACCAAACATGGGTTCCCTAGTTAAAACCTTTGTGTCATCTCGTGCTCATGCAGATATTTTGTCCATAGGACCGGGAGTCCCTTATAGAGAATATATGAGTTTGCATTCGAACCTCATTTCTTACTCATAAGCATGCTGACATATACCTATGGAACTCCCAATGAGTCTGGTTTAAGCTATTTTTTGACTCTCTCAAAAAGCAAAAATATTGTCAAGTGAACTTGTCTCTTTCACACTCGTAAATTGGATTTGAAAGGAATTCTATTTGGTGTAAGTTTAACCCTTTCTCAAAACAAGTAGACTAAATTTACGAAAAAGGACATTCTTTGGCGTTAAGTTGTAATTGCATCTCATTCTCTTTCTTGCAGTATTGAGCCTATTTTTGGTTCTCGCTTTCTCATTATAAGCCTATCACCTCAACAATTTGCATCATCAACCAAGAAGATCCTTGTTTATATCCTTTGCATTTTGACACCCTATACCCCAAGAGGAAACATTCCCCCAAGTGTCCATATCCTACATGCACCTCCTTGCATTGAGCATAGATATGTTCCACTATTGGAACTAGTTTCTTACTCTCGACACTCGTTTCCTCCTCTATATCATAGCATTCATTTGACTATGAAAAAACAAAAAAATACAGGTGGGAAAAGAATATTATCTTATGTTGGTAGTAGTCATGTCACCTTTGAACAGAGCACAAACTTTTGAGTCCACTTGTCATCAAAATTTTGGGTTTAGCATGACCTTAGGAAGTTGATATTGTTACTTAGAGTTTACTCCTCCGACAAGTTACTCTTCCAGTCCCTATGGAGACTTTGATTGGTACCTCCTACATCACAAAGTTTCATCATTCATTCTATGCTGCCAGAGTCATCCATATGTCTCATGCTCTTGTTCAAAGGATGTCTATCAGCCTGTGTCGACCATTTCTCAAAAATCTTGACTTTGCATGTCGACCATACCCTTAGTGTGTCTCAAAGTTACATGAAGTTGTAGTCCTATCGTGCACCTTAGTCCTACTTTCTTTGTGGGTAGGTAACATTGAACCCAACAATCGACATCTCCTCATTGGTCATTGACTGGGGGGTTTCCCTTGTGTTCGACGGCAAGAAATTTATTCACACATTTGGATTCATGCAGTGTCTTGGATGCCATTAGCCTTATTGGTAGCTTCCTCTCCTTTGTCGACAATTTTCCTCATTGGCTTCTATTCAGAGGGTCTTTTTCGTGCACTGCTTGCATCTGGTGCATGTGAAATACCCATAGGGTCATTGGTTCGTGAACATGTTCTTTGCCCGAGTTCCTCCAAATCATCAAGCTCCTACTTTGTACCTTATGATGAATGATGAGATATGCCTTAATTCTCTCCTTTCAGTGGGTCTTCTTCCATCAAATTCAACCCATATATTCTAGAAACGAGACCTAGAGGCTTGTAGTCATTAGTGGCAAGTTCTCTCACCATCGACAGTTGGGAATACATTAATGTCTCATGATCGATGGATTCTTCAAGTGTTCAACCTCAACACTTTTATTCACACTTGTAATAATGTACTCGATGCCTTGATACCTACTTTCATCATCGATAGGTTGTCTCACGTTTGTTAATGGTATACCTTAATGACCTGTAATCAAACGAAGTCTCATTGTGTTCAGACTCAACTCCTTGTGTTCGCAGCATTCCTGAGTTGTTTCTATCATTCATTGGACCAGTACCTATATGACTTCAGTGATCATGGGAGATCATATTGCACTCCATTGTATACATATATATTCATATTGATTTTGAGACTGGTTTTCACTGGGCCTTGTTCGTGGCTATGATAGCCTATGGCATGTCTCTACTTATGTATTTCCTATTCATGGTTGCGAAAAGATGTTTGGTATATTTCCACATGGATCTGCATTGTAATTCAAATGGGAAGCCATGTGTACAAAGTCATTATGGATTTAATATTCTTATGAGAAACTAGTTCGTCCAGTTGGGTCTCCATTACTCCACTTTTGGGAATTATAATGTATTTAAGCCATCGCGGATACTCATATAACCTCACACATTAGGGAGCATCTGTTATAGAAATATTTTCCTCACCCCATGCAACTTTCTTAGAAGGCCTTTTACATTTCCCTATGCAGACTTGAAGTCCCTTTTTGCAGTTCCCAGAGCTAAAAATTGTATTTTTCCACATATGCACTCCCTAACAAATATACAACATGTGTATATGAAGGTTGCACCATTACAACTCATGTACATTGGGTTTTGTGCCCAAAATTAAAAAATGGTGTTGGGTTTCCATGTCACATCACAAGATCCATGATCCTTGACCTTCCATATACTGGAAAAGTTATGAATCGGCCCTTCAGTTCCATTTGAAGGCTATAAATGGGCCATATCCAAGCTGTGAAGAAGAGGAGAAGAATTCAACTTTGAGATCAAAGTTACTATGGAGAAATTATTCACTTCATATTGAGTCTTCATCCCTTTGTCCTTTTAAGTCTGAACACATTGTTCAACCCCCAAGCTCTTCCCTATTTGATGGACAACCTCATTGTCTCTCTTATATGAGCTTTCCTTTGGTGGAGGATTGAAGTGTTGGAGGCCTAGCTGGAAGGGACTTAGTTTCTCGGTTCCGAACATGCCGCCATAGAAGTTTGTCATTCATACGCTTTTGTTGATTACATTTTGATAGAAATACTCTTTTCTCATCCAATTAATTTCTTGCAAATATTTGAATTGATATTCCATGACCGTATTTTTTATGAATATTGATGGATTATTATATTATATGTGCTAACATTATATATTATTACCATATGCTTGTGTATCTTGGTTGTTGAGGACAATTTGCAGGCGTATTAATTTGATTCAAGTGCTCAATGATGGACTTCATTGAATGTCTGGATGAGGTAGGTTCTTTATCTTTTCTTGTTAGCATATTTGTTTATATAACATACTTGAGATTAGAGTTGATTTCTATAGTCATTTTCGTCTGTTGTGGTTTACCCCATGCCATGGAGTGATTTTCCTCGTAAAAAAGTGTAGCCCCAACCTGCAGAAGAAAGCACAGAGAAAATATGGACAACCTTGGGACAACCAGTCTAAGCCACAAGCAAATAAGGACAACATAAAGATGAAGAAAGATATCGAGAAGTGGTGTGACTTCCATAAGAGACCCTAGCATAACAATGTTGATTGTCTCTCAAAGTAGTCATTGCTGGTTGAGGTGAAAGTGCATGAATCAGATGTAGGTTTTGAATCTGAGTCAGAACTAGAAAATAGGAGACAAATCATTGACGTGGAACCCAGTGCCATCATTACTAACACAAATATCCATCTTGGTGAACTTGATGAGCCAGAGGAAGGAGAGTGCCTCTTTCATTCAAATATGTGGGTGAAAGGCACCCCATTGCACTTCATCGTTGATAGCGGTAGCCAGAATAACCTCATCTCAGCAGAGGTCATCAAGCGGTTATCTCTGCTGACAATGCCGCACCTGCAACCCTACACCATTAGTTGGCTCTGCTAAGGAAGCGATCTTTGCATCAACCAATCATGCCACCCATAGTACGGCATCAATCCCTTCAAAGATGAGGTATTGTGTGATGTTTATCCCCTTGAAGTTTGTGATGTTCTTTTGGGCCAACCTTATTTTGGAAACATCATGATGTTTATGTGTCTAGGCCTCACAGTGTTATTATTACTTTGAACAGGAAAATGTACAAGATACCCGAGGTAGTTCCACCTAGCGTTATTTCCTTGATCTCTACCAAGCAATGTAGGAAGGCCATCTCTCAGGCCAGAAATTTTGTCTTCTTCATGATTCACTCTCAGAGTGAGCAAAAGATATAACCACATCCAGGGCCTCCGCAACTGACTTCTCCACACAGTAGAATCAAGTAGATAAATTCATGGAAGAATACAAATACATCTTCTCCTCACCTATTGGGGTACCTCTACACTATCAGGTCAAGCATTACATGGATCTGACCCCCGACACACCGCTACCCAATGGGCCATTCTATCGCTGCTCTCTTTTAGAAAATGAAGAGATCAAGTGACATATCCAATAAATTCTCCATAAGGGGCATATCCAACCCATATCATCTCCTTGTGGAAGTCCAATTGTGTTGGTGCAGAAGAAAGACATGACTTGGTGACTCTGCATTAGTTATTGGGCCCTAAATAAAATCACAGTCAGGAATCAGTACCTGATTCCATGAATCGATGATCTCCTTGATCATCTCAAGGGGGAAAAATACTTCAATAAGATTCATCTGAAGTATGGATACCATCAGGTCCCAATAGAGAAGACAAATGTATGGAAGACTTCCTTCAAGTCAAAAAAAGGTATTTTTGAATGGTTGGTCATGCCCTTTGGTTTGAAAAATTCCCCGACAACTTTCATGAGGATGATGGACGATATCTTGCATCCTTTCACCATTTATTTTGTAATGGTGTATCTAGACGACATCCTAATATACAACAAGACTTGGGTGGAACACTTGCATCATATTCAGTAGGTTTTGCACAACCTCTGACAACACAAGCTATATGACAACTTGGAAAAATGCTCCTTCGACATGGACAGGGTCTAGTACCATGGATGATTTTAGGAGCTAAATTTCGCTCATGGGCTAATTTTCCATGTTTTTTCCAAAAACGAGATTTGCTATTTTAAAAATGATTTGCCCAAATTCTATAGGATAAAATTATTTTACCTTAAAAATTGCCAAAATTTTATAAAAACTATATAAAATACTTAGAAATTTGAATATTTTTACAAAAATATCGCCAAAAAATTATAGTTGACATATGAAGGATTAATAAGATTCGCCAAGGTTTCTACAATTTAAAATAAATTTCTATCCTTAAAATCATCCCTGTCTAGTACCTAGGCTACATTGTTGATGATCATGTTGTGCATGTGGATCCAGCCAAGATCTAGGTCATATGTAACTAGACAGCCCCAACCACGCTCACTAAACTTCAGAGCTTCTTATGCCTTGTCAATTTCTTTCGCATGTTTGTGTTAGGACTCTCCCAAATTGCATGGGCCCTCAGCCAAGTAACCAGAGGTGGTGATAAGGACAATTTTGTGTGGGGCCTATCCCAACAAGAAGAATTTGATTATTTGAAGCAATGCTTATGCTCAGCCCCAATACTTTCATTACATGACTTGCAACAACCCTTTGAGATCGAGGAAGATGCTTCAAACTATGTTGAGGGCACAATTCTCACTCAACACGTCCACCCCGTGGCCTATCATAGTGAGACACTATCATATGTATTCCGTAAGTACGCTAATTATGAAAAATAAATGTACTCCATTGTGCAAGCATGTCGCTAGTGGAGGCATTACATTCTCAGGAAGGAGACAGACATCCACATTTATCATAAGCCACTGCAGTTCATGCAGACACAAGGAAAATTGCAGAATGACCTCCATCAGAAGTGGTCCACATACTTGCAGTAGTTCCACCTCAACATCAAGTATAAGATAGGAAGTACCAACCGGGTCGTTGATTTCCTCAACCAACCTCCAGTCGTGGCACTCACCATGGTTCTAGACTCTTGCAGCCATGAGATCTCTGGATGGCCCCAGCTCTCTGAGAAAGATCCTGACTTCTACACCACCTAACAGATGTTGGGAGAAAACACAGTTGTCAATAATTTCCATCTTCGGGATGAGTTTTTGTGCCATTTGGTCCATATACACATTCCCTCAGGAAATCAAGTGAAGTTAATTTGGGAATCCCACTATAGTCGGGTGGCAAGACACTTCGTTGTAGAAAAGACAGTGGCATTGTTGCAACAACATTTATACTAGATAAAAATTTGACATGATGTCAACAAGTATATCGGGTCCTTCACTTCCTGTGTTATTTCCAAACCAACCATTAAGAAACAAGGCCTCTACACCCCTCTCCCTACCCCTGACATGCCTTGGGAATCCATATCAATGGACTACATCTCAGGCCTTCCATCCACCAAGTGGGGAAATGACTGTGTTTTTGTGGTTTTTGATCGCTTTTCCAAGATGGATATCTTGGTCGCTTGCAAGAAGAGCATCATAGCGGAGGCCACTACCAAGATATTCTTAGAATGAGAGTGGGTGCATTTTGTGATCCCACAAACCATTATCTCATATCAGGACAACCAGTTCCTCAACACATTATGGTCGAGCCTTTGGTCACAACTAGACACCAAGCTCACCAAATCCACTACCTTCAACCCCTAGAAAGATGGCCAAAACGACGTCGTAAACCGGATGAGGATACATATAATGCACATGTACAATTACAAGCACCCCCACACATGGGATGATATTCTCCCCTATGTTCAACACAAATACAATCTAGCCCTCCATAACTAAACCGACCACAACCCATTTCAGGTGATATTGGGATTTCAACCATTGGGTCCCATGGATATTGCACTACCCCTTGTGGCCATCTAGGTCGAATCATCACATTCTCCAATTGAAGCTGGAAAATCTACCTAGTTCATTGAGAGGATCCATCACATCCTCCAACAGGTTCATGACATTTTAGAGAAGCCCAATGCCAAGTACATGTAGCACCTTGATCAACATCAGGTGCCACATAAGTTTCAGGTGGGAGACAAAGTCTAGTTGCACTTGTATAAAGAATTCCTTACAGGGACCCATCAGAATATTCATCCACTCCATTATGGACCTTACACTATCACCAAGGATGTGGGTGAAAATGATTTTGAGTTCAACATTCCCCCCTTCCTTGGATTGCACCCATTGTTTAATGTGGATCTCCTTCGGCCATATTTTCCACCATTATTGGACACCTCAGAGATAGCACAACAGTTGAAAGCAACAGATCTCAAACCTATCTACATGGAACAGGAATCCACTGATAAAAACGTGGACACATAGTTCAAGGGAACTCGCTAGCAGAGGATCTAGCTTTATCGAGTTGTCAAAGCAGGGAAGCTCCTGCACCAAGGAAAGTGGCTCACCTGGGCCAAATTCAGCACAAATTTCATCATCTGATGGGGGAACTCAATCCAATTGATACCATTTATTTGTATGGGGAGAGGATTGATCCATATGGACTTCAATGGCCACCCACCTATTCCAACTGGCTCATCTTGGCATTTTTTCAGTTTGACAGTTTTTTTCCTAGTTTCCAGGTCCTGAACTTCTGGGGTTGTTTTGAGGCCATAAACACCATTTTTAGGGATCGCCACAGTCCAATTGTGAATAGAGTCACAGTTTGACGACATAATGTGTAGTCCTTGGATAAACCTTTCCAACGGGCTATCTGATCCAGGTGGATATTGGTGGCCACCCACCTATTCCAACAGGCTCCTCTTGTCAGTTATTAGTTCAACATGTTCTTCTGTACTTCTTTGTAATTGTGGGTTCTACACTTCTGGGGTTGTTTGAATCCATACAAATCTTCCAGGTGGATATTGGTGGCCCCCCACCTAGTCCAACTGGATTATTTTATATATTTTCATGTCAACACATCTTTTTGTACTTCTAGGGCCGTTTTGGGGCCCTAAAAAGTGTTTTTTTGGCGTGTCGCAGTCAAAATATAGACAGAGTCAAAGTTTGACGGCCTAATGTGTAGTTCTTGAATAGAATTTTCTAATGGGATATCTGGCACCTAAAACAGAGAGTGTATGCAAAAGTTACAACCCTGGGAAGTTAATGTACTAACTTACCCAAACTAGGCCCACATGAATTTTGGCGTTTCATCTTCTAGGGTTAGGTTTTTGGATGTATAGGGTTTTGGAATTGATGTTTATCATAAAAAGGTCTTCAGAGCCTCATTGTAATCATCTTCTTGCGAATGTGTGTAGCCATCACATTTGTTCTCAGAGATAAAGTGGCTACCATTCTACCGAGTCTTGCACTCTGTATTTTTACAGTCTCTTTACAATTCTTCATTAATAGAAATCAAGTATTGTTGTATTTCTTTGTTTCTGGAAATTTTCATGAGTTTTTCATTAGAATATCTATGCTTTCATTTCATTCTGAAAATAATCTGAATCAGTGGTATAAGAGAAGACTTCTCTTGATCGGTTTTCACTGCATGTCCCCGACGAGATCTGAGTATAGCCAGTTGGGTCTCGAGCTTGTTTCTCTTGAGTAAAATCACTCTCGCATGCCCAATAAACCCTCGATGGTGGAAGAAAAAAAAAACAATGAAGCATAATATTCTATTAACATGTTTCTTGAGCAAGCTCTCGCGCAATAGAGGGAGGAAATGATGGAGAATTTTTCACACATCATTCAACATCTGCTGATAGAAACAGGTGCATCTTCATCAAGCAACCATTTTGGAGGAATCTCTCCCTTCAAGGTACAAGTTAATTTTTATATTCCCATATTTGAAGGTCAGATAGATGTGGATGTCCTAGAAAAATGGTTAAATCTATTAGAAGGTTATTTCTCTGTTCAAAATTTTTCTAACAGGGAAAAGATCACCTTTGCACTCCTGAAGGCTCTCCCCCATGTCAAACATTGGTGGGAAACTTACTGGGAGAAAATTTCCAAAGAGGAATCTGGAATATATGGGGTTGATCCCACTTGGGAATTTTTGTGGATGCATTCAAAGAACAATACTATCATGTTGATAACTAAGAATACCAGTACATGAGATGGACCGCACTGCAGCAAGAGAAGAGACAAATAGTGTCGGAGTTCACAAATACTTTTCGTACCTTGCGCACCAAGATGGGTATCAAAGACTCTGAGCGACATCTTGTTCTAAAATACCATGGGGCTTTGCATAGATACATCCAAACTCAAATGGATTTCCTAAACATCTCATCATTGGGAGCTTCCTATTGATATGTTGTCAAAATCGAGCAAAAATTTAAGCACCAGAACAAATGGGAACTCGGGTCTGCAAATATGAAACAACCAAAGCATGGTAAAGACAACCCTAAACAACCACCTCTAGACAACCAGTCCAAGACACGGGACAAGAAGGATAAAGGAAAGACGAAGAATGATGTTGGGAAGTGGTGTGACTTCCACAAAATCCCCTGGCACAAAGCCGATGAATGTCGCTCGAAACAGTCATTGGTGGCTAAGGTCAAATACATGAAGTCGAACCCTGATTCAGAATCCGATCCAAAAAATATTGAAAACAAAAAGATCATCATCGCAGACCCCACTGCTATTGTCGTGACCACAACAATTCAACCAGAAGAACTAGTATATCCTGAATAGGGGGAGCGCCTATTCCATTCACAGATGTCGGTGAAGGGGACCCCAATGCATTTCATTATTGATAATGACATCCAAAATAACCTCATCTCAACTAAGGTCATCAAACAGTTGGGGTTGTCGACAACACCACACCCGCATCCATACAACATCGGGTGGCTTCACCAGGGACGATATCTTTGTGTCAGCCAGCAGTGTCGCCTGTCATATGGCATCCAACCCTTCAAGGATGAGGTAGTGTGTTATGTTTCCCCTCTTGATGTATGTGATGTTGTTTTGGGCCAACCATATATGTGGAAATGTCATGTTTTCTATGAGTCTATACCCCGTAGTGTCATTATTACTCTGGGAGGTCATCTCTATAGGATACCAGAGGTATTTTCAACTACTTCTCCCCAAAAAAAGTGTCGCAAGGTAATCTCTCATACTTCAATATTCATCCTCTTCACAGTCTGTTCAAAGGATGCACAGAAGACAACTACAACCATTGCAGCCCCAACACCTTCTATCTAGCAAAACAATTTGTCGAAGAGAAAGAAGATATTTTTTCTTCTCCTACAATGATGCCTACACAATGCCCCATCAAACCCAGAGACAAAAGGTTGATGGAACATATTCATCCCTACTGGCAACAGGTTTGTGACAGTATTCCACAGACCACACAACACAACTTATCCAACAAGGCATGCAGCTCACCAAGATTCAGATTCAGAAAATGTTTTCCCCTATTCCCTAGGAACTCAACACAATGGATACCATTGCTTCCTAAGGGGGGAGGACTGATCCAGGGGGATATTGGTGGCCACCCACCTATTCCAACTGGATCCTCCTACTAGTTTTTAGTTCAACACGTTCTTCTGTACTTCTTTGTAATTGTGAGCTCTACACTTCCAGGGTTATTTGAAGCCCTACACATCTTCCAGGTGTATACTGGTGGCCTTCCACCTAATCCAACTGGCTTATTTTATATTTTTTCATGTTATTACATCTTTTTGTACTTCCAAGGCCATTTTGAGGCCCTAAATAGTGTTCTTTTGGCGTGCCATAGTCAAACTATAGATGAAGTCTAAGTTTGACAACATAATGTGTATTTCTCAAAATGACCTTTCCAATGGGCTATCATGCGTCTAAAACAAAGATCGTATGCAAAATTTATGACCGCGGGAAGTTGATGTACTAACTTACCCAAATGAGGCCTACATGAATTTTGGCATTTCATCTTCTAGGGTTAGGTTTTTGGATGTCTAGGGTTTGGGAATTCATGTTTATCATAAAAAGGCCTTTAGAGCCTCATTGTAATCATGTTCTTGCGAATGAGTGTATCCGTCACATATCTTCTCAGAGATAAAACTGCCACCATTCTAGCGAGCCTTGCACTCTGTATTTTTACAGTCTCTTTACAATTCTTTCATTAATAGAAATCGAGTATTTTTGTATTTCTCTATTTCTGGCAATTTTCATGAGTTTTTCATTGTAATATCTCTTCTTTCATTTCGTTCTGAAAATAATCTGGATGACTATCATGCGCAAAAAACAGATATTGTATGAAAAATTTACGACCCCGGGAAGTTGATGTACTAACTTACCCCAACGGGGCCCACATGATTTTTGGTGCTTCATCTCCTAGGGTTAGGCTTTCGAATGTCTAAGGTTTTGACATTCATGTTTATTGTAAAAAGGATTTGAGAGCCTCATTGTAATCATCTTCTTGCGAATGGGTGTAGACATCACATCTCTTCTCAGAGATAAGCTGCCACCATTATACCAAGCTTGTTTCAGTCTACATTTTATAGTTTCAACACATTTCTTATTTAATAGAGTCAAGTTTTATTGTATATATGTTATTATTCATTGTGTCTCTGTGTTAGTATTATAAATTTTTGTTTTCATTTCATTCCATTCATAAATATGGATCACATCAGCATCAACATGGACCAGTATAATGTTTCCATGTGTACAGGGTGATATCAGGATGACTTTGTCAAGGCCTTAGCCGATTTTGGTTCTTGGTCGAGCCAGATCGACAACTCTCCTTTTTTTTAGCGAGAGATCAACGATGGAGGTCGATTAATCCGAGTGAACTAGATCAATGGTTCACGAAGAAGGAATGTGGCAATGATCATTGGGGGTTTACGAGTCGTCAGAGGTTCACTAGTCATAACTTTATTAGGTTGATCCTATAATTTTTTGTTGACAACGACAACGATAAAGAAAAGGAAAGATTCAATAGATCAACGATCATGATTTCTTGCCAAGATGGATTTGACATTTGTTGAGTGTCACATTTCTGCAAAGAAATTTTAGGTAGATAGAAAATGCAAATTTTAAGGGGAAGAATGGCCAATTTTTTTAAGAAAAGATACATAGCTTAAATGATGTTTTGGCTAGATAATGCCGAGCTGCTCCACAATCTCAGCATAACAAAAATCCAACAGGTAAAATGAATTTTATAGTTTTACTAGGCGGGGGGGGGGGGGCNCAATTTACCGCATGAGTGGGAAGAATAAAAAATAATGAAGGCACTCGTTGTTGTGGTCGACACTTTGGGTAATTTAAGAGTTTTCTTACAACCAAATCTATTTGATCCTAAACCTTGAGCACATACATATGGTTAATGCAACATGAAACCAAAGATTCATCCCCTGCATCATATTTCAGTCTGTAATTCCTGTTCTAATAGTATATGTGTTCTGTTAAATCATATCCTCCCATTTCTCTTGTTTTCTTTTTGTATTAGATCTGATTTATAAAATCTCAGAGAGTAGACCCTTCACCATGTTTAGTGTTACTGTATGATTTATGGTTATGACATAGTAGTGATTTCCTCTAAATGTATGACCATTTATTTTCATTTCTTTGTGCATTTAAATGATATGCATAGGGTACCTTCATGTATTTGAATGTATGAAGTGTTAATTGTTTGAAGCAAGTTTTTATTAATTTGTATGCACCTATTAGATCTATTGAATTCTTAATTGCTCATCACGTTTTTATTTTTCCACAATACATAGGATTCATTCGTAGCAATGCCCTGCACATTTATCTTTTTTTTCTTCTAATTCACCACTCCATTCTCCTTTAAAACTTGATTGTCTGAAACACTCGTAGAAATACTTGTCTGAGAGTTGAGATAATTTTTCATCTGCGATGAGATTGTTTGAGGTCCTATAATTTCAATAAAGAGAGGGAAAAAATTCCCAAATATTGCACAATTATTTTATTGCAAATTTAGCTTTAAGACTCATCTTGAGTCTTAGCTCCTGGGGTGCCTCGACATCGTTCCAATAACAACCTGAGACATCTCAAGGAATAAAAAATGCTTAAACAAAAATTAAATGGGTTTCCTCTCATGAGTTGGGATGTGGCTCCCATGGACTTGGAATAGAGGGAAAATATTGAAAGCAAAAGAAAAAGGATAGTCAATTATAATGCTCAATGATTGGTGAAACTATGCTAGATACTCATTGATTACTTCATGAGAGGAGAGGAGAAATGAATGATGTTATGAGAGGATAATGACTGTGATCTAGGATATTGTTGTGTAATGGTTTAGGGTTTAATTGATCATATTCCTCATTCCTTCAATTTGAAAGAAATATAGGGAAAGTTGGGGCATGATTTATTGGGAAGCCACAAAAAGCTAGAGCAATCTTGTATAGAAGATAAACTAAGGGAGTATCATACCTGAATTCCATTGTAGGTGTGGTTACTCCTTTTTTTGTTTAAGACTTGAAGAATGATCAAATATGGTGAAAGTAGTAGAGGAAATAAAGAACTGTAGAAAAATATTTCAACACACATATAATTGGGATATATATGGTATCATACCTGAATTCCATTGTAGGTGTGGTTACTCCTTTTTTTGTTTGAAACTTGAAGAATGATCAAATATGATGAAAGTAGTAGAGGAAATAAAGAAGTGTAGAAAAATATTTCAAT
>ML789357.1:286119-309051 GCA_009831015.1 Picea engelmannii
TTAATATTAATTTATTATTTTGTGAATTTTTTAATATTATTTTAATGTTTTATGCTACAACATATTTCCATACTAAAATATAAAGCGTCTTTTAACAAAATAACAAAAATGACAAAATCTTATCAAAATAATTCATTATTTAAAAAATAATAATAGTTTTTATTATTATTAACATAAAATATTAAAACATAAAAATATTTTTAAATAATGATGATCAATGTCTTATCCTTATAATCAATCTATAAATATACATGTCTATATAAACATAAAATAACTATTTTAAAACCCCAACTCTAAAAATATAAATATACATGTCTATATAAACATAAAATAACTATTTTAAAACCCCAACTCTAAAAATATTTTTAAATAATGATAATCAATGTCTTATCCTTATAATCAATTTATCTATATAAACATAAAATAACTATTTTAAAGAAAAATACTTACCACAACTCTAAAATAAATACTTACCCCAAATCTTGGGGAGCATTATGAAAATTATTTTGATACCCACCACCGACTAGATTAGAAAAAACTTAGTATATTTTAAATATCTAGTCACCTAAAAGTGCGTGCATGTTTAATTTATGTGCTCATGTATTTATATAATGATATCATAAATCACATTTGAATGTAACCTATCTATCTCCATAAGAATCCCTTTATATTGATATTTTCTATATTAAATTTTAGAAACCATCATAGAAGGTTAACTCAATATCACATTTAGATATTAAAAAATATTTTTAATTTAGTTTTATTTTTAAAAATTTAAATGTTGAAAGTTTATATTAATATATGCTTTTAAATCATGCAATTTTTTTATTTTATTGAATATTTTAAATATTATCTTTTTACAATGTTTGTTTTTAATATTTGTTATTATTTTTACTTCTAGTTCGTTTTAATAATTTACATTTATATCTAATATCTTTTTTAAAAAGGGTGTTTATTATATTTAAATTAAACTTAAAATATATATATATAAAAAAATTGGAATCAGAAAACTATTTCATCTTTAAATCCATTTATTTTGAAATACATGGTTATTTGTTCACATAAATCTATGATTTATTGAAAATTTCTACAAGGACTATATACATATTACCCCCACTCTTTGATGAGATTCTTCAATTCCATATAATAAAAAAAAAAATCACAAAGACAAATTTGACATTACTAACTCTCCTTCCCACCCGCTTCCTGCACTCCCCGAAAAAGTTGATTGGTTAAATCCCAAATATATATATATCTAATTTAGTTTAATAAAAACCCTAATGCTTTTAATACCATCTTATATTGAATTATATTTTAACTTTTTTAAAATTTTCAATATAAACCCATATAATATGATGTTGGTTTGTCATTGAATCCTTTCTCAAAATAATGAAAAATATATAAAAATTACCATCTTATATTGAATTATATTATAACTTTTTTAAAATTTTCAATATAAACTCATATAATATGATGTTGGTTTGCCATTGAATCTTTCTTCAAAATAATGAAAAATATATAAAAATTACAATCATCACAAATATAGTGTAATTTTCATAAACATCAATTTGTTATCTATATTAATGTAAAAGAGAGCCAAAATTCCGAGGTTGTCTTTATTAAACCAATTCCAAAACTTCCATGAATTTCATCTTACTACTTTCCACTGGAAATAATATATCCTTATAAATTGATTATATAAGAAAATGCACAAGTAAAACATAATTAACAAACATGTACACCAAGCTATCCCATCACTATATAAGATGTTATCAATGATAACTAAGAGCCCCTTGAAATTCCTAATTTCAGTTCTTTCTCTCTACGATTTCTATTTGATTTCCTTCCTCTTGTTAAAGGGGGAGAAGGACATGGATTCTTCTTTAAAATATCCATGAAGGAGGGAGATTTAGGATCTTCTCCCTCCCAAGAATCACTAATCTCCTTTGACACTGAAGTATTTTTGTGGGGAGCATCCAAAACCCCAATTGGAGGCATATCTGCATGATCTTAAATTGAATCCTCCCCATGCGAAGAAGCCCTTCCCCCAAGTGAGGCCTCATTTTCTTTTTATGATATTTTTTATTTCTTTTGATCATTTATTAGCTGCTCATAGTTCATCTTTGAGATGTTTTGTTGAAGATTTACCTCCACGGAGCCCTCTTTTTCTAAATCGTGAGATTCGAATGCTTCATATATATTATTGGAGGGAATATGTGGGCGAGCTTGAGACATATGATCTAGTTGAGTCCCACTGGGCTACTACTTCTTATGCTTTCTTGAAACCCGTTTGAGTCCTTGGTTTGCATTATTCTACAATGGTTGAATTTCTTGAGCTTTAGGGAAGCTTTTGTCAAAGTGTCGAGATTCATAGCAAATGTTACATTTAAAAGGAACTTGTTCATAGTCAAGGGCATGAAGATGACTTCAATCGTCTAGATTGCGCTGAATCGCCTATGGTAGCCCTTTAGAAAAATCCATATCAACACATATTCTAGTACACTTGTATATTTTTCCCTTGGGCTCAGAATGAGTTATAAAACAACCCAATTTATTTCCAATAGATATGATGTTGTCTTCACTCCAGAAAATAAGTGGGAGGAATATAAGTCTAAACCAAACAGGGACATAAGAGATATTCATGTCTCGGTTGAAGTCGAGGATGGGGGAAGAAACAATCCCCTGGAACTCATAATTAAAGGTCAAATATGAAAATAAAATCTCAATATTCAATAGTTTCTAAAAAAAATAAAAAAAAATAAAAATTTCCACAATAAAAAGAAAAAGGATTTTGCGCAAGCTAATTCTTGAAAATTCATTCCCCAACAATCCCATGACTGGGCCAAAGGCCTAAAAACTTACCAACTAGACCATGCTCTCACACGATGATAAAGTTTTGACTTTCCATAGAGTGACCCAAGAAGGATGAAATTGACCCTTTTGGAAGATCTTCCCTTATCAATGGAAGGGGAAGGCCCACCCATGATGCTTTAGAAAAACACGAATGATACATTGTCGGCACACGTACACAAGCGATGCACTAGAAAACACACACGATTCACAACAAGCATGATCAACGAGAAATCGACGCACCAACAACCAGGGCGACGACTAAGAAAAAACCTAGCCACACAGGATGGTGCCATACTGATTCCGCCTCATCACGATTCACGTCAACAAATCATTATTTTTTAATAACTTAAAAAACAATGAATTAAATCAATCGTCAATGTTTCCTTCAAAATGAATGTTTTCTTCAAAATGATCATTTGTGTACATCTTATACATGTATAAGTCTTTTATAAAAGGTTATAAAGCGTTCTTCACAATCAAAATTTATGGAATATGTGAACATCTTTAACTCTAAAATGCATATCATCTATCGATAATGGTTTAATTAAACCTTATTCATCATAATCAAAATATACTTTCTTTTCTTATTAAAACAATAAATATACAAATTTTAGTTAATTGATAAGTGATTATTATTTTACTTGAAAAAAATTAGAAGATATTGATGATGATAAAGATTATTAACGTCTACTAAGATCAAATTGGTTTATCGAACCTTAAGAGGGTAAGTGATTACTTGCGATTCTTTAGAATTTTGTTTCTATGCTCGAAAATCATTAAGAGAGGCTTTCCAAGATCACCATAGTTTTGTTGAGTTAAGATGTTAGGAAGGTTGGTAGTGTGACAAATATTTTGAAAATTACATCTAATCTGGGTATAGGCTGGATAATCTAAGAGAAAGTTATTTTCATATTCAACCTTCTTAGTGTCACAAAGGTGACACTCTTTCATCCCAGGGCATTTTAGGAATTGACCAACGCCCAGTTTCACTATAGAGCTCATGAGAATTTGTTCTTATCTTGACAATGCTTATTTTTTTCTTTACACTTGTCAAAACAGATAGATAATTTTGATCTTCTAGATTCAAGTTGATTACATCCTTATAATACCTTAATTTTATTTTTTCCTATAACTCTTTATCACACCACATTTTCTCCTTAATTTTTGATTTGATGATATTTTTAATAGTATATTTATTCTGTAAAATGACGTCTTCCATGATTCCCCAATAGTTTAGCCAAGAACGAGCATCTTTATGGCATCCTCACTTGAGTCTATGGTGGTTACGACTCGATTTTGAAGCAATTTTAGGAAGCCTCTTGTCTTCCATGTTGTTTAACTTGTTCTTATACATTAGGTATTTAGTCATAGTTGTGCTCTCAATGGGGGAGAGGCTTGTTTCTAAGAAGACGATAAGATCCATTGAACATCCATTTAACAATTTTTAACATGGCCACTCCTAATAATATTTCGTACTATTTTGAAATAATTACAATTTTTTTTTAATGTGTTTTTAATTAATGGAAAAAAGAGAACTAATTATTAAAAATAAATTAGAAATATTATAATTAAAAATAAATTAGAAATATTATAAACACTTGGTTTATATCAATTTTGATATACAACTATTAATCATTTTGTTTTAGATTTAATCAGGTGTTCATCTAAATTAAACTTATTTACTTTTACTTCTTCCACTTTTCTTTAATCTAAAATTTATTTATCAATTTTTTTTATTTTTTTTTTAAGATTTTTTTGTTTTTTAAGAAAATCGGGAAATTTTTATTTTAAAATGTTGCAAGAGAACTTGTGAAAGATATATTACATGACCCAAAATTAGCCTTTTCAAAGATAGAAAAAACATGGTGGTAACTATCTAAACTATTCTGAGAAATAATGACTAACTTAAGCTTCTACATAATTCCAAAATGGCTCCCATGGTAAATTCTATAAAACACCCTTAATATCACAATGCAAAAACACAACATCTAGAAACTATTAATCTTGGTGATCTTTCCTATTGGACGTAGCTTTTTCAGGATCTAGTGGCAAATTTAGGTCTAGAATGTGTTGGAGAGGGCTAGGGGATGAGGCCTCATCTAAATTTGTTGGGTTTGTATGAGTTGGTGACCATGAACTAGGCCTCGAGCGCATCTCTTCCACTTTGGATCGGATAGTCGCACACTCATCTTGGAGTTGTTTTTGGCCGTATCTATGCTCCATCAGGATCTCCAGGGCAGTAAGAACTTGAGTTGATGGACTGTTAACTTGAATCTGAAGAGATTGAACTGAATTCACCCAGTCAAATTGTTCATCGTGGGGGGCTCCCTTCTGCAATGCGCACTACCTACACTTCACTTTTCCATGATGTAAAACCTTACAACCATACCAAGAAAGTTCTTGTGATGCAACAAGAAGACACTGAAATGAGGAAAGATTCTTCACAAGATCCGAATACTTCTCTCCAATTCCCAAATGCATTCCTCTTAAATTTGCATTCCATAGTGTGAGGGACAACTACCACAAAGGAGGAGTTTATTCACCTATCATGTCCATTAAACGAGAGATACGATCACATAGAGAGATCAAATGACTTGGAGAGGTGGTACACTCATTATCCTACATGGGTGATGTCAATGAGTGTTGGAATGACGAAAACTCCATGAGCAAAAGGACAAGCTCCATATAGGGAATTAATAAAGAGGCTAAGGGAGATGGAAGGGTCTATGCGAAGAAGAGGAGAGCACACACAACAAGAAAAAAAGGACATAATGTTCATACCCGAATGAGGGGGATAGTACAGCGAGGGACGCCCGCATGTTGGCGGCGGAAGCTCCCACTTGGCTTAAATCCATCGCCACTTGTCGTTTCCATAAGATGTGAAGGAGAAATGGTGGCTTTAGGTGAATAATTCAAGCATGCCATGAGACTAAGGCCAACACCAGGATCTTTGCTGAAACCCTCGCAAGGGACTAGGTTGGGAACCGTGATCTTGATCACAGAATGAGGAGCAAGGAGGGTTTCCCATTAACCTTGAACATTGTTATGGTGTCCCTCATAAGCAGGTTGGCTTGACCATCAACAATGACATTATTATGATGGAGGATGTCGATATGGACTAGATTATTAAGAACATCTAACTCATGTTGAATTCTCCAAAATATACTCGTAATTTCATATGTGTGGGCAAAGTCTTCAACCTCACGTGGTTAATGAACACTTTCAAATCACCATGAATTGTGATGGAGTCTAAGCCTTGTTGACAGACCAATAGCAAGCCTTGCAAGCATGGCCAAGGTTCTAAGAAAATAATGTCGCCTATTTATTTATCTTTTTTTTTATTTAAAACTAAATAACAAAAAAAATTATTGTTTCACCCAAAATGCAATCATTTTTACGCCGAAAGGCGTATACTTATTGATAATGGGCATAATTAATGATCTTTTAACCTTATTTAACCTTAAACCCTAATCTGATGGCTATGCATTGAAGATGCTGACATATTCTTAGTCGTCCTCCAAAATCAATGGATCAGATTTATTATTCATAACTTTCTTGCATTTATCAAGGCATCGGTTAGCATGTTTACTTTTTAACATTTACCTAATCACATTAAAAAATTACTGTAAGGATATGTAATTGCCACTTTCCATTTATCAACCTAATGCAGCCAAACCTTTCATATTACCACAAAGGGATTACCACAAATATTTTATATTAAAGACACATGTTCTCAATATATTAAAAGCACGCATTCTGAGCTGCTACCTTTCGGCGTTCTCAGCTGCAAGTTATCGGCTGTGTTAGTTATAAAATAATGGTGATTTGATTATACAAACTTTTATATGTTGTATGCATTTATTTGTTTTTAAGATGTAACGAATCATTAAAATGACTGAGATGTAATGAGCCATTAAAGTGTGATTATACTTACGTTTGTTTACACGTTTATTATTATTTCACATTCTAATAAATTTTGACATTATTTTTGTTTATGTCAACATTCAAATAATACTTCAGATTAAAATTGTAGAATTGTTTTTTCTACATTTAATCCTTTTGATATTACTCACTTCAAATTAAGTTTATGTGAGATTTGTTTTTCGCACATTCAATCTTTCTAATATTACGTTTGTTTGTATTAACATTTGAATAAAACTTCAAATTTATACCAGACTTGTACACCATATTGTATGATTTTTTTTATTATTCATTATTAAAAATGATTGTTTAATTAAAATATTTTAATAAATGGTTAAATTGATTTTTTTAAATAAATTTTAATTTTAAAATATATTATTATCTACATAAAATACTGTATTTTAAATAGTATTAAATTCAATCTATTATATAACTGATAGTTAAAATAATAATAAATTTTAAATTAATATAATTTATTTTAATTTAACAAATTTATTTTTTTAATTAAACTATATTAAGAGAAACTTTTAAAAACTTAATTTTAATAGAGGGAAAACTATGTTGTACGAGTTTATCAAACTTGGGAAATTTACAAGAAAAGTAAAGTTGGGAAAGACAATAATATATATTTAAAAAATAAAAAAATATTTTAGATTACAATGTATGGATATAATGATACATTTTAAATCTTATTTCAATAAAATTGAAGGGCAATCTAGGACAAAGTTAATCTAGGAAAACTTTGTTCCTACTCAACAACTACAATACCAAAATTACTAATTTAATTTGTATTAATAATTATATGAATATATTTAACACAATATTGAAATTTTAATATCCATAAAGATTTGATTAGAAAATGAGAAACAAAATTGAAAATACATATATAAAATTTTAACATCTTTTTAAAATTAAACTTTACATATATAAACTTCAAACATCTTTGTAAATTTGAAGCAATATTCTTGTTTTGATTGGAAAAAACTAAATAGTACTACTCTTGTAATATGAAAAAGCTAAATAGTACTACTCTTGTAATATGAAATTGGGCGTTGGTCAATTCCTAAAACGCCATGGGATGAAAGAGTGTGTCACCTTTGTGACACTAAGAAGGTTGAAGATGAAAAACACTTTCTCTTAGATTGTCCAGCCTATACCCATATTAGATCTCATTTTCAAAATATTTATCACACTACCAACCTTCCTAACCTCTTAACTCAACAAAAGTATGGTGATCTTGGAAAGCTTCTCTTAATGTTTTTCTAGCACAGAAACAAAATTCTAAAGAATCACAAGTAATCACTTACCCTCTTAAGGTCAGATAGACCAATTCAGTCTTAGTGGACGTTAATCATAATCATCATCATCATGAAAAGACAATAAAAGACAATGATATCGTTGGTTGATAGCAACAACAAACTGGAGTAAGTTTGAACTTAGGAAAACATACATGCATTACAAGTTTTTCATATCCACAACTATAAAGTGAGTAGTATTAAGTTTTTTTACTTTAATAATTTTTAAAATAATATTTAGTGTAGTTTAGTCTTTGTTTTATAGTGATATTTAAATAAATATAATAAAAATATTTGTAATAAATTATATATTTGTAATAATGGAATATAAATATTTACATTTTAATTTAAATCTCTTTATTTAGGAAACCGTTCCCAAGCTCCCATTTCCTTGATGTTGAAGCTCCAAAGTTCCCAAAACTACTTTTCCTACTAGTTCCCAATTCCCAAGCACTAGAAACTTGGGGAACAAGTTTCAGAGATGTTGAAATGGTGGGAGTTGTTCTAGTGCAACTATGAGGAAAAATTATTCAAACTAAATTTAGTGAATAAATCTAAATTAAAATACTCATTATTATTATTAAAATAATATAAAAAAATAATTTAACTATTTAAAATTTTAACTATTTTTTAACTATTTTTAAGTTTATTTTTCATTTTAATTTATATTTTACATCCAAAGTTATTTTATTATTATATTACAATATAGTTATCAATTAGATTTTTCTATTATATTGATGACGATGATAATGATGATGATTAACTTCCACTCAAAACAAATTGGTCTATACCTTAAGAAGGTAAGGAATTACTTGAAATTCTTTAGAATTTTATTTATAGCATTGAGAGAAGTGTTCCAAGATCACCATAGTTTTTCTTATTTAAAAGGTCATGAAGGTTGGTGGTGTGACAAATATTTTGAAATTGAGATCTAATTTAGGTATATGCTAGACATTCTAATAGAAAGTATTTCCCAAAGCCCAATTTCACTATGGAACTCATGAGACTTAGTTCTTATTTTAGCAATGTTTAATTTTTTCTTTACACTTGTCAAAACAAATAGATAATTTTAATCTTCTAGATTAGGGTTGATTACCTCCTTATAATATCTTTATTTTATTTTTCATTCCAACTCTTTATGGAAACACATTTTCTCCTTAAATTTTGTTGTAATAATATTTTTAATATTATACTTATTGTGCAATATGATCTCTTCTTTTATTCCTCAATGGTTTAGCCAACATCCTTGTGCCATCTTCACTTGAGCCAAAAGTGGCTTTGGATGGAGTTTGAAACAATTTTAGGTTCAGCCTCTTGTCTTCCATGTTGTTTAAACTTTTTCTTATACATTAGGTATATGGTCGTACCTATGCTCTCAACGGGGAAAAACTTGCTTCTATGAGGAGGATAGGATAGGGTGTATCTCCTTTAATTTTGAGATTACAAGTTATAAAATTTGTTTTGATCTTCTCTATCTTTCTCCATGACTACCCTTGAGAGATACTACATCCTGAATCTTCGCATCTGTATAAAGTAAAATGAGTAATGAAAGTATCAAAGAGGATTTTTTTCTCATCTCATACCCAAAGATCCTTCGATTTAATATTGTTTTCAATCCCATAATAAGATTTCCACCCTCCATTTATCCTTTTCTTAATGTTATAATTCTAGTTGAGTTTGTGATGAATATCATTGACAAGATATTTGTATGAAGAAACTTCCTCCAAGTTGTTTTCATATACGAAAGCATCGTAGGTGATCTTATTGGATTTAATTATCGTGAATTTTGTTTTGTCAGTATTAATGGTACCCATATTGGAGTATAAATCCTTGAGGACTCTTAGTTGCTTGTCAATATCATGGGGACTCCTAGGAAAAAAAACAATATCATCAATGTAAAGAATATTAATGATGACTATATCAGTGAGAGTTGATGTGACACAATGTGTTTTTTCTAAACAATATTCTAACTTGTGAATGTGTATGCCAAAACTAGTAGGGGATAAGGGACAACCTTGCTTGAGTGCAATATTGTAGTTAGTTTCTTCTTACCATCCATCCCTCAGAGTTCCTAAACTTGGAAATAACATTCTCATATAACCTTATTGCAACAATACTCAACTTGAAAGGAACTTTTATCTCTTCCAACCTATCTCAAAGGTTTTTCTGTGTCAAAATATTTTCTAAAGACAACGAAACAACATAGTAGATTGGTTTTATTAATATGGAAATCCTAACAATGATCCTAAGAGTAACAAGGTCGTTGATAGTTGAATGATATATTCTAAGTATGGTCTGGCCTTTAGCTCTTTTTATGTGTATTTCTAGCCATAGGCCCATCTTCTTTTCCGAAATAATTATGTACAACTTGGCTAAAATGAGGCTAATCATAGTGGTCTTATAATTATATAAGGTGTTTTTTTATCCCCACTTTTAAAAATAAGTACAATGATGCTTTGCGTCCAGGGTTGAGGGAAGCTCTACTTGACTGCTAAATTGAAGATCCTGTGTATGTAAGGGATGAGGATAGGCCCTCTGATTTTAAAAATTTCATCTTGGTAGCCTTCAATGTCATTAGCTTTCCCTTTGCGAGTGTTTTAATCCCAAACTCTATGCCTTCCATGGAAAAAATTTCATCGTCTATAAGAACATTTGGAATAATTTCTATGGCTTTAGGGATTTCATGAAGACTTTTGAGGTAGGAATTCCAGTCCTTCGAGGGAATCATATTATTTTCTTTAGTTTTGGGAATTAGAATTTTCCTCCAAAACTTCTTAAGATCAAGTTTAGATAGATATAGAATGTAATATACCAGATATAAAATGTATGCAAAACAGAAATAAAATGCTAGTAATGGCAGAATAACAACATTATAACCATAACATTCACCACAATAACACTGAAATGATATAAGAATAATAACAGAAATAACACTTTGAATATGAAAGCAATGTTCATGGGCCTCTTCGAGGGGGCAACCTCCAGTTGAGTAGAGCTCTATTACAATAATATCCAAGCTAGGGTTCTCATACCCTCGATTCCTATTTATACTAAAAAGAAGCATCTAGAGGAAGATCCTTCTAGAAACAGAAGCTTCTATTAGGTCTTCTTATATCCGCCTTATTCTACTTTATTGAAATGCCTTATTAATGTTGACCTTTATTACATCCAAATATATTTTTCTACCTATGTGCGGGTTAGGACCCTAACATGTCCGCCCCCTTAAAAATAGCCTTGTCCTCAAGGCTTGAGATGAGGAAATTGTTGCAGAATTGTAGTTGGTTCCCAAGTGGCGTCTGCTAGAGATGTGTCTTTCCATTGGACTAGCACTTCCTTGATGGTTCTCTGACATAGGCGACGCTCATGCTGGTCCAAAACTGCTTCTGGTTGTAGCCAAATGGATCCTTCTTCAGCTAACTCTGGAAGGTTGGTTTGAATTTGGCACTTAACTCTAATCACCTTCTTTAAGCATGAAACATGAAAAACAGGATGTAGCTTCGAATGGCTGGGCAAAGCTAACTGATAGGCGACTTGTCCCACATGCTTGAGCACGGTATAAGGACCATAAAATTTGGGCGCTATCTTCTGACAATGCTCGGCCTTGAGGGAAGTTTGTTTGTAAGGTTGCAGTCGAAGAAACACCTGATCCCCTTCTGCAAATTGACGTTTAAAGTGACCTTGATCTGCTTGTTACTTCATGCGATTATGTGCCATGACCAAATTCTCTTTGAGGGTATGGAGAATAGCCTCTCAAGATGTAAGTATTAGGTCAACCACCTGGACCTTCGAGGCACCCGATAAGTATGAGAGAATTGAAGGTGGCTTCTGTCCATATACCACTTCAAAAGGATTCGTGCGTGTAGTTGTATGGTATGAAGTGTTGTACCACCATTCAAATAGGGGTAACCATTGAGCCCACTGATTTTGCTTTTCTGAGGCAAAACACCTCAAATATGTTTCCAAACACTTGTTGACAACTTTCGTTTGGCCATCAGTCTGGGGATGATAGGTTTTGCTGAGATGCAATTCGGTGCCTTGTATCTTGAACAATTCTTGCCAAAAATTTCTTGTGAAATTTGGGTCACGATCATAAAAAATAGAGTGCGGCATGCCATGAAGCTTGAAGACCTGATCCATGAAGATTTGAGCCACCGTGGATGTTGTAAATGGGTGTTGAAGGGCGCAGAAATGAGCATACTTGGAAAGGAAATCAATAACCACCATGATGACGGATTTATTTCTCGATTTGGGTAAGCCGGTAATAAAATCCATAGAGATATCCTTCCAAATAGAAGGTGGAATCAAAAGTGGTTGTAGTGTGCCCGACAATTTGACTGTTTCTCCCTTGTTGCGTTGACACACATCACATTCAGCTACAAAATTACGAATGTCATGTTTCATACCATCCCAGAAAAAGGAACGTTTGACCATATCATAGGTTTTGGTGAACCCAGAGTGCCTTGCTATGGGTGTAGCATGAAGCTCAGAAAGTACTGTGGATTTAAGCTTTGATTGTTTACTTAAATACAAACATCCTTTGTATCAAAATTCCTCATGGAGCCAAAACTACCCTAGGGAAGTTGGAGCATTGGACTGCAATTGTTGGATCAACTGCGAACTTTTGGGATCTTATAGCCATTCTTGGCGAATGACTTGGAGCCAATCTGGTACAATGAATGAAAGAGAAAAAAAAGATCCTTCATCTTCATATTTTTGGGAAAGTGCATCTACAACCACATTGTCTTTGCCTTTCTTATAAATGATCTCATAATCATATCCAAAGTGTTTAGTCACCCATTTTTGTTGTTCTGGGGAGGAAATGTGTTGTTCAAGAAAATACTTGAGGCTTTGATGGTCTGTCTTAATTTGGAACCGTTTCCCCAATAGATAAGGATGCCACAGATCCACGGCATGCAGAATAGCCAAAATTTCCTTTTCATAGATGGATTTGCCCAGATTTCTTTCAGATAGTTTCTTGTTGGTAAAGGCCAAAGGTCGACCCTCTTGCATAAGGACAACACCAATTCCTTTCCCTGATGCATCACATTCCAACACAAAGGTATTGTTGAAATCGGGAAGGGCGAGGACTAGAGTGGTGCACATGGCCATCTTCAAGGTTTGAAAAGCTTGAGCAGCGGCTGGAGTCCAAGTGAAAGAGTTATTTTTTAGGAGAGAAGTGAGAGGTGCTGCAATCTTCCGATAATTCTTAACAAACTTGCGATAATACCCTGTTAAGACTAGAAATCCATGCAAGCTCTTAAGAGTCTTTGGGTGAGGCGAGTCTTGCATAGCTTCAATCTTTTTAGGATCCACCCTGACGCCATCTTTGCCAACCAGATGACCCAATTATTCTACTTCTGAGGCGCCAAAATCAGATTTAGACTGTTTCAGGAAAAGTTGGTGCTGAGAGAGTAGATGGAGAACTCGATCCACATGAGCAAGATGGTATGTCCAGGTTTTGCTATAGATGAGGTTATCATCAAATAAAACCAAGACAAAATGGCAGAGAAAAGGATGGAAGACATGATTCATGAGGCTTTGGAAGGTGGAGGGGGAATTACACAAGCCAAAGGGCATGACCAAAAACTCATAGTGGCCCTCATGAGTTCTAAAGGCAGTCTTGGGAATATCTGCCTCTTTCATACGTATCTGGTGGTAGCCCGAATGAATATCCAGTTTAGTGAAGAATTGGGTGCCACTCAATTCATCCAGGAGGTCATCAATGACAGGAATGGGGAATTTGTCTTTGATGGTAAGTTTGTTGAGGGCACGGAAGTCAGGACACATTCACCAAGAACCTTCTTTCTTCAAGACCATGACCACATGAGATGAATAGGGGCTCGTACTAGGCTGGATAACGCTTGCATTAAGGAGTTCCTGGTCCATTTTCTCAATTTCATTTTTTTGGGAAAATGGGTGACGATACAGACAGATATTGGGAGGGAGGCTTCCTAGTACAAGGGGAATTGAATGATCATGAACACCACGGGAAGGAGGGAGGCCTTGGGGAGTGGAAAAGACCAATTGATGTTTAGAAAGAATGGCTTGGAGGTCTTGCGGTACCGAGGGTGTCTCTGTTGCTTGTATGGCATGGAGTTGGGCGATAACACCAGAATGACCCTTTTTTAGCATCTTTTCCATGCGATGGGAACTAATTATCTTAGGTGAACCGACGGTGATGCCTTGGAACTTATATTGGTGTCCCTCATGGTCGAATTGCATGGTTAAGTATTTAAAATCCATGAGAATGGGACCCAAAGTCCTTAGCCAGTCTGCACCCAACACAATGTCACAACCTCCCATGTCGATAGCAAACATATTGGATTTCAGGTGGCTGTCACCAATTTGGAGATGCACATTTTCACAATGCCCTCCACATTTCATGAAACCACCATTGGTAATCATGATTTGGAAATTATTGATGGCATGGATGTAGCAATGAGTTTCTTGGGCAATGCAGCAATGAATAAAATTATGGGTGTTGCCACTATCAACCAGAATGATGACCTTCCGATGCTTGATGTAACCGATTAGCTTGAGGGTTTAGGGAGTGGAGAAGCCAGTGAGAGCATTGAGGGAAATGACTGGTTCTACTTCGGGAGGGTCTGAGGGAGGGGTTATGTAAGTGGATTCAGGTGATTGAGACATAGAGGGAGTTTCTTCATCTTCTTCCAAAATCTCCTCGGAGATGGCCATAAAAATATTTTGTTCTTTACACTTGTGGCCTGGGAAATATTTGTCATCACAGTTATAACAAATGCCTTTGAGTTGGCATTCAGCCATTTCAGCCCAGGTCAATTTTTGGATCTTTAGTGGAGCAGAGGCAGTAGTGGGATTTATTGGTTTAGGGTGAGGGGTGAAGGAGGGTTTGTGGTTTTGAGAAGATACAACATGTTGTGTTTCTTTATCTCTTTTGGTAGCCTCCATCCAACTCTCAGGCTGAGCCATGAGGACATGGGTCCAAATTTCATCCTTGAGGCCGCTAATAAAACACTCTCGGGAAAAGGCATCAGACATGCCCTCTGTTCTAAAATCCAGGCGCTCAAAGGCAGCTATAAAGTCTTCCATTGTTCCTAATTGTTTTAGCTTTGTCAAACGACCCAAATGGTTGGTGTAGGTGTCAAAGGATTCATAAAGCTCTGCCACAAATTGTGTCCAAGCAATATACCCTTGACGAGATTTTTTTCTCCATTACCACCATTGCCAACGTTCTTGATCTAGATGGAGAGCACCATACCGGAGTTCGGCCAAGTCATATGTAATGTTGTATAAAGAGAAGTAATGTTACATTTGGGTTACCCAACCAGTGGGGTCCGAGCCATCAAATTTGGTCACATCCACCCGTGGAAGGCATAGGTCACGTTGAAAGTGATGATTCTGCAAGGTATGGGAATGAGAGGAATGCTCACCTTCAGTATGTGGGGGTGAGGAAGATGAAGGGTTATCTGTAGGGATATGCAGTTTGGTGTAGAGTGCCGAAAAGATTGATTCCAGCTGGGTGGTGAGGTCTTGTTTGATTTCGCCCATTGAGGACTGCATGGTTGTATTGATGGTGGAAACATTGGCACTGAGTTGTTTCACTTCTTGTTGGGTCTCAATGAGACCGGATTGCAAGGTGTTGAAGCAAGATTCCAAATCTTGGCTACGAGTATGGGCCATGAGGATGGGGGAACTGAAAAGGGGCGGGCGGGGTAAAACAAATTTGCAAAAAAAATGATATGGATGAATGTGATAAGGGCGAAGAGATGAATCCAGTGGAATAGGTCTGAAATAATGGTGAAAAAATTTCCAGACTTTTTTTTTTTTTACGGAGTTATACTCTGGTCTGAAGAATACTACAGAGAGGAAATGCCCAAATTCCTAACCAGAAATAAATGTGTATTTACTTGGCAACCCGAACACAGTTGCGTGGCAATAGATCTTGTTTGTTTTAATTTATTTATGTTACTGCCCCCAAGGGTTAGGTATTCAAGGGTTCTACAGACAAGGGTTTTCCCTGTGCTATAGCTCTCTGATATACGTGCAGGGTCCAACAGTAGTACTCGGCCCAATATCTCAGGGCACTAACTAAGGAGGATAGACCGTACCCTTAACCGTATTACCCGACTACCCAGGTACTAGAGAGTATCTTCCCGAGTGTTGTTCTCGGTGACACTATAACAGTCAGGCGGCCGATCAGTTTATCTAAAGAGGGCTCTAGGTAATCTAGGTCGATCTGTACACAGGTGTTGTCTGATGCGCTACCACTCGAAGGGGTACCAACAGGGGTTACAAGGGTGGCCAACGAATGTGCGCTTAAGTACCACTTGTATTTCTTGCATGTATGAATCCCTCAACCGCGGGTTTATGCACGTAACGACAGATTTGTGTGGCTTAAAGATGTCGGAATACGTCTCTACCCTGAAAAAAAAATTTACCCATACTTTCTGCCGAGGAAAGTGCTCTGATACCACTTGTAATATACCAGATATAAAATGTATGCAGAAAAGAAATAAAATGCTAGTAATGGAAGAATAACAACAATATAACCAGAACATTCACCATAATAACACTGAAATGATATAATAATAACAACAGAAATAACACTTTGAATCTGAAAGCAATGTTCACGGGACTCTTCGAGGGGGCAACCTCCAGTTGAGCAGAGCTCTATTACAATAATATCCAAGCTAGGGTTCTCATACCCTCGACTCCTATTTATATTTTAAAAAAACATCTAGAGGAAGATCCTTCTAGAAGTGGAAGCTTCTATTAGGTCTTCTTACATCCGCCTTATTCTATTTTATTGAAAGGCCTTATTAATATTGACCTTTATTAGATCTGAATATATTGTTCTACCTATGTGCGGGTGAGGACCCTAACATAGAAACCACTCTTATTTTCTATTTATATAGTACATTTCCCCCCTTTTAATTAGGAATCTCTATTATTTATCTTGTAGTTTTAAGGACTCATTAGAAGCATCCCTAATGGCTTTCTTGACAACTTTACATTCGTTATCATACCAAGAGTTGGTTTTCTATTATTCTTTTTGCATGACACCTCTAAAGAGAACCTGTTAATGGAAGTGGAAAGGGTTGCTATAAAATTATGATAGAAATTTTCAATGTTGTCCTAAGTTAGGAGATTTCAATGACTATTTAAATCATTTAATAAAATATCAAATTTAGTTTTTTCAAAAAGAAAGTGGCTTTGATTATCGATATTTTCTTCAATAGGGCTCTTGTGCATAGTAAAGTTTAGAGTTAGGGTTAACGGTCTATAATCATATTGGAGTTCATGGTCATTTAAAATGCCAAAATTCACTAATTGATTGGATCTAGAAATATCATGTATCAAATAATACACAACACTACTACCTAGCCCATAAATACAAGTCATCTAATTAGATATAGACCACTTCATTACACCATTACAAATTATTAAATCTTAAAAATAACACATAAATTCTCAAAAAAAAAAATTCAATCTAATGAATTTTTTTTATATTAATTAAAATACATTAACACTTAATATTTTTGGTTAAGAAAAACTATACTAGATTCAATCTTTATGCTCGATTGTTCATCAATTTTGTGTAACAAAGTTTTGTATCAACCTAAAATAAATGGGAGTCCCGTCACTTGCAACAACTAATGGCTAAAAAGGTATGCCATATCATTAAGATTCTCAACATTATTCCAAGAAAATGTACAATTAAATGAAATAAAATGTTAGAAAATTGTTACACCATTTTTTTCTTAAAATATAAATAAAATATTTTTCAATTTTAATTTGAAATTATATTCTATAATTTATAAAGAATTTGTTAATTTGAAATTATATTCTATAATTTATAAAGAATTTGTAATTTATACGAGTTAAATTTAGTTTAGTGTGTGGTTGTGGAATGTAGTGTTATTTTCTCCATTCAAATTTTATTTTCCTCCAAGATATGTTTAGCTCAGATTGAATACATTGTTATAATGACTTATAACCTTCTTGTTAAACAATGGAAAATATTGGGATAATCAAAATATTTATTTCATTATTCTTTTTAAATTAATTAGATAAAATTCTCTCCACTATAAAATAAATCATGATGATGATAGTGAACTATTCACATTTTTAATGTTGGGCGGAAACAAAGCATCAACAAGCAAGATTAAACAGGCATAAAATCAAGAACAATAATCACACAATTTGACATAGTGATTTATGTGGAAAAAATCATGGACAATGATTTTTGGTATTCTTATTATTCAAGAGAGAATTATAATAATGAATGCAATGATCCTCTCTCACACACACTCTGCTCTCTAACACTTTGCACTGGCACCTCTATGGATATTATCATATATATATATACTAACATAACTGCATGGAAAATTTTGTTGACATGTTTCTAACCTTTAAAACTCATAGACAATTCAATCTTGAGAAAATTCAAAGATTATTATGTCTAACTGTAAATAATTACTTATTATGTCTTCAAACTTTAATAGATTTAGAAACTTGTCTGTGTGCTAAGAAGCATAGCTTGTCGATTTTAACTTTTAAGCGTGGTATTGGTTACAAATTTATATTCAGAGCCAGTCATCCTTGGTATTTGAGTAAAATAGCGTCAAAATCTGCATCCATGGTATTTGAGTAGAATAGCGCCAAAATCTTCAACGGTAAACAACTTTCCAATCTCAAGCGTCAAAATCTGCAACGGTGAACAAGCTTTCCAATCTCCTGTTATCGGGATTGGTGGCATTTTGATTATCGCTTCCAAATTCCAATCACGTTCAACTACTAGCTCATATTTTATCATTTTGCTTATGTCAGCAGAAACTTTGGCATCTACAACATAGCCACGATGGGATTTGGTCGAATCAATATTAATTTAAAAATGTTTAATTTTCCCTTTAAAATTGACATTCGTTGTCAAGATACTATTTAGCAATAGTGGTAGCATTTGCTGTTAACAACTTGGCATTCAAGAGAGCTTCGTTTTCATACATATCTGCATGTTGTACATTGTATCTGAATTCTGTTTTATATAGATATTCGAATGATTTATGGGAAAGAGGAAAGAATGCCATATACGTCTCATTATTGCCACCAACTTGATGGTCAACCAACTTACAAGGAATTATACAGATCATTCCGGAAGAAGCTCTGGTATACAGATGGAATCTGAGATATTTAATTAACCAATGAAGAGTCTTATTGGATTGGATGACTTTACGGAGATGCAAGAGCACACAGTCACTCATTTTAAAAAGGCGAGGAAGATGCTTAGCCCGTCCGTACATACATGTGATAGTAGGCTGGACATTCATTGGGATATGAGAGATTTTGACTTAATGGCATCGGAAAAAGCCGTACACCGTGGGATTTGATAACAGTGTTCAGTGATTTTTAAAAGGTTTTATTAAATGAAGATTTTTTTAGGAGATATTTATCTGAAATATGATCAGAAGTTGTTGAATTTGTAGATTTGAGCGATTATTTTTGTATAATTGGAGTGTTCTGAGAGTTTTTCAACATGCTGAATCCATTTTTGTTTTCAGGAATCTATTTCTGTATTAGAAATGGATTTTGAACAACAAAATATAGTGATTAGTGTAAATTTATATTGCCAACGAAAAAAGCCATTTTGTAGAACAATTAGCCAACGCCATTTCCAACAGCAGTAGGCTAAAGGCTCTACTAAATGAAGATTTTTTTGGGGATATTTCCCTGAAATATGATGAGAAGTTGTTGAATTCGTAGATTTGAGTGATTATTTCTGTATAATCCCAGTGCCCTAGGAGTTTTTCAACATGCCGAATCCATTTCTGTATTCAGAAATGGATTTTGAACAACAAAACATAGTGATTCGTGTAAATTTATATTGCCTAATTCTCACGAAAAAAACCATTTCGTAGAACATCTAGCCAACGCCAGTTCCAACATGCTACATAGTATTCAATGTTGCCGCAGTGGATTATAGGTCGTTAGATCTTTAAGCAATTCAGATCACAATCTATAATCAATATTGAGAATGGCACGCAGTATTCAATGCTGCGACGGTGGATTATAGGTCGTCCGGTCTTTAAACGATTCAGATCACGATCTATAATCAATATCCAACATGCTAGCAGCATTCAATGAGGCGGTGGTGGATTATACGTCGTCAGATTTTAAAGCAATTTAGATCACAATCTATAATCTACTTGTTGCAGCAATGAACAGTTTATAATCCACACGCTGCAGCATTCAATATCGGTATTGACTAAAAGTTCTACCTTTTGGGTTTTTTTGGCTGAATCAGGCCATGTAAATATGGATATAATCGTTGTTTAAATTGCATTTCTGAATGCATAAATGGATTCAACGTGCTGAAGAACCCCTAAGGATTATACAAACTTGGCCATTCAAATCTGCAAATCCAATCATTCCTCACCAAATTTCGACCAAAATCAAACGAAAAAAATCACCTAAAAACCATCAAAAATAGAACGTTTAGACTAGGCTTTCAATATCATGAGAAAAAACCGTACGCCGTGGATTCAATAACATAATTAATGAAATATATACAGAAATCCGTCAACTTCGTCATATACAATATTGATTAGTCTGGTGCTGAGTGCTTATGGCTTACCATCAAATTCACGGACATGGCCCGCTTACAGTGGACCTCAGGCTCAGATTGAAAATAAAGCTGATCTCCAAACCGAAAATCAGAAATGCAACATTCATGATTAATTGCGGCAAATGGGATTCATCCCCACTTATTTATCATCGGACTATTGACTCGAAACCCTAAAAAAGGAAAACGCACGACGCTCGCTTGTTGGCAAGACATGTGAAAGTGAAAAAATAATTCATCCGGTGGGGGAGTGGACTTTGAAAAGTGGACGGAGCTCCACATTTCACAACAATAGTGGAGTTGGAGAGTACCAAGGACAATGACGACGAGGTTGACGAACGAACAGTGGGGGAGTGAACGAATTTTGAAATTGTTTGGTTCAGTCATTCATATTCATTACCATCCCCTCCCTGCCTGCCATGAATACAAAACCATCGCTGTCAGTTTCCAAAATGCCCTGATAAAGGGATCTTCAGTTTTCCTTTTTCTACCGACCTCTATTACTTAATCACTGTATCTGAATGAATCTGAGACCGAATGGAAATCTGTGGGGATCTTTCATCAGTGCAGAAGGCATTATGAAGATTCGCCATTAATGGTTTCAATTCGTTTTGAAAAGATGGCAGGCATTTTATGCTTTCGCTGTCAATAACATACCCTAAAAAAAGGAAATAGTCACCCGAGGATAGCACAAACCATCCACCACCCATACGGAATGAGCTGGCCGGCTCAAAGTATGATATTACAGAGAAAGGTCGATAGAGAGTACCCCCGAGATTTATCCCGTACTGCAAGTCAACCCCTAAATATTATAGCTGGATGGTGGCCGCTGCTCGCCCTCTCAGCTGAAATATGTCGTTTCCTTGACCTTCCAATTACTTTCCAAAAGCATCTCAGTCATTATAATGTAAAACGTGGGAAGCATTATAAAAGCCACTAAATCATAATTGAATCCTGAAACAAACAAAAAAGATCGAATATCCAATGGAAATCACCTGAATGGAATCTATGAACCCTTCAATCCCCTCAAATAATATTAAGAGTTTCTGTTCATCTGAGTGGCATTATTGAGGACCGCCCATTGTAAAAACTTTCCCCTGAAAGGCATCCTTAATGCAAACATCAATGAATAGAATAATGATTTACTTCACGCCTGTGGACAATCGTTGACACAATTTTCACTTCGTAATTAGTTTTCATATGGATATTCAAGATGCTAAGGAGCTTCCTGTCATAACCTCATGATTTTTCATATGCACATATAGCAAAAAGGTACGCATGTTATCGATATTAACTCTTTATTTTTCTATTTAAAAAAAAAACGTTTTAGTTCAGCAAATCCACGACGGATCTAGATTTCGTGTATAGCAAGGTACCTGTGGATTTGATACTTATTTTAATTATATTTATTAATATTAATAAATGAAAGTTTTCATTAAACGTTTTATTTTTGGGTTTTTTTTAGTTATTTTGTTTGTTTGTTTGTTTGATTTTGCCTTAAATTTGGTGATGAAATTTTGGATCTATAGATTTGAGTGGTTAAGTTTGTATAATTCTAGTGTTCCAGGAGTTTTTCAGCAAGCTGAATCCATTTATGCATTCAGAAAAGCAATTTAAACAATATAAAATAGAGATTTTCTCCAAATTTACATAGCCTCGGCCAATTCCTATCATAAAACCTAAAAGGTAAAACTTTTAGCCAACCCTGTAGTATTTTATTGTTTTAGTAACTTGTCACAATTTTTATCACAAATTTTCATTTTATATTTTTTCACCACTCTGGGTGAAATCACCATTTTCTATTGTTTAAATTGTATTTTTGAATATATAAATTAATTGAGCAAAAAATTCTCAAGCACTCTAATTAAACAAATTCAATCATTCAAATACGGAATTCCAACACTTTTTAACAGCATTTCACTAAAAATTTATAGGAAAAATATACTAACAAAAATTCTAAAAAGTCAAACATTTAGACTAATTTTTTTTTTTAAATAAAAGTGATTGTTTTATATTTAATGGCATTTATAAAATATAAAAGTGATTTTTTTAATATTTAATAGTATTATTTAGTAAAATATACAATTATTAGGGTTGGTGTGACTTAATGCTTAGTCTTGTAATACATTAGTTGCATTTAGTATATGGTAAAATAAATTCTAAAAAGTGAAACTTTTAATATTTAATAGTATTTAGTAAAATATACAATTATTAGGGTTGGTGTGACTTGATGCTTAGTCTTGCGACACATTAGTTGCATTTAGT
>ML789358.1:3900-23809 GCA_009831015.1 Picea engelmannii
AAGAGGCCAAAATGGTGAGAAGTTTAGAATAGAATCATTCCAAATGACATTGTATTATTTCAAATAGACAGGAGGAAAGGTCATGTAGTGCAACTTCAAAAGATTTACTACATATATCTATCAGACAAGAAAACCAAGAATATATACAAGCCTTATGTGGGTATAGTTTTTCATCTAAAACAAGTGGAATACTTTATCACAAGTCGGGAATTTCTCCCTTTCCAGCCATTACCGGACGACGAGAAAATCTAAACTTAACATCAATAAATCTGGGTTGAAACCGTGTCCTTCAATGGTTGATTTCCTGAAGAGTTACAAAGGGAACTCAAATACCTTTTGTGTCGAGGATAGGGACGAGCATCCAAAATTTGCACAGATGAAAGTTCTACAAGGTTTTACGATTTAATGTTAGTAAATATATGAACGAAATATAAACTAGAATCATCAATAAAAGAATAAATGATAGTAACAGTCGTCCCACAGTAGTACTTAACTTAGGACCAGTAATCCTGACATCCTCCTGTGGACATGTTCTAGTCGAATGGACGTTCCAGGCCGAGGGGTGGGGAAATCCTTGGACTCCTGATAGGTACCCTCGCAACAGCAGGGTCCCATCATTAATTTTTGCATCCAAATATATATATCAAATTCTTCCAAAAAAAATTGAAACGATAATAATGCTAAAATTTAACTATAGATTGTACAAGATATATCATACGAATAGTTCGAAGGACTTAGGGAAATTACACACAAAACCAATCATCTATATTGCAGAGAGTACTATGTTTTCAGCGATAAAATGGAGGTAACCATCTTGCTAGACTTAGAATTCAATTATTATATACCTTCCGTAGATGATGACAGTGGCATTAAGAGACAGACTTAACTTCAACCAGAGCTATCGACTCATCTTTCATGTTGTAGGGTAGTTACTATGAACTATTCGAGAAACACAATAAGAAATATTTTTATTACACAAGACAAGTAGGATTTAGTCTTTAAAGAAAATAATTACTCGTAGGGACCAGTTAAGAGTCTGATTAAAGGTGTTGAAGGGTGGACTCACCCTTCGCGAAGAAAAAGAACGAGAAGTTACCTAAGGCGCTACACACATCGTGTGCAGTCAAAGTAAAATCATAAAGAAGTATATAACGAGACCCTAAGTTGCAATCTACACAAAAAGGGAACTACACAGGCAATTTCTCTAAGTTCAGGATGAGGATATGGGGTTTTGTGACCTTCAGAAGGACCAAAATAGAAATAAATGAATAACCCAACCTTTTTACAGAACAGGAATAACTCTGAGAGTTTTTCAAGTAATAATTTAAATAAAAACCTATACTAAGAGTTACAGAATGATTATGACTTTCGTGACTCCTCTATGTTACTTAAAACATGATAGCCACTTAAAAAATTACAATGGATATGGGAAATGTCATCGGATCCATGAGTAATGACCTCCAAGTCGAACTGTTCTCCCACGCCGAGGAAATAACACACAGATCCATTTTCAGAGTTCACAACGACAAAGAAAGACACGCCTAAACCTAAGAGTAGTTTTCGCTATGCAGAATAAATGCCAAAGGTACAAGGTGAGTAGAGCCATGTGAGTAGGGAAGAGTTGGCATGACAGGATTGGGAAAGGGTCAATGATAGGACCATCAGAACTTCATCTTACAGGCCCTCAATTAATCATAGGAGCATAGCCTTAAATTATCTCTGACAAGTACACCTCCTACCCATATCAACAGAAACTGCAAAATTAATGACAGTCACTCCGTGACACATCCAGTTGGGACTAGTTAGGTACTAACTATTTTTTGTCTTAGTTATCTTACCATCCAATTGATTTTCAGTGAGATAAAGCGTAGTTAAGACTTAGTGGAACATGGATTTGCGTGAGTTTTTGCTTAATGAATCTTTTATAAGTATGATGATTTAAAGAACTTTAACCATGAGTAATTTCATAAGGAAATTTTCTTAAACGACTCAGACCCTCTTTGATATCCTATTAACTTATGATATGCCATGTATAATTGTTTTACGAAGGAGTATAACCCCGACTCCGTTATTCCTTTGGGGTAGATGTTGTTACATCAAGACCAATGATATAGTCCTGCACGCAAGCGTAAAGGATCATATTAATTTCTCTTTCTCTCTTTCTCTCTCTCTCTATATATATAAGGGTTGAAGAAAAGTGCTAGAATCTTTGGAGAACTACTCCTTTAAAGTTTTAAGTTAGCCTGGTAAAGGGTTTTCATCATGTGGTAGTCAGAGTATATATCTATCATATGAACGATTATTATCTCCCCTTCACTACACATCTATTAAACGAAATTGGAATAATAATGTCCCATAGAAAAAAAAAAAAAATTATGTCAAAAATGAGGTACATTAGATTTTTATTATCTCTCATATATTATTGGGTGGAAGGAAGGGGAAAGGATGGAAAGGTCAACCCTCTCTTGATATTGGAGGAATGTATCTTCCTCTTGGAGGTTTATCCCTCCCTTTATATTTGGAAGTTGTAGCTACCTTTGGACTTCATTACTTCCCTTGAACAATAACTATTAATTATTTCTCATATATTGTGCATGGAGTATTGTGGTGTATTTGTGTAACTCTTATACTATTTTTCATTTCTCATTGGATATAATTGAATGGTTTAAACATAAGTTGATTTTTTTTTTTAAATTGTACTTGATATTGATTCACCCCCCTCTCAGTATCAACAATTGGTATCAGAGTGGGTTACCTTCAGTACATTTTAACCACTAGAAAGAAGATCCTAAACATAAATGGAAGACAAAATTCCAAATGGGATTCCACCATTTGATGGAATAAATTTTGAATACTGGAGTAATAGAATGGAAACTTACCTGAAATCTCTTGGGGCGGATGTTTGGTTCTCAGTTTATTCAGGATACAATGCTTAGAAGAAACCAAAGACTACAACTCAAAAGGAAGAAAAAAGGAACAACAAATTGGCAATAGATACCATCCTAGAAGGATTGACAGATTCAGTGAAATCCAAGGTGGGATTATGTGCATCATAAAAAGATATTTGGGACAAGCTACAAGACCTTTATGCAAGGGAAGAAGCAAAAGAAGAAGAAGAAGTTGAAGCAAATTACAACACCACAGATTTCAAAGAAGAAAATAGGGGTCAGTTATTTTGCTTTAATTCTGAAGGAGTAGAACATGCTGAATTTGAATGTCCTCATCCAAGGATTGAAAGAGATGACACTGAATAAGAAAATTCCAATGAATAAGAAGAAAATCATGAAGCGTAAATTATTCAACAAGAAGATGGGAATCTTAAAAAATTGAAGCATGTTGAGATTGAAAATAGCAAGCTCAAAGACACTCATAGAAAACTAATAACTGAATTGGGTATTTGTGAAAATACAGTTGTAAGATTGAAGAAACAATTAGAATACTTTGAAAAACTAAGAGAATAAAGCATTTCCTTGAAAACTCTACTCGAAGAAGAAAGAAGAATAGGAGAAGTAAGGAATGTCCAAATGATGAAGAAAAAAGAAGATTGTGAGAAACTTGAACAAGAAGTTGTCTCATGAGGAAGAGCTTAAGAAACTCTCAAGTGACAAAAGACTTAACACATCTTGGATGCATGGGTAAAACTTCATACAAATAAGATGCAAATACCAACAAGAAGGTTGAAGAAAGAGCTACACAGACAGTTGATGAAAAGTGGACCAGGATACCAGAAAGAATGAATGATTAAAAACGATATCAATATCCAAGAAGACCTCCTACCTTCAGGAATAAAAGAAGCTTCAATCACTATGAAGGAAACTACGGAAGAGTAGATCATGAACCCAGATGAAATACATCACAAAGAAGGTCACTTACTCCAAGGTATTAAAATTTATTTCTTCGTCATTGTTATACTTGCAAAAATTTTGTACATAAGGAAATTAATTGCAGAACCAATGAAAGGAACACCTATGCAAGAAACATGAATGGTGTAAATAGAAGATATGGAAATAATCATGGATTTTTCAACAAAAGTTATAATTTATTTTCCCCATTGATCGACAAAAATATTGTATGCTATAAATGTAATTATCTTGGTCACAAAGCATGAGATTGAAAATATATGAATGAAGATGTCCCTATGCCAACTACAGTATGGAGAAGGAAAGATATTCGAAACAATGAAGATTGTCGAATTGCATTGACTGTTGAAGAATGTAAAGAAGAATATGAATGGTACATAGAAAGTGGATGTTCTTCAGACATGACCGGGGATCAAGACAAATTCATCATCTTGAAGAGAAAGGATGACAATGTTGCATTTGGATATGACTCATCTACCGAAATAATTGGAGAAGGTGTAGTAGGTCTTGGAAGAAAAAATGTAAAAGAAAAGAATGTCCTATTGGTTGAAGACTTGAAGCATAATCTACTCAGTGTTAGTAAAATGTGTGATCAAGGATATAGTCTCATGTTTGACTCACAAAGATGAAAAATCAAAGAAGAAGGTTCAAGAAGATTGGTTGCAACTACAACAAGAATACCAAATAACATATACGTCCTAAAACCACGAAAAATATCCAAGGAAGAAATAGACCATAAAAATGAAGTGTTATTAATTGCTATATGTTCAGGGGGAGCAACCCCAAAGAAGAGAGTTACCTTTTGCCATTAAAGTTAGGGGGATCAACGCATCATTTTCCATTGATGTCAAAGGGAAAGAGAAATTGGGATCATGATGACAAGGGGAGCATGAGTGTTGCCATCAATGACAAAGGGGGAGATTGTTGGAAGATTGGTTGTTGTCATTGATGTCAACCCTAGTCATTGGTTTTGGACCACAAGATTGATGAAGGTATTTGGACTTGAAGGAAAATGCACATGCAGATACAACACCCATGCATGGATAATATACATCATATTGTTTCCAATGATATGTGGTATGTCACGTGGATTTTCATGGTTGAGGAGAAATGAATTTTTGAAGATGACAAAGTGAATTGAAGAAGTACAGGTCAGCCCTGAAGATAATTAAAGAAAATAATCACGAAATAAGAAAGTGTCACATCAGCCCTAAGTGAAAAGGAAGTGACATAAATGGTATAAATACATATCATTATACATTCATTTTTATGCACACAAGTCAAATTTCAGAGGAAATATGAAGAAAAGAAGGCCGGATTTCAAGGGACGATGAAGTCTTTTGGTGATGTGTTCTAAGGTATGTTATTTACAAGTCATATTACCATTTTCTCTATAAATTGTATTCTATAAAGATTCATATGGTGAAACTAATATGGTATGGAAAATACATATCTAGGTACGTATGGTAAAAATTTCATGTCTTTATTCGCTATAATTTTTAAGATACACTATGTGGAAGATAGGGTTTTTGACTAGTCCTCAAGCTAGTCAATAAACAGGTGTTCCGGCTAAAACAATCATAACTTATTCATTGAAAATCCAAATGAAGTGACACAAATTTCATTGGAAATAGTACGGGTTGTAGTTTCTTTTGTGTGAGTTTCAAAATCTGATGTTAAATATTGAGCACATGCCATTCTGTACACGTTCCCTCTCGTGAATAAACCATAATTGAATAAGGTATACCATTCTCTCTATAACTTCTTTTGGGGGAGAATTCAAGGAGTGAAAATTGGAGGCGTTTCAGAGAATACATTTAGTAATATTATATACAAGATCAAAGTATTCCAATAATTGAAGAATTGCATAAGTTGAAGAAGTCTCGGGAAGCATTATCAGGTTATATGTGATAGTTGGTTGATGGTGATGAGTTAATGTAAAGTTTTATTATCTCTCATATATTCCTGGGTGGAAGGAAGGGGAAAGGATGGAGATGTCAACCCTCTCTTAATATTGGAGGATTGTATCTTCCTCTTGGAGTTTTATCCCTCCTTTTATATTTGGAATTTGTAGCTACCTTTGGAAGTCATTACTTCCCTTGAACAATAACTATTGATTATTTCTCATATATTGTGCATGTTGTATTGTGGTGTATTGGTGTAACTCTTATACTATTGTTCATTTCTCATTGGATATAATTGAATGGTTTAAGTATAAGTTGATTTTTTGTTTAATTTGTACTTGATACTTATTCACCCCCCTCTCAGTATCAAAAGACATATGAAAATTCCTTGAGTGGATCGCTTAACTTCAATTCCCAAAAGATACTTCATGAGACCAAGCTTTGTCATATCAAACTCTCTTTTCATGGGATCATTGAAATAATATAACATCATATTATCAATATATATCATATCATCAACATAAAGACAAAGTAATATAATAATTTTACCTTGTTGATCTAATTTGGTATAAAGAGTGGGCTCATTACTGCTCCTCCTTAACCGATTGTTGATAAAATAAGAGTCAATTCAATTTGTACGAAGCTCTTGGATCTTTATTCAATTCATACTTGACTTTCTTTATCTTCTAAAATTTGTATTCTTGTCCTTTTTATTGAAATCTTGTAGGTTGATGTACAAACACCTCTTTCTCTAAATTGTCATTGAAAAATGTTGACTTCACATCCATTTGATAAATTGGCCATTTGTTCTAGGCTCCGATGGCTATCACAATTCTAATACTATAGGACCTTGTTGTTGGAGCAAAATTCTCACCATAGTCAATACCATGTTTCTCAGCAAACCCTTTGGAAACTATCCTTGCCTTATATTTCTCTACCTTTCCTTTCTAATTTAGTTTTGTCTTGTGGACCCATTTAACACCAATGCTAGTTTTAGTTGTCGGGAGATCAACAAGATCCCATGTCTCATTCCTTTCAATAGCTTCAATATCTTCGTTCATGGTATGTACCCAGTGTTCTTCTTTCATTGCCTCTTCAAAATAAGTAGGTTGATAGGATAATAAGGCAAAGTGAGCTTCTTGATTCATTTCATCCAACTGCACATAGATTTCCCTAAAGTTCCTTATTTTTTGATTTCTCATGGAACCTACTCACTCACTTCTTGAAGAAGAACTATTTTCATTATATTCTTCTTTTCTTTGCACTTATAACCTTGGAAGTCTTGGTAGAGGTAGTTCTTGTCGTAAGCTTTCCACCTATTCATTTATTTGGAGTAATGGATTTTGACATTCCATTGTTTCATTTTCTTGGTGACTCCAAGATTTCTCCTCCTATAATTTTACATCTCTTCTCACCACAAATTTCTTGGTGACTGGATTATATAGCCTATAGGCTTTGGAATATCCACTGTACTCAATGCAAATGCATTTTTCACTCTTGTTGTCAAGTTTCCTTAGCTCTTATGGGACATGTTCATAGGATATAAAACCAAAAATTCTAAAGTGATAGACACTTGATTTCGTTCCACTCCATCCTTCTTGAGGAACTTTATTTTTCACATTTTTTTTTGGAGATTTGTTTAGTATGTATACAGAACAAGCAACAACTTCACCCCAAAAATCATTAAACATATTTTTATCTTTGACCATGCTCCTTTCCATGTTCATGATGGTATTTCTTTCAACCACTCCATTTTTTTGTGGATTATATGAAGTGGTGAACTACCTTTTAATTCCCTATTTTCTACAAAAATATGCAAACTTATTTGGGTCATGGGTAAAATCATGAAGGTGGGTAATACTTTTGTGAGAATCGAGTCTCCCAAATTCCTAGTGACCTTTTTTTGGAAGAACTATTAATTCTTTCGATCGAAAACTTTTTTGGACGAACCTTTAGACATCAAATCAAATGGTACCATGATAACGACCCCGACTGTCATGTACCATATTACCAGGACATATTTTTTTCATCCGATAACATATTTTTGACTGAAATATGTTGCGGCGCAAAGAATCTGGATGAATGTTTTTCATCTGGTAACATCTTTTCGGCCGAAAGATGTTTTGGCCAAAATAATCTTACGACCGAAAATGGTTTTCGTCCAAAAACACCTTTCAGCCGAAAACAATTTTGCATATCCCCCCGCACATTGGTCATTTGACCCTTTTTCGAACTGCTAAGAGTCAGGTGGTGAGAGTCATTTTATCATTTACGTTGGTTGTTGTTGGTTGGTGGTTGTTATTGGTTGTTGTTAGCATTGGTTGTTTCTAGCGGTGGTTGTTGCTGGCGGTGGTTGTTATTGGCATTGGTTGGTGTTGGTGTTGGTTTTTGTTGGCGTTGGTTGTTGTTGGTTGTTGTGGCTTGTTGTTTTTGGTTATTGTTTCTTTAGGTTCAAGGTAATCTAAACTATTTCTTAAATTAATTTAAATTTTATTTGTTTAGATATTTTAAATCTTGGGAGATGGAAAGGGCCGAAGCAGGCCTTGTCCATGTAAAGGGACATGCCTGAATTCATCCCCATCTAGGTACATGGATAGGCCCGAATTCGTCCTTGTCCATATATATGGACATGGTCAAATTCATCCTTGCCTCTATACATGGATAGGCCCGAATTTGGTCCTATCCATGTACATATGTTGACACTTGAATATATTAGGAACAAAATGAAAACCTCATAAGGACATTAGTCCTCCTTCATTTTTATAGAGGTGGTACTCCTCTTGGACTAAAAGATATATTTGTCATATCTTGAATTAGGAGAGTACTAGGCAGAAAGCCCTAAATATTTATAGCTTGAGGTTATGAAATAAAATGGTTCTTCAGTAACTTGAGTATGATATTTATGTGCATTAAAATAAAATATTGAAGTAGAGCTTCAACATCAGAATTAAATTGTGATAAAAAACACACGCAATCTTCTTAACAATATATAAATACATCGATATCTTCTTCATAGGAGAGAATTATTTGATCATCTCAAATAATTTTAACATATTACTGTAATCAATATCAAAATATAATTTGATAGGTCAACCTCAAATACTTTATATTCTGAAAATAGGGTTACAAAGCACGGTCGAGATCAACCCCGAAGCAATTCTTTGTGGAGTTTTATTTATGAAAGATGGTCTTCATTGAAAATGCTTTGACAACCATATAGATGTCTGCAAATACTCAATGACCATATAAGAAAATATATTAGAAGAATATAAGAATAAAAATCAACAAATCAGCATTGTACCCAACTCTGAGATTCGAGCATAAAACTATGAGAAGTGTTGTAGAAGAATATATATAAAAACAAAATGGAGAAGACGGAGATTTATTTCTTTTGATCAGAAGATTGAATGTGTATCCTTTGTTGTTCATTTTTATTCCTCTAATATTTTTCCATCCCCCTTTTAAATTATTGATTCTTCCACATTTTTTATGAAGTCTTTCTTCTCTTTTTAAGGAGATATTTTCTAATTGCGTGAGCAGTTAGGGTTTCTCCCTTCTAGAAATTCTCGTACAAGTATTTTCTTGGAACAATACCTCTAATTAATTCATCATTAATTCTTAATTAATGAACTCACATAATTAATATATGTATGTTGAAAATGGTTCCCTCTCCCTTTTTAATAAATGTTTTTAATTAAACTCTTATTTTTTTAAATTTAATTAATTCTCCACTAAACAAGGATGAATGTAATTTACTTTTTTGGAAGTAAAAATCAACTTTTTATCGATGTAAACCACTTATTATGTTCTCTTCATCCTCTCATATTTCCAATCATATAAAAATCTCCCAAATCCATCACTCGGATCTCAAGATATAAGCTCATGAAGTTGAGTTGTCACGCAGACCCAACTCAACTGATATTTTAATTTATGAGAAAAAAGAATCAACCTTAAAAAAAATTAAACCTATACCAACATCTTATATGTCAAAATACCTTTCCAACGATATACATTTTGTGTGATTATGACACCCAAAGCTCAAGATATAGCCTTTGCAAGATAATGACTCAACCACCGTCGATAATGTTTGATTGTTTCAAAATCATTTGTCGGAGAATCCACAGTTGATGTCATTTTTTCATCGACGTTTTGAATCTGAATCGGGATTCATCATTAGGACTAATCATCAATTAGAGAGATAGATGGTCTTAGTCATTAATAGTGTATATGCAGGACAGTAAATAAGATAACTAGGTCGGCTATCTTATTTGATTGGTAAATGTGGACCCTTGATTTGATTTCGACCTCCTTTGTTGAAATTCAACTTTTCTTCATTATTATTGTCCCACACATATAAGATTAAAATATTCTTGTTGGTATATAATGTTAAGTGTAATGTATGCACTTGACAAAAAATAAAGAAGAGAGGAGACTATGGAGCTTGGAAGATTTGACCCATGGAAAATTGTTGAATATAATAATAATTTTACATGCCCAGTCAACCACCAATATGTCATGCATATCTCAACAAAATGTTTCCACATGTCATCACTTGGTTGGCCAACAATCTTCAAATAATAATATGCCATATGTCATCCAATAAAATGACACCATGTGCCACTTTTTGTATGTTGTCACGTGTCTCCATTAATTAGTTTCCATGTGGCACCATTAAATTTCATGTGGATATATCTCATTGGTTAATAAGGTTCCATGTGTCACTTGGAGAGTTTCCTCAAAGAACATAGGATAGGAAAAATATTATTAAAATAATATTGTTGGTTTACGGGTTTACGTGAATGGAGGGGTAGGTGATTAAATCACCGTGGACCCGCAATAATACATAGTAAGGAATGAGTGTGAAAACTTCTAAGTGTAGGTGAAGTCAATAGGAGAGGTAAATAGTTGTAAAAGATTCTATGTCTTGAGAATCGGTGAGACAAACTTGCATATAACATGAAATAAAAATCACCAACCCTCACCAACCCACCAACCCGTGAACCCACGGTAGCTCATATATATATTGGCTAAGTGTTGGAGAAGTTACATAGTAAAGAGTAGTATTTTGGATAGGTGTTGGAGAAATTACGTAGTAAAGCGTAGTAAAAAGAGTTGGGTGCATTATGAAGTTGGTGGAAGTCAAAGTGCATTGTGAGAGTAGCGGAGATAACACAGACTCTTAAGTAATATCACCAACCCACCCTAAGACATAGTAAACAAAACTAAGTCTGGAAAATATATATTGGGTCACGTGAAATATGGAAAGAAATATAAAAAATGTGAAAAATGAAAAGAAATATATGGGAAATAAAAGAATTACATGAAATTTGGGAAAGGAAAAAACAGAAAAGGAAAGCAATGAAAAAATGGGATAAAGAAATATGGAAAGGAAAATGATTAAGTGTGGAAACTAGTAAGGGAAATGTGAAAGTAATGAGACAATGGGAAAAAAGACTAAGCATAGAATGAGAGAATGAATAGGGGTGAAGGGAAATGAGATGAGAGAACACGTGACTTAGAACATTTTTCATATTTCTTCTTGTAACACCTCCATTAGACTTCTGGACAAAATTATGTGTATCTTGGTCATGGAGACTTCGATTTTGATTCTGCGAAATGCATGGTGAAGCTATTACCGAGGGCTATGCAATGAACATATAATAGTTCAAAAATATTTTTCTTCCAATATCATTTTTTTTATTATTATTCCAGGAGTGGGAATATATAGGTGACCAAATTTTGGTCAATAACAAGGACATGGTCGAATTCGTTTCTGTCCATGTATAGGGATAGGGTTAAATTTTGTCATTTCCATGTACAGGGACAAGCCCAAATTCTGGCATGTCCTTGTACATGGACATGGCTGAATTCGACCCTATTTGTGTACATGGACAAGGTCAAATTACATGTTAGTTTACACATCTTGCAACAAGTTATCTACTGACTAGTAATCCCATTTATTAACTCTATTCATTAATATAAGGATATGCACATTGTACTACGAGTAAACATATAAGCAATACCTGCAATTAACATGTGTTTGTTTCCCACATAGTATTGAGATCACTATTGACTTGTTATGTACATACTCATATAATTCAATCATGATAATCAATACTACTAATTTAGTCTTGTTAAGTAAGTGTAATAGAGTAAGTAACACCTACTTGGTTAATAAGGATAAGCTTATGATCCTAATAAATCTTATTAATTATACAAGTAAGAGTCATTATGATTAACACAAGGGTCGTTGGTTGTTGTTGTTTGTTTCTTCTTCAGGTTTAAGGTGAATCTAAACCTTTGATTTTAAATTAATTTAATATTAATTTATTTTTAAATTTTATGTTTTAATAGGTACACAGGGTCGAATTCGGCCATGTCCATGTACATGGACAAGCTCAAATTTGGACATGTCCATGTATAGGGACAGGGTTGAATTCGGGATTGTCCCTGTACATGGACAGGGTCGAATTCGACGATGTCCCTGTACATGGACGTAAATAAAACAATGTTTAATTTAATTTAAATAAAACAACGTACTTACTTTATTAATTTACTTGAGTATAATTACCCTTCAATTATTGACTATTACAATTTGTAAGTGTGGGAATGTAGGTTATAATAACATATTTAATTCACTTACTATAAAATATACTATGTTCTCAATCAAGTAGGTATAATTAAATGAGTATATGCTCATATGAAAACTCAATATCCTCCAACAAGAAATAGAAAATACCACATAGCAAGCAATAATAATATAAATGACATTACACTAGACAAGAAATAAGAAACAAAAAATGCAATGCATGTATCGATACTTCTGAAACATGGGTCCCTCCTCCTTCAGAAGAATGCCACACAGATTAAATAAAACATAGTAGATAATTATTGGTCCATAGGTATTAAGTTGAACATATATATTAGTTATGAAAATTCATAGAGTACAATCAACAACATTACAGATCTCTTTCTTCACTATTGTCAGCTACCCGAGCCTTTATTCATACATTGGATTTTATAATGATTAAATTTGATAACATCTCATCCTACAATCTTTTACTTGGTGGAAACGAATACAACCCAGCCGAAGCCTATAACTAATATTTCCCAACATCTATTTGTGTCTTAGGTATGCTCACCTACCTTTAAGGAGTCTTACTCTCTTTCTAAAACAATCAACGATCAAGGGACTGCATATATTGAATGAACAAACCAACCCTTGTGAAATTTTCATTCTTGGAAAACATCAAAGAAACGATTTTTCAATGGCCTCCTATACAACCAAAGAAAATCTATAAATAGTTCACATAGATCTATGTGGACCCATGAACACTGGGTCCATTGGTGGATTTTTTATTTTATAACATTTATTGATGATTTTAGTAGGAAATTTTGGGTATATTTCCTCAAAAACAAATCTAACACATTCACAAAGTGCAAATAATTTAAAGTTGTAGTAGAAAAACAAAGTAGAAAATATGTCAAAGTACTAAAGTCAGATGGACGAGGAGTGTGACCAAGTCTCCTATGTGTTTGGGACATTTTGTGCATATGACTGTGACATGTTTACACTTCTTAGATCTAATGGAAAGATTATGTTCTTGGTAATTTGAACCTTTGCAAAAAGTATTATACTAGGTGGATTATCTAAGATAGTGCATGCAGAGTCCTTGAGTCTGACATCGTAACCATTTTGACTCAATTGTCATATTATTATTAAATTATGTATAAGATTGGGTACATAAAAGACATTAAGAATGTCATTCTTATCATTTTTATTGGTTAAGACTGACACAACACTTTTGTCTAAGGCCTTGACATGATAATTATCTCCTAAAGTAATTTTAGATTGAATAGAAAAATTAATTCCAGAAAAGAACATTTTGTTACCTGTCATGTGATTATTGCAACCACTTTCCAACAACCAAAGATCCTTGTGATATTCTTCAATGATTTGACACGAAATGAACATTATCTCATATGTCCCTTATTCAGTGTTAGATATATTATGTCTTCCCTTGTTCATATCTGACTGTTTCTGTCTGCATTCACTTTCAAGGTGACCATATTTTTTGTAGTAGTAACATTTGACTTTATCTTTTTCTTTCCATCTTCTTCCTCTCCCGCTCTAATTATGAGAGTATTTAAATTGATTTGATTATTATGACTATTTTGGTGTTGTTATTCCTTTTTCTTGATGACTACCTCTTCCTCTTTCACCTCCGCATTTGTCTCTACCAATGAATGATTGAGTCTTGAAGGCATGTTTCAAGGATTCCTCTTCCATGTTGATTCTTGATGCATGGAATAAAAGAGAACCTGCCAATTCTTTGAATGTTTGTTTAGATAGATATTTGGACTCTTTTCTGGAAATGACAACCATTTAAAATTTCTTTGGTAGGATTATAAGAAAATTTTCAATGATTTTATGATCTTAAATCTTCTCTCCATGAATCCTAAGTTGATTCACAACTCCCATCACTTTGGTCATGAACTGGTCAATGTTATCAACCTCCTTCATGTTCAAGGTTTCAAACTCTCACCTTAGGGTTTGAATCTTAACAATATTAACTTTGTATTTACCATCATATAATAATTAAAGGATATCCTAGGCTTGATTTTCACTAGATATTCTCTTTATATTGGGAAAAACCGAGTCATCACTTGAACTATGGATCCAAAACTTGGACTTGTTCTTTTTTTTCCCCTCAATTCTGCAAGTTGATTTGTTTGTCCACTAGTCATGGCATGCAAATATGCTTCATGAGGTTCTGATAAGACATTATCCACTGGTTCCCAACATTCTTGGACTTGCGGGCATATTTTCATCCTTAGAGACCATAACTCATAGTTCTTTCCAACAAGAACCGGTCATATGTTTTCCCTGTATTACTTTTTGAAGTCATTAAAAATCAATCAAAGAAAATGCATGAAGGTTATTTCCTTATTTCTCCACTTTTTATCTTTGTCACTTTATTTTAACCCTCAATCACCCTTTTTGTTTTTTATCTTGTTTAACTACCATTCATACCCTAAATTTATTCTTTTAATATAGAAAACTTGATCATAGAAATATTCAAAATGACTTTGGAGACAAACAAAAGAACTTCAATTTTTAATCCAAACACCCTAAATAAATTGTTTTTCGAGCACTATTTAACCGTAGATGGAATAAAATAGAAAATTTGTGCAAATTAAAAAAAACAAAAACTCCAATTCACCTCCTTATGGAAGTTGCTAGGGTTTGTTCCTTTGAAACCCTTGGCTTACTCAAACTTGGATTTGGCTCTTTTACCCATTTTTTATAGATGCGAGCTCCTCAGATCTATGTCTTCCATGTATTACAGGATATAGATAGATCAATGATCTATATTCTCTCCACTCTATGAAAAGTATTACAAAAGTTCTCTAATACTATGTTAATTTGATAAGCAAAAAAATAAATGAGGAAAATCATTGGAAAACTTATGGAGCATGGATTACCCTTCTCATTATTAAGTAGATTTTATAAAATAGACATTTAGAAACCCTGGTGGTTTGGTATAGTCAGAACTAACAATTGGTTAACAACTTTCCATAAATATAAAAATATGAAATCAACTAATCACCCAAATAACTAATCTATGCATACTCGGCCAACATAAGAGATTATATGTTTTAACACATATACATATTCATATTTGTGACTCGTCTACTCAGACCATCTTCCACCATGATCAATATTTCATATCCTTCTGTCTTATTTGCACCAATGGTTTGAGGGTGGTTTGTAGTGGTGGATTAAAGGTGATTTCACTTTGTAACGGGTTGAGAGATGTTTTCCTTTGGTTTGTGATTAGTTATGTGATTTCTTTGAAAAGGTGCGTTGAAGGTGGTTTTGCAGGGGTTTATCATTGCAAAAGGTTGTTTCACTTTCAGCAATGGAAGTTGACTATGTCACTTCTATAGAGGCTAGTAAATATATGATTTAGTTACATAGCTTTATAGAGGAATTGGGAAAAAAGAAGGGAATATCATATTTTAAAATGACAACCAAAGTGTCATTCATATTGCAAATAAATGATCCTTACTTTCTAAGACCAAACATATAGAAGTCAAGTACCATTTCATCTTATTAATTTTGGAAGATGGATAGTTGAAGATAGAAAATATACACACTATCCATAATGCTAGCAAGAATATTGAAGAAATGTTAATGGAGATAGTAACTAGGGATAAATTGAGTTCTTGTAGTTGACCTTCAAGCATGATGGTGAAGATGAAAAAATTTCCGTGTCCAAAGTTAGAGCATATCCCAACCAACGAAGTAGCAGTGGAGTCGTTATGATCAATCTACAAATGGGAGATTGTTGGATGTGCAACTTGATTATCTTATCGATTCATATGTCTTGTTTTAAACGTGTTTGGATCCCAACTTTGCATGATTATCCCCATGCATTTTTACATTGCATCAAGCATGGTGGAGGTCATAGAGGGGGTGAAGCCCTTGAGAAAAGATATTTGGGCGGTTTTTTGTTTTCATTTTGTGAAGTTTTGGCACAATATTTTTTATCCCATCAGTTTTTAATTTTGGTTATGGAATTAAGGTTGTGATATAATGTGGGTCAATGGATTAGTGATTTTGGATGCCTCGGGATCCTATATATTGTATTGGAATGTTGAAGTTAATACAAGGAGAGAGAGTATTATGACTGAGAGAGGATATTATGAGAGAGTGAACAAGAGGTTATAATGGACGTGTTGTAGGTGTTATCCCTTATTTTTGGATGAAATAAAGGAAGGAATGATTGTTTCTTCATGGGAATATCCTATATTGGTTGAACCACGTACATATCAGTGTCTCTCTTGTATTTTTTTCTTCTATATTTTATTTATGCGTTCATTTTGATTTGTTTTATTTTTATTGCTCTGAGATCCTATTCCTAACATTACTTTAGAGAAATTGCACATATTTTATCGTCTATGTACTTCAATGTCAGTTAAGCTAGTGAAGTTTATGAATTATGATTACCTTCTTAGAATTTGGAGCCCGAGGATAAAAACTTAATGAATTCTCCCTGTCTTGAACAAATATTAAATAATTATCTTATACGTTTTATCGTCATATCTTAGTCCTCTATTGTCCATTAGGATAAAAATATTTAAAGGATATTCACCTTTCCATGATTTTTCTATATTTTCATACAAAGGAAGTATCATTTTAAAAAGACTATGCTTGTCCTTCATCCTATCGTTATCCTTTAGATATAGTGTCTAAAAAGAAATGTTAGAGTCTCATTATTCTTCTCTATGTCTTCATATTTCATGTTTTTAGCGATACTATCCATTGTACCAATGTATTCATACGAACCTTTCACATCTATGAGAATATTATATCTGAATGTATTAGGTTTTAGACCTTCATCCTCCATCATTTTTAATACAACTTGAATTTTCTTGTCCAAATGCTTGTAAAGAATCATCGATTAATTATAATAAAAGGTTGTATTCCTGCAAATGAAATGATCGAGGTGGAAATCAGTGGCCATCCACCTATTCCAACTGGCTCAAAACAGTTCTTTGGCAATTTACTAGTTTTAGCAGTTTTTCAGGTCCTAAACTTCTAGGGCCATTTTGAGGGCCTAAATAATGTTTTTTTCGTGATCTGACACCTCAATGATCTCCTAAGGAATGATTGATATTGTGAAATGAATCTCCTCGTCAATACCTTTCCCATGAGTTATCATGTGCCCCAAATGGAGATGTATGCCAACGTTACGCCCACAGGAAGTTGATACACCAAACTACCCAAAATGGGGTCCACAAACCTGTTGGATTTTCATCTTCTGTTGTTAGGGTTTTGAATTTTATTTATGTTAAAAATGATTTTGAAGATTCATTGTAACCATTATCTTCTTTCAAATGAGCGTATTAATCACATCTCTTCTCAGAGCTAAGTTTCCACAATTCTAGCAAGTCACTCTGTAATTTAACTTTTTTGTACATTTCGCTCGTTAATAGAAATTGTGTATTGCTGCATCGTTTTGTTTATGGTTATATATCTGATATATATTTTTTATCATATTGGATATATGATATATCTTTTCACATTTATTTATTATATCTCCACTTTGATTTCGTGTTGAAAATAATCTCGATCAATGATATCAGAGCAGGTTATTCTTGTTCATTTTTTAGTGCATGTCCGCGATGAGGTCTGACCATATCAAGTTGGGTCTTGAGATTGTCTCTCTTGAGGAAAATAGATATTTCACATCCAGGAAACCTCCATCAAGGAATACAATAAATACGATAGAGAAGAAGATTCTATTAATCTGTTGCTTGAGCAAGATCTCATGTGATAGAGGGACAAAATGATGGAGACTTTTACCCACATCCTTGAATTTTTGTGGATAAAAAATAATGTGTCTTCATCAAGAAACCAATTTGGAGGAACCTCTCCTTTCAAGGTATAATTTAATTTTTATATTCATTTATTTGAAGGTCAAATCGATACAAATTCCCTTGAAAAATGGTTAAATATGATCGAAGGTTATTTATTTGTTAACAATTTTCCTGATAGGGAAAATATCACCTTCGCACTCCTTAAGTCTCTCCCCCATGTCATACATTGGTGGGAAACTTACTAGGATCAAATTTCCATAGAGGTGTCTGGAATATATGGGGTCGATCCCACTTGCTATTTTTTTGTGGATGTTGTCAAGGAACAATATTACCCTTTTGGTAACTATGATGACCAATCCATGAGATGGACCAAACTGCAGAAAGAGAGGGGCCAAATAGTTCCAGAGTTCACAAATACTTTCCATACCTTTCACACCAAGTTGGGTATCAAATACTCTGAGAGGCATCTGGTTGTGAAATATCGTGGGGCTCTACATAGGTACATCCAAACCGAAATGTATTTCCTGGACATCCCATCACCGGGAGCTTCCTATCGATATGTTGTCAAAATTGAGCACAAATTTAGGCACTAGAACAAATAGGAGTTCAGGTCTGCAAATACGCAACAACCAAAGTATGGTAAAGATGACCCTAACCACCATCCTCCAGAAAATGAGTCCAAGCCATAGGAAAATAACGGTAACAAAAAGATGAAGAAGGACACTCGAAAATGGTGCGATTTACACAAAATCCCTTGGCACAACACTAATGAACATTTCTCAAAAAAATCATTGGTGGTTGAGATAAAAGAAAAGGAGTCGAACCCTGATTCAGGATCTGATTAAGAAAATAATGGGAGAAGACAAATCATCGACACATATTCCACTGCTATTATCATGACCGCAACAATTCAACCAGAAGAACCAACAGATCCTAAAGAGGGGGAGATACTTTTTCATTCACAGGTGTGGGTAATCGGACCTCACTGCATTTTATTGTTGATAACAGAAGTTATAAAAACGTCATCTCAGTAGAGGTCGTAAAAGAAATTGGGATTGTCGACAACACCACACCCGTAGCCATACAACATTGGGTGGCTTTGCCAGGGACGAGATATTTTTGTTAGCTAGCAGTGTCTCTTGTAATATGGCATCAATCCCTTCAAGGATGGGGTATTATGTGATGTTCTTTTGGTCCTGTCATATATGTGGAAGAACCATGTTATTTATGAGTCTCCACCCCATAGTGTCATTGTTACTCTGGCGGGGCATCTCTACAAGATACAATAGGTAGTTATGGCTATTGTCCCACCTAAACAGTTCCACAATGTAATATCTCATACTACAACATTCAGCCTCTTCAAATATCTATTAAAAAGGTGAACAGAAGGACACTGCAACCACTACATCCTTAGTACAAGCACCTTCTCTCCAACAGAAGAAGGTCGATAATATTGAAGCAAAGTGTAAGTATTCCTTCTGCACAGAGTCATCTCATGTATCCATATTGGTTCAAAAGGTCCAACCCTTCCAACATCAAGTTCTCAACAACCTTCCACAAGCCAAGCAACACAACTGGCTTCCCCCTAGTAAGGCAAGAAACTCACCAAGGTTAAGATTTAACAAATGCTTCCCCCTCTCCCCCAAGATATTAATGCAATGGATAGCATTGCTTCCTAAAGAGGGAGGATTGATCCAGTTGGATAAAGGTGGAAACCCACCTATTCCAACTGGCTTAAAACAGTTCTTTGGAAATTTA
>ML789358.1:36921-89766 GCA_009831015.1 Picea engelmannii
TTTTATCAAAGGTAGACATACATCAGTTGCAGCCAACCATTTCCACAAAGCACCGGCACCGTTTTGCTTATCCTATGGACAGGGAGGTTGCCTGGTTTGATGGTGCTTCACAAAAGAATGGATCACTATGTGGAGCGGGGGGGAAAATTACACTAAACACACATACCAGCTATCGATGGACTTTAAACTGTGGTACAGGATCAAACATGAAAGCTGAACTACTGGGGGCTTGGGCCTCCCTCAACCTGGCAAGACGGTTACATATTGTCGATCTTCTTCTCTTGGGAGATTCCAAGGTCATCGTAGACTGGCTCAACGGACAAGCGGACCTCAAGGCGGCGGCCCTCGAGAGCTAGAAAGAAAGAACCATTGAGATATCTCACTGTTTCAGGAATCTCAATGTTACACATATCTACAGGGAGGACAATAGCGAGGCAGATTCCCTCTCCAAGCTTGCATTGCACATGCCACCGGGACAGCTACGCTATACAAAGTGGGTGGAAGGTCAAGCAGGGCCCACCATCAACATCAGACTTTGAATTTGCATTGTGCTGTCTCATACAGCTTCTCTTTTTCTGGTTGGCTGTCAATTGTGGACCTGTAGATTTGGTTCATATGCCCTTTTTTTTTACTATGGTCGATTTGCCGGATTAACTCTATACCTATCAGCCGGGTGGCTATGCTTCTGTTGCTGTTTTTTTCTGACTGTGGTATTATTTGCCGAATTGATGTGCTACCTCCTGCAGTAGTATCTTTCTTTGAGTATCCCTTTGGCGGAGATCGTTGCTGTACATTTATATATCCTTTTGAATATATAGAGAATTTTTTCATGTGGAAAAAAAAAAGAAAGTATTTTAAGAAGGTATTAATATATTAAAGATAATAACTAACTGTATTAAATTTTAGAATAGAATGAGAATAAACATCCATAAAAAAGAATAAGAATATATATATATATATATATATATAATAATTAAAAATTAATATAACTAAAATATAAATAAATAAAATACTCATAAATATAATAAAATAAAATTTGAATTTAAAGGAATATTAATAAAATGAAAACATATTATTATATGGTTTTTATATTATATTATTCTTATTGAGTTTTCTTGATACTAAAGAACAAGTTATAGGTAAAAACTAAAAAGCATTTCTTGTAGTTTTTCTTGAATAACATGTGTTTTTTTCCTGAATAACATGTGTTTTTTTCCTTAAATAATAGTGAAGACTTAATTTGCATTAGTGATGAGTAATGGTTATCCTTATTACTAGTTAACAAATAAATTATAATAAATATATATATAATATTACATTAAAAATATATAATAAATATATATTATAAAAAATTACATTAAAAATTAAATTATGAAAATAAATTTTAATTATAAAAAAAAATTCTCAATATTATTATAAAAAAATACATTAATATATTATAAAAAAATACATTAAAAAACAATTATGAAAATAAAAAAATTAAATTATAAAAATAAATTTTAATTATAAAAAAAATGCTCAATATTACTATAACATTGTTAATCCATCTTATGTAAACTTTCCTCAAATTTTCGATTCTTAAATGGATGGATTTATAGTAGTTACTCTATTAACTACTTATTCTATAAATTTGAAACCGTGACGCCGAGTGAGAGCACACATTTCTTACCATCAATCCTGCTCAAACTTTACATATTTTAAGATATTTTAGCTAAATGCGCTGCATTAGAATCAGAGCATCTTAGGGGCAATAGTAAGTAGGGCATCTCGCCACTTGTCATGTGTCGTACATTTGACGATAAGATTGATCATTGAAGTGTCCTGACATTTCTGGAAATTGATCTGCCCTTCAACAAAAGAAAAGCAGATCATGAGGTCTTCATTTCATTTCAGGTTAATGTATTTTTCGAGGATAAATTCTCGCGAAGCAAAGTAGAATATGCCGGACATGGCCCTCACTTGGAGAATCTTCTTTCAACTTCAATTCGATCCCCGAGTTTGCATTTACCATTATAAAATCAACTGTCGTTTTGCTTATTCAATTAATTGTAATCGGAGTAGAAGGATAGATAGAATAAGCTGCGAAGACAACACAAAGTCGGATATTGTCATAACTTGTTTAACGCTCCTGGAGTTCTCCCAGACACTTCGGTGAAGAGCCTCCTTGGCTAATTCCCAGAAGTGTTTGGGTGGACTCTGGGAATCTTTGAACTCCGCATTGGCCCTTTGAACCCCATCTCATTATGTTTAAGGTCAACTTATCGCTGTTATATTTTATGTTTTTGGTTATGTCGAAAGGTGTATATTTATTGGCAATGGGCACATTTAATAAGTTTTTAGTTTTTAATACGTTTTTAATAGATGAGATTAAATATGCTTAAAATATTCTTAGTCGTCATAATAAATGAATGGTTCTGATTTCATCCATTAACTTCCGAGCTGTTATAAAGACATCCGTTACTGTGTTCACTAGCTTATTGTCACTTTTATCTGATTAAAAAATATTAAAATATTACCACAGAGTGGTACGATCTTGGCGTTTCATGTTTATGCTAGCTGACTTTTGGTGACCGCTTTTCTATGCTAGCATCACCAGCAGTCGCCAATCAGGAATTTAAACTATCGACTGGCCAAACCTTTATATGTAGCTGCAGTGGCGTCGCCAATGGTCTTTTATAGTCGAAAGGCTGCCACAATAAATTTGATTTTGTTTTAACAAGCCACCAAAAGCAACAAAAAAAAAATTGTATTCCATGCAATTTTCGTTATTCACAGATACCATAGCATTTTTTAGGTCTTAATAAGGAAAATTACACTTTTGTGAACCAAAATCACTCCTTGTTTAATGAACTTTAAACTTGGCCGATGACAGAACGACCAGGATGCCTGTTAAAAGGGTAACGTTAAACTGAAATGTGAGGCGAGAAACGGTTTCCCAAGTGACGGTTACATGTTGTTTACCAATCAACATTTTTGTATGGAATTTGATTCATCAGGACTCATAAATAAGGACATGGCACTCTTTTGTGTGGATACAAACCGCATGATGTTATTGGGATTGATAATATAGGAAGAGGTGAGAAAAAGGTTGAATTTAGCAAAAATTTCAAAGATTGTTTGAGTTTTGTATAATTACATTTTTATATGGCATTTGAATAATCAACCTTCATAAATAAGTACATGAATAAGTACATGGCACTTTTCTTTGTGGATACAAATTGCATGATGTTTTTCAGATTTGATAATATAAAAAGTTTTAGGCTAAAGCTTTTCTGGGGACATTTTGTAGGAAATCAGGTGAGAAATTTTTAGATTCTTATATTTGAGTGATTATTTCTGTATAATTGGAGTGCCTCAGGATTTTTCATCCTGCTGAATCCATTTCTACATTCAAAAAGAGATTTTGAACAACAAAAAAAGTTATTGGTATAAATTTATATCCCCCTATTCGGGAAAAAAAATCATTTCATAGAACAGCTAAACAAGTCCATATAAAAAGATTATGTAAAAAAAAAAACGAAATTTACCTACCAAAAAAGATTGAAAGATAATTTGAATTTTATATAGTTTAAGTTTATAGTTGGCAAAGTTTTGCTTATAGAGTTTTGTTTTATTTTATTCTGAGTTTAATTTCTACATGGGAGAGAATATTTCTGTAAATTTAGTTTATTAATATAATATAAATTATTCATTTCTTTAAATACATCTTCACGGATTATTATTATAGAGCCCAAGAAGTAGGCGCATTTACTTACGTAGACCAGTAACTAAAAGACGTAACACTTAATTGATTTGATTTTTTGGTTGATATAATGATACGAAATTTTATCTGTAAATTAAAATGCAGACTGGTACACAAGAAATAAATAAATGCTGAACAAATTAAAAATTAAATAAGTAGAGAATGTAAAGAGAAGAACAATGGAATTGAGAAGTAAGTGGCTATTCATCGTATTTAAACAAGAAGACATCCTTATCATACTAGATGGTTTTCGTTTTACAGTAACAACAAGAGACTTGTTGGTTTATTTCTGTATGACAAACATTTTTGGTTTATTTTTGTATGACAAGGGTTGTTTCTCTTTTTAATTAGTTAACTGCCAGACGGAAAAATCATGCTAATTACTTATTAGGAAGCTCATCTAGGTTGGCGAAGGCAGTTTACAATAGAAATAGTTTTATGAAGGGAGATGGGTGCCCTCTTTGGTGGTGCAATTTCTCCATATTTAGATTAAGAAGTGTGCCTACTTCCGCCAACAAGTGAGGTAAAGAACGCTGCAATGTTGTTGGAGACATCCACTTGGCCTATTTAGGTGTCTGGTCCTTATGTCCCACAAGGTAGGAAACATAATGTTGTTGGTGAGTGTTGTGAGTCCTAGAGTCTAGAATGGTGTTCACAAGAAAAGGCTGAAAATATGGTATATTGTCTATTGGATGATGTATCGTAATGGTTTCCTCAAGGAGTCGTGGCTTGAACAATGTAAGATTGTTGACATTGAGCACATTGTGGATGCCAAGCTATGGTGACAAGTCTAGGTGATAGGAATTCTCACCAATTCTTTCGAGCATGGTGTATGGACCATAGTGCAAAGGGTGGAGCTTATGGTGTTGTCCGTGGAAGAGATGCTTGTCCAATGATAGCCACACTCGGTCGCTCGGATGAAAAACCAATGGTGTGTGTCGTTTATCGTTCCCCTTCTTGGCACATTCTTGTGTTTCTTGAAATTCCTTTGCTACTTGGGAATGACGTTGTGCAATGTTGTGGATGAAACTCTATGTTAATTGTTGGTCTTGTTGCTATCGTGCAAAACCGGGGGATGCAAGATTGAGTGGGAAATTTGAGGGTGCACTTGGTTGAAATCCTAGACAAACCTCAAAGGTTCAGAATCCCATGGAGGAGTTGATGGCCCTGTTATAACTATGTTGATTGACGTGCAGACAAGACTCCCACTGGTTATTTTTGGCAAATTAATTGCTAAGAGAGTCGACTAGAGTGTTGTTGACAACCTCTGTTTGGTCGTCAGTTTGGGGGTCAAAGGAGGTGGAAAAACAGAGTCGACATCCGAGCGAAGAACATAGAGTACACGAGAAGGTACTAAGGAAGCATGAGTCATGATCTGAAATGATACTACTCGGTAAGCCAAAATGGGGCCACACATGATGGAAAAAGAAGTTGGCAGTTTGCGCAGCGGTTGTAGTTTTATGACAGGGAATGAACAGAGCTATCTTAGAGAAACGACAAACTACGACCCAAATAACATTGTGCTTGCGAAATTTGGTAGGGAGACCACTCAGAAATTCCATGGAAATGGATTCCCATGGACGAGAAGGAACTGGTAGAGCTTGGTACAGACCATATAGATGGTTACATGGCTTACTTTATGAATAGAGGGAGCAGGTATGAATGAATGTTTCTACATGTGTTTACACTGCATGCCAGTAGAAATGGCATTGAAGATTGATGGTTTTGGTTGTGCCGAAATTCCCGCCACAAGAAGATGTGTGTTCTTCTCATATTAGAATAAGATAGTCATCAATGTGCGACACACATAACTGGTTGAGATTTTAGAGCCACCCTTCACGGATGATGTAGTCCAAAAAGGGAGTATGGTTGATGATAATAGATTGCTACAAAGAATTCCAGACTTCACTGAAACATGGTTGATCATAAGTTGCACAAGACACTTCTAAAATGTGCATAAACTGCATTGGGGGTCAACTTAACAACTCAACCATCTTATTGGAGGTCCCCTTCTTATATATAATAACTAGATGAAACTGTTGAAGACATGTTTTCCGCGTTAAAGGGCGTTGTTCCTACATCTTAGTTTAGGATGAATATAAACGGATGATGGTCGATATTCATGATGGTCTCTTTACCTAGAATGTAGTGGGGCCATTTCTTGAGTTATTATACCAAGCTATAGAATTCCTTGGTGTATGTGTTGTAGTTGACTTTGGCTTCTATAAGAGTCGCTAAGTGATATGATATCGAATATCCTCCCTGTTTAAGTACAACCACAAAGGAAAATTAAGAGGTGTCTGTCTCGATCTCAAATGGTTGAATCATGTCTTGAATTCTTAGAACAAGGGGTAAACACAATGTTGCATTTAATTTCATAAAATGATGCTCAATGGCTGGAGTCCATTGAAAATTTTCTTGATGTCACAACTGATGCAAAGGTCGAGCCAACTGTGAGAAGTGGGAGACAATTTTTCTGTAAACATTGATGACCCCATGAAAATTTTGAGCTCATGCGTGTTGGGGGGTGCTATCCATTGTGCTAAAGCCTGCACCATCGAGGGATTTTGGCACACACCTTGGGTATCCACTATGAATCCCAAGTATTGGACGAACGTATGTCCAAAGAAGGACTTATTTTCCTTCACCAACAACCTATGCTCGCACAACATTTCAAGCACTCTGCGCACATGTTGCAAACGATCTAGCCAAGAGTTACCGAAGATAAAAATCTCATCGAAATAAATAACGAGAAACTTACCCAATTGTGGTATGAAGATGTCATTAATGAGACGCATGAATGTGGATGGTGCATTCCTTATCCCGAATGGCATTACCATCCACTCAAAAATCTTGAATTTGGTCTTGAACATTGTCTTCCATGTGGTTTGTGTGTGCCTGTGCACTTGATGATACCTAGTTGTCAAGTCCATGTTAGTGAAGAAGAAAATCCCTTGTAGGTGGTCCAACAAATCCTCGAACTGGGGAAGGGGATAATGGGTTTTAATAGTGGTTTTATTGAGGGCACAGTAGTCAGTTACAAGGTCCCACTCAGAAGTTTCTTTCTTGGGGATAATAAAGGAAAGGGATGAATAGAGCGACGATGAAGTATTGATGTGGACAGATTCTAGAACTTGGCCAGTTTGGCATTCAATTTTAGAAGCTTCCCGAGGTGCAAGGTGGTAGGAAGGGGCGTTGGGTAAGGATGCACCTGGTATGAGGTCATTGGAGATCTCAATAGATCAAGATGGCGGTAGTCCTGTGGGCTATGTGAATACATCAAAAAACATTTCAAGCAAGGGGAGGATGTCCGAAGGTGTAGGAATGGACAAATTATTGTGTTTAATAGGACGCACTAAGAAAAAGGAGACACATAAATTGATATTGACTTGCTTAAATTTTTCTTTGTCGGTAAGTGATGGAGTGGGTTTAGGAGAAGATGATGTGAGAACATAGGTGTGCTCGTCTAGTTGCAGATGATATTGGTGGAATTTGGCATGGTATACAACGTGTCGGTCATGTTTTTAGGGGAGGGCGAGTAATAAGTCTACACAATATAGAGGGGATACATCACATGTGACTGTATCGTGAAACAGACCAATGGAAAAGGTGATCGCAAAACACCTAGAAACTGTGAGATGATGGCCTTCCTTTTGTGCCCAACCAAGTTGGTATGGGGTTGGGTGAAAAGTAGTGTGTAGTTTTATTCATTGTACCAAGTCTTTTGAGACAAGATTCTTTTGGTTTCCCTTGTCCATAATGAGGGTGGTAAATTCATGTTTGATTTGGAAATTATGGGTGAAGAAAGGAACAGTGGATGTGCCTAGTTCATTGGAGGTCATCAAAATGAGGTATGGATCTGCTTCAATAGGTTTATCAAGGGAAACCACTTCAGGATTTCAAGGGGATTCGATCGAAGCAATCTCCAGAAAAAATGTTTTGTTGGTACGAAGATTCTTAAGTGCATAGAAGTTGGAAGATGAGTGTTAATTGGTCTTATGGGAGGAACACCAGGGCACATTACAGTATGAGGAAGGGAAGGACTGTGGGCCAGCTAATGGGAGAGTAGGAGAATTACTAGGATTCGATGGTATGACTCAAGCTTGAGGGGAATGGAGTTGAGGTACCACCTTATGTTCCATGGCCAAGTCCCGAAGAAAATTCTTGTCCAAGGAATGACTATCGAAAATATTTACTTCACAATGGATGTTTAGTAATAAACTAGAATTAAACTTGACAATCAATACCTCTTTTAGATCGGTGATGTGGAGTTGGATGCATTGTTTGCAAAATATGTCAATGTATCCCTGACTGGACTCATTCGTAAGTTGTTAGAGCTGCAGCCATATGGCGAGGAGGTTCTGGTGATATCCAGGTTGGTAGAAGCGCTCTCTAAGAGCTTGGTAGAATCTATCCCATGTCATAATTTGTGGTGTCTTTGTCTCGACCGGGTTTCCTCTATCCATGACCCAAGAATAATTCTTCAGCTGAGTGTCCCACCATGTCTGTGCAATTCCCTTGAGTTGTAGACTGAAGATATAAAGGTTCATGCCTTATGTAATCTCAGGACATGTATGGAAGTATGTTGAAAGACTGTGAAGCCAAGAGTCGCCATTCTCACCATTCATTTGGCCCGCAAACTTTGGTAATTGGAAGCGCGTATCAAGTTGCATGGGTGTTGGAGCTCAACGTTGTTGCAGACGAAGTATCTCTTGGAGAGCCATCCTTAAATCCTGAATTGTAGTTGCGACAGTGGATTTGGAGCCCTATGTAGATGGTTCTCTTCGTGACAACATAATTTTCATTCACCACGGATGTCGGTCTATCACTGGATGCTAGTTTGAGAATCTATGAACTCCTGAGTGCATTGAGAAGGCACCCAATACCATGAGGAGGGCGCATTGAAAGTCCTGAGAAGGACATCGTTCTTTGAGAGAAAAAAAAAAAAAAAACCATTGTTGAATGGCTTCTCTTCTGAATTTTGTGGCTGATGAGAAGTTAGCTTGGATCCAGGCTCTGATACCAATTGATCCGCAATTGTATCTGTAAATTAAAATGCAGGAACAAAATAGACTGTTATATAAGAAATAAATGTTGCAAAAATTAAAAATATGCAAAGAATGAAAAGAGAAGAACATTGGAATTGAGAAGTGAGTGACCACTCTTCGTATTTCAACAAGCACACACCCTTTTTATCAGTCCGGGTGATTTTTTTTTTACATCAACAAGAGGCTTGTTTCTTTGTTTCTAACTGACAAGCATTGTTTCTCTTTTTATTTAGTTAACTTTTGGATGAAAAAATCATGTTAATTAATTATTAGGAACTCCCTTGCTCAGCTGGACTCGCGAGGGAAATTTACAATAGAAACAGTTATGTGAAGGGAGATGGGCTCCCTCTTTAGTTAAACAAAAATTAAAAACCTTTGTCTTATATCTTCAATTAGTGGACTTCAATACTTACATCTAATTATAATATCATTATTAATTACATCAATAAACATATATCTATTGGAAATGACTAGAATTAATGGCCTTTTAATATGGGATTTTAATGCTCACAATTTCATATGGTCATAACATTCTTCATAGTCACAATAAATCAAATGTTATGATTTCAAGTATTAACTTCCTTGCATGACAAAAGATTTTCGTTCGTCCTTAAAATGGGTGATCAAGGTGATTATCGTAACAGTGACAATTCACTTTACATTTAGATGTTTTGTTGTGTTTAGTTTTCTTACTTTGCTTTTCTTTTTAGGGATTTTTTTATTGTGGTTTGGTTTTTTACTGCATTTAGGTTTTTTTTACAGGTGTAGTCTTGCTTCCCCTACCAGGTGTGAGGACCGAGGACCGGGTTCCTTCAACTCCACCTTCTTTACCAGTTGTGTCTTCTTCTCCACCCTTTTACAAGTTGTGCTTGCCGATTTAGATATATAATATCATTTACAATTAAAGTAGCACAACCACAAAATATGTATGTGGTTGATGATATAGTCTATGAGAGCAGTTAAGGTCAAATATGTTCTAGATATTGCATTAAATAGGAAGTGGTCATACTTTATACAAACCCTAAACCTAACATAATGTTAGATGGTTTTAATCATTACATTGATTAATTTCCAAATCAACTAAAACTAGAATAATCTTAAATGGTTTTTTTGTTGATTTGGAAGATTATGTTAAGAATAGTGTTATGCTAGTGTTAGGTATTGTATTAAGTATGAGTAAATCTTATTTAATGTGAATTGCTCTTTATTTTGTATGCTTCATCCCCTATCTACATTTATGAGCCACATAATTTGATGTTGTGCTAGTAATAAGTACATGGCACTTTTTATGTGTATATAAAAACCACATGATGTGATTCCAACTCTAGTTATTCACTTGATAATGTCTAAAGTTGAAAACAATATATTGTTGATATATTGTTTTCATTTATTGTATATATAAATAAAAACCTATAAATGAAAATGAGAAAATGCTTATATTCACTAATATAAAGATAGTTTAAGAAAATGAGAAAATATTTATATTTACTAATACAAAGTATGAGAGTATTAGATTATAAGTGGATATATGATTTTAAAAAATGTTATGCATTAAATTCAATTAATTATATTGATTAAGCAAGTATTTTAAGAAGGTATTAATATATTAAAGATAATAACGAATTGTATTAAATTTTAGAATAAAATGAGAATAAACATCCATAAAAAAAAATAAGAATAAACATAATAGTAAAAAAAAAAGATAATGCAAATACAATAACTATAATTAAAATTTAATATAAGTATTATATAAATAAATAAAATACTAATAAATATAATAAAATAAATTTTGAATTTAAATGAATATTAATAAAATGAAAACATATTATAAAATGGTTTTCATATTACTTCCGATTGGTTAACAGTAAGTTTTTTCTTTAAACTTAAGAAACATGTTAAAGGTGACAAATAAAAAGCATCTCTTGTAGTTTTTCTTAAATAACATGTGTTTTTTTCCTTAAATAAGAGTGAAGAGTTAATAAAAGTGAAGAGTTAAACGAGTTAACCTGCATTAGTGAGTAATGGCTATCCTTATTATTAGTTAACAAATTAATTTTAATTAGAAAAGAAAATGCTCAATATTACTATAACATTGTTAATCCATCTTATATAAACTTTCCTCAAATTTTCTATTCTTAAATGGATTTATAGTAGTTACTCTATTAACTACTTATTCTATAAATTTGAAACCGTGACGCCGAGTGAGACCACACATTTCTTACCATCAATCTTGCTCAAACTTTACATATTTTAAGATATTTTAGCTAAATGCGCTGCATTAGAATCAGAGCATCTTAGGGGCAATAGTAAGCAGGGCATCTTGCCACTTGTCATGTGTCGTACATTTGACGATAAGACAGGACATTGCAGTGTCCGGACATTTCTGTAAATTGATCTGCCCTTAAACAAAAGAAAAGCATATCATGAGGTCTTGTCTTCATTTCAGGTTAATGTATTTTTCGAGGATAAATTCTCGCGACACTTGGAGAATCCTCTTTCAACTTCAATTCGATTCCCGAGTTTGCATTTACCATTATAAAATCAGCTTGTACTGTCAATTAATTGTAATCGGAGTAGAGGGATGGATAGAATAAGCTGCGAAGACAACACAAAATCGGATATTGTCATAACTTGTTTAACGCTCCTGGAGTTCTCCCAGACACTTCGGTGAACAGCCTCCTTGGGTAATTCCCAGAAGTGTTTGGGTGGACTCTGGGAATCGTTGAACTCCGCATCGGCCCATTCATCCCCATCTCAGTATGTTTAAGGTCAACTTATTTCTGTTATATCTTATGCTTCTGGTTAATATTGCTGTCGTGCTTGTATGTTGTTGGAGATTGTTTCATATGATAGATACCTGGCAACGATTGTACATGTTTATAACAATGTGTCGAGTGTCGAGGAACGCAAAAGTTTTGAAGTTGTACTATATTTGACGGATTACACTCTCTGGAATAGGGTTTGTTTTCTCTTTCAAGCTTGCAGAGGCGAATTCACAGGCCTGTTTTCCCTATCAAGCAAAGCCAAGCTGGTGCGACGAATTATGTTTCAACCTTCGAACCTGAGTTTTGGTTAGGTGAAAATGAAAAAGGAAATAAGATGTTATAAAACACACGGAACGACTGCGCCCACAATATTTGAGAAACAATGCGAATGTCTAAGCACTGTCAATAGATTAAAGTTACACCGTACTGTTGATTGAACAGACTAAAATGTTAGCACTGAATTCATTACCCTTTTTATCCAATGCAAACGGGCTTGGACGTGTGCGCCTTCGACCTCTTAGAAAATGCTTTTTGGTTGCTGCGAATTCCACACGAGCCAGAAAAAATTAGTCATTTTAGTAGCTACTTGTCGTTTACGTTAGGGTTCTCTCTAATTACTTTAAGCAGAGTGTAAATACCATTGTGTTGTTAACGGCCCGAAGGCATTAGTTTGCCGGACGCAGGGCTTATTTTTTGTTATTGCAATCGTTGGATATAATTGGATTTCTCGCCATTTATCTTGGTAATTTTGAAAATTGTCTATCCGCACTCCGATTGGCGCTGCAGGTTGACGTTGGTGTTGAGCACTCAGTGAAGGGGTGGCGGCCAGGAGACGTCGGCGTTGTCTGCGACATAGTTTGCCGCTGCGAGGTTGATTGATGTCCGCCGCGATGGACGGCGGTACGCCCCCTTGCCCGTGCACACAGGACATCCAAGAGAAGACGAATGCTCCCCCGAACGTGCCCGTGCACACAGGACATCCAAGAGAAGACGAATGCTCCCCCGAACGTGTATAGGGCACGTCCATAACTTGTGCCTCCCGAATTATCTTTTTCCCTTTTGGACACACATCTTGCTGTGGAAAGAGCACGTCGAGCTCTGGTCATGGAGCGTCCAGGTATAAAATTTTTGGGTTTTTGGCCTGTTTCGAAAAGGAAAAGAATTTCAGTCAGATTTAAGCCAGGAAGGGGAAACGACTCTCAACAGGAGATTCATGGTGGCTAGCAACGCTCCAAAACTAGCACGAGGTCCAGTTTTAATGAGTAAGAACTATGATGTATGGTCTATTAAGATGAAAAAGTTCCTCGGTGTGAAGATTGTTGGGAAGCAGTAGTTAATAAGTTTCAGGGAAGCAGTAGTTAATAAGTTTCAGGAACCAGATCCGACGGATCTACAAGCAATGACAAATGTTCTCGTAGAACTAGGGAAGAAGGATAGCAAAGCCCTACGGGTCATCCAGCAAGGGTTAGAGGAATACATTTTCCACAAAGTCACAGCACTAGATCATATCAAAAAGGCATTAGATATTGTAGAAATAGCCTATGAGGGCACTGATAAAGTAAAAAATTTAAAGTTATAAACACTCATAAAGAGTTTTGAAACTCTTCAAATGAAGATTAAAATTTTGTGGATCATTTTATGACCCATGTCAGGAGCATCGTGAATCAATTGAGCACCCATGGAGAAGACATTCAAAAGGAAAAGGTCATTGAGAAGGTAGTTAGAAGCCTCCGTGATAAGTTTAATATGGTCATGGTCACCATAGAAGAGTCGAAAGAGATGTCAAAATTTACAATTGAATAACTCATGAGATCTTTGTTAACCCATGAAAGTAGGCTCAGTCAAAATATTGAATCTTTGGAGAATGCATTTCAGTCTCATGAATCCATGAGGAGGTAGAGCTGGAGGGAATAGAAGCAAAGGGAGATGATGTAGAGGTCACTTTCAAATAGAAGAGATATCAACTTTAGAATGTTTAGAAGCCACAAAGACACTCTTAGAATCAAAGGGGGAGAGGCAAAAATTTTAATCATCCAAGATGGACTGTAATATACCTCTAATTTGACATATTTTATTTATTTATTTTTAATGGTACATTAATCTCCAACCTTTCGTTTAATAGAATTATAGAATAGGATATTTAAAGCTTACCCTGATTATAGATTGATATTCTATCTGTCATATGAGGATAGTACTATGCCAAACTAACATCATACTTTATATGAGAGGTTTTCAAAAGATTCCAGTACCTTTCAACACATATATTTTTTCATAAATATATTAATACTTATACATATATCCACCTGTATACGATGTACATTAGGATTCAAGTCCTAATCTTCTTAAAAAGTTGGATTCTTCATGTTTGTGCGCAAGTTTATATCATTGCCTTGTCGTAACAGCATATCCATCAAAATTGTGTATATGCCGAGAGTTATGACCTTAGCATAACTCATATTATGTCATGGTTAGTGATATTATTGACATTGTGTGAGTCGCTTAAACGGATTTCCTTTAAGGCTCGGTCGTGGTCAAAACACTTTTAGTCATCCGACTTAAGGTTTAAACAAGGCAATTTCCACGCAATTTTCCTATGCAACTAACTCGTAACTAAAAGTCGTTCCACCGATAGAGATAACAGAATGGTAAGCTAACTGAGCGAATTAGCTAGTGACTAACTAGTTACAACTGGACAGTCACGAAGTGATTGTCATTAATCTCGCATCTTGGTTGGTAAGGGAAGGAGATGTATCTGTCAAAAAGGAATTAAGGCTTTGTTCCTGTATTTAATATGGGTCATGTACGCACCAATCTCGATGGCCCTCCCACCTGACCTTCCTCAATCCTGTCATGCCAACTTTGTCCTAGCACATGGCTCGACGTCCTTCGACATTTACTCTAGTAGTACATCCTAGAGAAAACAAACATCGACTCTGTGTGTGGTTCTTTTGGATGAGGGGAAATATACACTGGAGCAATCCAGTCGACCAGGCCCATTTCCCTGGTAAGTTTTTCTATTATGCTATCGTAACATTAAACCAGAGGCGTAGAGATTTGGAGTTTCAAATCAGTGAAGGTCCTTTTACTTGTAGTTCTTATCACAGAGTTTTGTGTATTTATTTTTCGGTATACCCAGAGTTTCGACACTCTGTCTCCTCGCTCTCAAAGTTCAGAGACTTGTCAGTTTGGCCTCCTGGTAATTAGTTTAGGGTTTCAATATGATCAAGGTTATACCACTTCATGATCTTACCTGGTGGTTATACAACGAGACCAGGGTTTTCCACAACTCTTTCGCTCTCAATCTTTCCTTTGCGAAGGTTGTGTTCTTTCGTCGGCATTACATTCAGACCCTTAATTGGTCTTTTCAACGGAGCCCATAGTCATTACTTATTTGGTATAAATGCAAAACCTACTTAAGATTTTCACGCCCAGTCCCTGGAAATTCCTTATGGTACGTGTCTCTTGAATATAAGGTTCTGTGAGTATTTTATAAGGGTATTTCCTTCCGTCGAATAAAATTTGCATTAGTAGTTTTTCTTGTATTGGTGACGCTAAATATTGCAAGGAGACCTCGTAGGGGTCTGGTCCTGACATGCCCTGTGATGACTGCTTCTTGTCATTACTCTTTATAGTCTTGATTTTAGCAGGGTTTAAGAGTCCAACGTTTGGGGTAAAGTCTCAGTCTGAAACCTGTCTTTGTCACAATTCGACTTATACTTGTCTGTGTATTATGGAAGCCAATACCGTCATCTATTTTACTGTGTTTAAATTTGTTGATTACTATAACTGTACTTTTGTTCCATTATATTTGTTTTCGTTCAAAGTACTGGTATAATGAATAATGATGGACTTTGTTGGTACAACGGCCCATTAGAGATTTGTTCCATACTTCTCCCTCAGCCTAGACATCCATCGAGGAGACAAGCGACAAGGAAAGAAAAAGACGAGACTCCCAAATCATAAGTTAAGTATTCTCTGATATATTTCATTAATAATATTTATCACTCTGTTGGTATTCTTTTGTTTCTTGTAAATAACTTACTAACTCTCGTGATTGATAATTCTCCCAGGATTTTGCACAAGCAAGGACTTTGGGGCTTCCTCTTCGTCTTCGATATAGAAGGTATTCGAGTCCCCTTTTTTTTCTTTTTCTTTTTCTTTAACCTCTCAGGAGACCCAACAAACAGGGTTACAATTTAGATTGTAGACATTCGATAATGGCGCTTGGTTTCCCATAATGGCTTGGAAAGAGGGGAAAAATTCCCAACTGTATTCTTAAGTTCAAGGTTCGGTTGTTATGAGTAATGATAATTCTGAAGATTTTCCTACGGGAATTCCTTTCCTGTTTAATTGAACATTGTAAGGGCTATTGTATTAATCGAATCCTTTCATTGTTCGTATTGTATCTTAGACTAGCACTTTGGTTATTAAGGTCATCGTTTAAGTAGTATTCAGTTTTTGAACCTCTGTATAATTCGAATCTTATAGTTATAAAATGTTTTGGAATAAATTTTTATACTTTGAAGGTCTTTGTTCTTTAAAAATATTTTCCTTCTTTTACTCAGACATTTTCTATTACCTCAATGAGACTCTAGTGTCTTGTTTACTTTGATGTATTCCTATTTTTCTTTACTGCTGAAAAATTTAGGATTGAGGTTTATCTGAGTCAAGCGCTAATATGTGACTCTGTGAATGCTTACTTATTTACATATATATACATCTATAAATATAGACTTACACATATAAGTTCGTGTGTATCCTCTTGACACTTTTACTATGTAGGGTAATTCTATCTTACTGGTAATAGTTTGCACTTTCAATTTTAGGATGTGTATACCGAGACTTGATAAATGCCTGATGCCATTTCTAATCCGCACTACCATAGAGATTTATTTTCCATTCTAATTCATACAGTTTAGTTCCAGTGGTAATACATAAGAATATGTATTTATATATATTTGACCATGACCCTGTTTACTTTTGGATTCATAGGTATATAATTAAAACCACAAACCGGATCCTGTGTATAATTTATTACAGCAAAATATAAAGACTTACAAAAGTATAAAGACTTACAGAAATATAACAACCCTATATATAACATTTAACTCTAACTCTATTTACATTCAGATGGTACTATACTAGAAACTTCGATAAAATGGAAATGAATTCCCTACAACTACTTCCAATGTTAACCATGCAATTTTCCGATTTGTTGTAACAAATAAAAAAAAAACAATTCTAGTATTCATTCAGACTTTAACTAAACTGTAAACGTCACTCAACATTAGATTCGTAAGGTATGCTATCAGATCTATACTTCAATCATTTTGACAGATTTCACCCAGGATTACTGTATCCATACCAAATTTAATAGTCGGACTACAACTGTGACTAAATCATTCAACAGAAATGGGAAATAATTCACTTCAGATTTAATAAATACATTACATCAGATATAAGATCATTCACACAAAGAAGGAAAGGGTACATATCTGAACCAGTTTGCGGGAAGACAAAGGGAACAACCACGTTCCTCCCAATCATAGAATAGGCCAGCCAAAATCACTTGCCCAATTCACCCCCTAGTCTGACCATGAACCCATGAGGGAAAACTTGGAAAACTCCTCCTCAACAATGTCCTTCAATTCCATCAGATTCCTCTTGCCTCACACTCACTCCGTAGTGTTCATAACAGCAAAAAAAATAAAAAAATCAATGGTATCTTTCCCAGCATACTTGGCAGCATCCTGCCTCCTCACATATGTTATTTATTAATAAAAATATTTTTGCTCAGGTATTTTTCCCTCCCTTGGGAATTTTCACAGCTTTCTAAATCCCTGATTTTCAGGGGCTGCTAATGGCCAAATCTCTTATTTGCCACTTGTAACAATCAGCCCAGAGGTATTTCCAACATGTTCCCCACTCATGGAGTCATGGTCAACTGATTTTAACATGGTTGTTTCATTTGTCCTCCTGCAATCAATATAAAATATTATGTTTTCATACAAGTGTCATAGTCAAATAGTTAGTTGGGTCAAAACAGATCTTTTCCCAACAACCATAATAATTAATTACAATTATTAAATTCCAAATTCGGAATTTCCGTATATGGAAACAAAAATTCCAAATTCGAATTTACTAAAAACGAAATAATTTTTCAATAAATTTAAATTTCAAAAAATACTTTATTTTTGGGGATGTCACATGGACTGACAAATCAAGGATCGAGTGCTATTATTGCAAGAAATTTGGTCACTACGAAATTGAATGCAGAAAGTAGCAAGCAAATCTGAATAGGGGAAGAGAAAATGTTACCAACACTGAAGAAGGAACATCTGAATCAATGTTCTTCTCATGTTAAGTTAGAAAAGAAGCAAGCAACATTCATGATATATGGTCGCTGGACAGTGGTTGCAACAACCATATGATAGGTAAAAAAGATATGTTTTTTAGTTTAGATATCTTGGTCACATCTCAAATTAAATTGGGAGATGACTATCAAAACAAAGTTGCAAGAAAGGGTATAATTTATGTATTAACCAAACAAGATGAAAAGAAGGGTATTCATGATGTTTATTATGTACCTGGTCTTAGACATAATCTAATGAGTGTAGTACAGAGGAATGAACATGGTTATAAGGTCATTTTTGAAAGTTCAAAGTGTACAATCTTGGACAAACCACCCAGTAAGAAAATTATAGCTACAGTACAGAGATATGAACATGTTTATAAGGTCATTTTTGAAAGTTCCAAGTGTACAATCTTGGAAAAACCACCGAGTAAGAAAATTATAGCTACAATACAAATGACCAGAAATAGAATGTTTCCTTTGATATTAAGAAATGTAAGTTTGTGACAGACATATGCCCAAAATGTATCAAGATCAGATGAGACTTCGTTGTGGAATATTAGATATGGTCATTTACCATTTAGAAGTCTTAGTATTTTACAGAAGAAATCTATGGTCAAAGGTTTTTCCATTATAAATGAACAAAAAAATTCCTGTGAGAGTTGTATTTTGGCCAAACACAAAGGGATAGTTTTCCCAATGCTTCCTACAGAGAAAAAGAACACCTTGAACTGGTGCATACACACCTTTGTGGTCCAATGGAAACTCAGTCAATAGGAGGAAAATTTTGTTTTCTAACATCCATTGATGATTTTAGCAGAAAAACATGGGTGTATTTTCTCAAGCATTAATCAGAGACATTTGGAAATTTCAGAGAATTTAAATCTTTGACATAGAAACAGAGTGGGAAGTACATCAAAGTACTCAGATCAGATCAAGAAGGTGAGTATGACTCCAAGGAATTTGCAACATATTGCAAGAAACATGGAATCAAGACATAGTTTACCATGAGATACACTCCAAAACATAATGGAGTAGTTGAAAGGAAGAATCAAACAATAATGAATATCGCCAGAAGTATGCTAAAGGACAAGAATTTTTCAAATGAATACTGGGGTGAAGAAATGACATGCTTAGTTTATATTTTAAATTTGTCACCAACCAGTAGTATAAAAGATAAAGTTCCTCGAGAATCCTAGAGTGGTATGAAATCTAGCATTTCTCATTTTCAAGTTTTTGGATGTGTAGCTTATGCTCTTGTTCCTGAAGAGCCGAGGAGAAAGCTTGATGATAGAAGTGAAAATATATATATTTGTGGGATATGGTGAATAGTATAAAGCATATAGGGTGTACAATCATATTACCAATAAGCTAATAGTAAGCAGAGATCTAAAATTCCAAGAAGACAAATCTTGGGATAACCAAACAAGTGAAATACTTGTAGAACGGATTCCTTCTATACATGAAGATAAGTGGGTGGAATCCATATGAAAACAAGATTCTCCACCAGGACTTCCATGATTGCAATTACAAGTCCAAGGAGAACAAACAAAGCATAGTTCTTCTTCTTCTTCCTCTAGTAATGATTTGGATCCCACTATAGAAAAATTAAGGAACCAAAGAACAAGAATCTTGAGAGAAAATTATGAGAAGAATGATGGAATGGATCAACAAACACACTTTTCTTTGTTATCCTATGTACCGATATACTTTGAAGAAGAAGTCAAGGAAGAAAAATGGGTTGATGCAATGAACGAAGAAATTGAATAAATTGAAAGAACAACACATGGGATCTTGTGGAACTGCCCATAGTTAAAACTAGCATTGGAGTTAAATGGGTGTATAACAAAAAATTCAATGAGAAAGGAAAAGTAGAGAAGCACAAGGCAAGACTTGTAGCATAAGGGTTTTCTCAAAAACTCGATATTGACTATTCATCGAGGTGGATATTGCTGGCCACCCACCTATTCTAACTGGCTCCTCTTGTCAGTTTTTAGTTCAACACGTTCTTCTGTACTTATTTGTAATTGTGGGTTCTATACTTTTGGGGTTTTCTGAAGCCATACACATATTCCAAGTGTATATTGGTGGCCTCTTTCCTAACCCAACTGGATTATTTTGTATGTTTTCATGTTATCACATCTTGTTGTACTTCCAGGGCCGTTTTGGAGCCCTAAACAATATTTTTTTGGCTCACCACGCTCGAATTATAGGCGGAGTTAGAGTTTAATGGGGTAATTTGTAGTTCTATGAAATATCTCTCCAACGGGCTATCAAACGCATAAAACAGAGGTCATATGCAAAAGTTACGACCTCGAGAAGTTGAGGTACAACCTTACCCATAAGGGCCCACATGAATTTTGGCGTTTCACCTCTTAGGGTTAGGTTTTTGGATGTCTATGGTTTTGGATTTGATGAGTATGATCAAAAAGATCTTTGGATCCTCATTGTAATAATTTTTCTGAGACGAATGCATGTATAAGCCACATCTCTTCCCAGAGATAACTACCACCATTTGAGAAAGTGTTTTAGTTCTATAGTTTTACAGTTTCAGCCTATTTCATTTATTCAATAGAAGATATTGTTCACTGGATATATGTGTTTTTTTCATGTCTCTGTGTTTATTGTATTCAATATGTTAATCAGTTTGTTCCCCTCCTAAATATGGATCAGTGGTATCAGAGTGGTCTGCTCTTCATTTATTTTTCTTCGTGGATGTCCCCGATAAGATCTGGGTACAAGAAGTTTGGACTCGAACCAATCGATCCATTGTAATATTGGTCGTGTTGAGCATGACAACAATCCATGGGGATGAAAATAAATTTGATGGAGCAGGAGATCCTATTAAAATGTTGCTTGAATAATCCCTCGCGCGACAAAGTAATGAAATGATGGACAAATTTGCGCATATCCTTCGACGTCTTCCCACAGGAGAAGCATCTTCATCAAGCGACTGTGCAACCGCCTTCAAGGTACAAGTAAATTTTGATATTTCATTATTTGAAGGACTGATAGATGTGGATGTTGTATATAAATTATTGAATATGATCCAAGGGTATTTTTCGGTCCACACTTTTACCGACGGGGAAAACATTACTTTTACACTCCTCAAGTTTGTCCCCCATGTTAAGGAATGGTGGGATACTTACTCTGAGCAAAGGGTCGTAGAGGAATCTACAATATTTGTGGTTTACCCTACATGGGATTCCTTCCTAGATGCCATTAAATAACAGTACTACCCCATTGGAAGTTACAAGGAGAAGTACACCAGATGGACCACCCTGCGTTAAGAAAGGAACCAGACAGTACTAGATTTTACCAATATTTTCCATACCTTGCACACCAAATTGGGTATCAAATAATCTGAGCGACATCTGGTTCTCAAATATTGTGGCCATTTTCATCGATACATTCAAACAAAAATTTAGTTTTTGGACATCACCTCATTAGGTATGGCTTATAGATACACTGTCAAGATCGAGTAGAAATTTAAGCAGAAGAGGAGAGAATTTGGATCTGCAAACTTCTCATAGTTGAAGCAGGGAAAAGGCAGACCCAACCCAGACAAAAATAAAAAGAGAAAAGAGGGACACTCTTAGGACAACCAGTCCAAAAAAAAGAAGGGAAATGAGAAGACGAAGGAGGACATGGGAAATGAGAAGACGAAGGAAGCAGTCACTCGTGGTTGAGATGAAGGATTCTGAGTAAGACGTCGATTCTGATTCTAAATCAAATTTCGAAGGAGGGAAACCAATTATCAATGTTGAACCCAGTTCCATTGTTGCTACCACCAAATTCCATCCAAGTGACCCAGAAAAACCAAAGGAAGGGAAACGCCTCTTTCACTCACAGATGTGAGTAAAGGAGGCTCCGCTCCATTTCATTGTCGATAGCAGTAGTTAGAAGAAATTAATTTCAACAGAGGTCAACAAGTGGTTGGACCAACCAATGACACTGCACCCACATCCCTACACCATCGGCTGGCTTCGCCATGGAAGATATCTTCGTGTCAGCCAAAAGTATCGTCTGCCCTACGACATCAAGCCCTGCAAATATGAAGTATTGTGTGATATTGCTCCCCTTGAATTTTGTGATGTTATTTTAGGAAAACCATATTTTTGGAAGGGTCGTGTTGTGTATGAGTCTAAACCTCACAATGTTATTATTACTTTGGGTAGACAATTGTACAGGATACCAGAGGTAGCGTCGCCTACCTTTATTTCTTTAATATTTTCTAAGAAATGCACTAAGGTCATTTCATAGATCAGTACGTTCTTCTTCTTTGTGATATGTGATCACAGTAAGCAGAAGGTTGCCACCACATATGTGGCCTCTACACAGAGCCTCTCTTTGCAGCAGAAGAAAGTGGATGTTATTATGGAAGAATACTGAGACATCTTATCCTCACCTATAGGCATATCGATGCACTTTTAAGTCAAGCATCCAACTGATCTGACCCCCGGTGCACCTCTACCTAATGGACCAGTCTATCATCACTCACTGATGGAAAATGACGAAATCAAGCGTCATATCCAAGATATTCTTCAAAAGGAGCATATCAAACCCAGGTCCTCCCCTATTGGAAGCCCGATGGTGCATAAGAAGGACGAGACTTGGAGACTCTCCATTCGTTACATATCCTTACAAAAAATCATTGTGAAGAATTGGTACCCAATTCTCAGGATTGATGACCTTCTTGACCAACTCAAGGGGGAAACTTTCTTCAGCAAGATTGACCTAAATTATGGCTACCACCAGGTTCCCATCGAACCAACTGATGTATGGAAGACAACCTTCAAATATAAAGAATGTCTGTTTGAATGGTTTTTCATGCCCTTTGGATTAACAAATGCACCAACCAATTTCATGAGGTTAATGGATGATGTATTGAGACCCTTCACCAACTCTTTTGTGATGGTATATTTCGATCACAACCTCATATTCAAAATAAATTGGGAGGATCACATGCGGCATATTCAATAGGTTTTGAGCACTCTGCAACAACACAAGCTATATGCCAACTTGGAAAAAATCTCTTTTGGCATGAAAACGGTCCAATACTTGGGATACAATGTTGATGAGAATGGGGTAAATGTTGATCCAACTAAGATCCAAGTCATCTGTGACTAGCCAACCCCAACCACACTAACTGAGCTTCGGATATTCTTGGGACTGGCTAACTTCTACCGACGATTCGTGTTAGGATTCTCCCATATTGTATGGGCCCTTAGCCAAGTAACCAATGGCAGTGGCAGGGAAAATTTCATGTGGGGGAAGAAACAACAATGAGCATTCGATGATCTAAAGAATCGCTTGTCCTCAACTCATGTACTCTCCTTTCCCAATATGCAACAATTGTTTGAGATTAAGAATGATGCATCTGACTATGTTGTAGGCACAGTTCTCACTCAACATGGTCATCGAGTGGAAGACCATAGTGAGACAGTCTCAGAAACTGTCCAGAAATACCCCACCTACAACAAGGAAATGTATTCCATTGTACAAGTCTGTCGTCAATGGAAACATTACATTCTGGTAAAGGAGACGTTCATCCACACTGGTCACAATCCTTTGCAATTCATACAAACATAGTGGAAATTGTAGAATGACTACCATCAAAAGTGGTCCACCTACGTGAAACAGTTCCATACCAACATCAAGTATAAGACAAGGATCTCAAATCATGTCATTGTCTGCCTCAGTCAACCTCTCATTGTTGCACTCACCATTGTGCTCCATTCCTATGGACATGAGGCATCTGAGTGGACTCAACTTTATCAATAATATCTTAAATTCACCACCACCTATTAGCTCTAGGGTACAGGTGTGACTGCCAACTATTTTCATATTTAGGATGGACTATTATTCCATCTGGGCCTTCTCTACGTTCATACAAGCAAATGTGCAAAGTTGATCTGGTAATCCCACTACAGTCGGATGGAAAGACATTTTGGCATGGAGAAAACTTTGGTCGTTCTTTAAAAACATTTTTATTGGCCAAAACTTTGATAGGACGTCAGCAAGTATATCAGATATTGCACTACCTATGCCATTTTCAAGCCCTCCATCAAGAATAAAGGCTTATACACCCCTCTTCCTACTCTTGAGAAGCCTTGGAAATCGATCTCAATGGATTACATGTTTGGCATTCCATCCACCAACCAAGGAAATGATTGCATACTTGTGGTCATTGATCATTTTTCAAAGATGGCCATCTTCACAGCCTGCAAGAAGAATATCACAGCAGAAGATATTGCCAAGCTCTTCCTCGAATGAGTCTGGATCTATTTTGGGATACCACAGACCATCATCTCCGATCGGGACAACAGGTTCCTCAACACATTTTGGTCGAGTCTCTGGTTACTATTGGACACCAAGCTCACTAAATCCACTGCTTTCCACCCCCAAATAGACAACCAAACAGAGGTCATCAATTGTATGATTTTTCACATCTTGTGTATGTACAACTCTAAGAGTCCACGCACATGGGATAAGAGTCTCCCCTATGTTCAACATAGTTACAACAGGGCTCTCCATAGCTCCATCTGTCATGTCCCATTTTAGGTGGGGCTGGGATTCCAAATCTTGGGTCCCATTGATGTTGCACTACCTCTTTCTACCACATAGACATAATCTTCCCATGTTTAGTCTGAGACCGACAGATCCATCAGATTCATTGAGCAGATTCAGCACATCTGCCAACAAGTCCAGGATATTTTTCATAAATCTAATGCTAAGTGCAAGCAACGCCATGATCAACACAAGGTACCACACCAGTTTTAGGTTGGATACAAAGTCTGGATACATTTGCAGAAGAAGTGTCTCATAGGGCCCCATCGAAATCTCTGCCCACTTCGCTATGGGCCTTACACTATCACCAAGTCTATGGGTAACAATTCTTTTGAGATCAACACTCCACCCTTCCTTGACCTGCACCCAATGTTTAATGTGGACCTCCTTCGGCCATAGTTTCCACTAGTATTGGACATCTCAGAGATCGCAGAACAACTGACACCAACAAATCTCAACCCTGAATGCATGGAACAAGAATACACTAATCATATAGTGGACACATAGGTAAAGTGCACTCGTGAGAAAAGGATCCAACTTTATTGAGTTGTCAAGGAAGGGAAACTCCTACACCGAGGCCTGTTTCTCACCCGGGGCCAAATCCAACAGAATTTTCCTCACCTGATGGGGGAAATCAATGCAATGGGTACCATTTATTCCTAAGGGGGGAGGATTGATCAAGGTGGATATTGGTGGCCACCCACCTATTCCAACTGGATCCTCTTGACCATTTTTAGTTCATCACGTTCTTTTGTACTTCTTTTTAATTGTGGGTTCTACACTTATGTGGTTTTCTGAAGTCCTACGCATATTCTAGGTGGATACTGGTGGCATCTCACCTAATCCAACTAGCTTATTTTGTATGTTTTCATGTTAGCACATCTTTCTGTATTTCCAAGGTCATTTTGGAGCCCTAAACATTGTTTTTTTGGCTCACCATAGTCAAACTGTCTATGGAGTTAGAATTTGATGGCATAATGTGTAGTTCTCTGAAATAACTTTCCAATGGGATATCATGCACCTAAAAGGAGGTCGTATTAAAACGTTACAACCACGGGAAGTTGAGGTACCAACTTACACAAAGGATCCCACATGAATTTTTTCATTTCACCTCCTAGGGTTAGGTTTTTGGATGTCTGGGGTTTTGGAATTTATGAGTAATATCAAAAAGGCCTCTAGAGAATCATTGTAATCATTCTACTCAGACGGATGCGTGTAGCAACCACATCTCTTCTCAAAGATAGCTACCACCATTTGAGCAAGTGTTTCAGTTCTGTAGTTTTCTAGTTTCAACCTATTTCATTTATTCAATAAAATATATGTTTCACTATATATCTATGTTATTTTTCATATCTCTGTGTATTGTATTCAATCTTTTGATCAATTTGTTCCGCTCGCAAATCCGGATCAACTATGGCGAAACATTTTCTCCAGTAGCACGTTTGGATACTGTCAGATAAGTTTTGGTAGTTGCAGCTCAAAGAAAATGACAAGTCTATCAAATAGGCGTTAAATCAACCTTTCTAAATGGCTTTTTAAAGGAAAACGTTTATGTGGATCAACCACCAGGATTTCAGATCAAAGGTAAAGAGTACAAAGTATACATATTGAAGAAGGAACGGTATGGTTTGAAGAATGGTCCAAGAGCTTGGTATAGTCGCATTGACACTTATTTTCTCAACAATGGGTTCAACAGGAGCAACAATGAGCCCACACTTTACACTAAAAGATACCAAAGAGGTAATATTTTGATAGTTTGTCTCTATGTTGATGACATGATTTATACAAGAAACGTTTTATTGAATGAATTCAAAGCAATCGTGAAAAATGAATTTGAAATGACTGATCTTGGTCTTATGAAATATTTTATGGGAATTGAAGTTGAGAAATATGAAAAGGGAATTTTTATTTGTCAGCAAAAATATGCGAGAGATATTTTGAAAAGGTTCAAAATGAACAAATGCAAGCCAAAAGATACACCAATTACGACATGTACAAAATTAAGTAGGTATAGTGAAGGAATAGAAATTGATTATACTTTGTATAAGAGGCTTGTAGGAAGCCTCATGTACCTTACAACAACCCCACCAAATATTATATATGTAGTAAGATTAATTTCCAGATTCATGGAAAATCCCAAAATTTCTTATTATGGAATTTGGTATATTGTAGGTACAACAGATTATGAAATTTTAAATTCTACTTTAGAAGATGACTCACTTGTTGGATATACAGATGGTAATTTTTCAAGTAGTGTCGATGATAGGAAAAGTACTTCTAGGTGTGCATTTTTGTTTGGTACATGCTTGATTTCATGGGCTTCTAAGAAACAACCCATTGTCAAAATTTATTCAGCAAAAACACAGTATATGGTAGGAACTTCAACACAATGTCATGCATTTTGGTTGAGAAGGATCCTTAGTCATCTTGCACATGAATAAAAGAAGTCAACTATGAGCTTGTCAAGGATAGTAGGATTATGATATAGTTTTGTGGCTCGAAAGAACATATAGCAAATATATTCACCAAGCCATTGGGAAGAAATACTTTTGAATTTCAAAGACAACACTTAGGCATTGTTTGTCTTGATTTTTGTAATGGTCGAAATTAAGTGGGAGTGTTAAGTGGAGTAATTCCTCCATTATTTGTTTGACCAAAAATGATAGTGGATGGCATATTAAATGCACAAAAAGGTTAGGTAAGTATGCATTTATTAGGTAGGTGAAGGATGGAGTGTTCTAGAGAATTATCTCATATCATGTATTTGCAATTTAGTTTTTTTATCTAAATGTAGAGAAAAAAATGAATAGCTCCATAATTACATTGTCTGTATACTCAGTTTTGTTTATGGTTGCCCCTTCTTAAACTTGAACAACCTTGTAAGTCATGTACAAGGTGAGCACCATGTTTATCTTGTCATGGAGCTTTCCGAGGGTGGAGAGATCTTTCACAAGATTGTTGCACGAGGACATCACAGTGAGCCTGCTACCCCTTCCATTACAGGCACCATTGTTGAAGTTGTCCAGCTTAGTTTGTTTTCTTTTATGGAACCTCTTCTTATATTACAATACAAAACAAAAGAGTGATCGAATTTTTTTATTAAATGATTAGCAAATAGTTTTCGTTCATTTCTCATGAAAACATACATGTGACGACTTCTAAAATTTTTCTTATTGTTCCGATATTTTTAATTAGCGTGCATATGTGTAAAAAAAATAGGGTGATGCATTGTGACCTAAGCCTGAGAATTGTCTGATTGTGAAAAGAGAGAATTCATCTTTGAAGGCTACTAATTTATTGTTTTCCAATAAAAAGGAGAACTCAGCTTTGAAGGCTACATATCTCGGTCTGTCTGTATTATTTAATGTAGGTAGGTTAATGGAAATTTTTCTCTTTCATCTCTTAATATTTATTTAAATGTTTAGAGAATTTTTTTAAAGAATTTCATCATATCTAAATTAAGCAGTGGAAGCCTTATGAAACACAACAATAAGGGTCATTTATTTGAAGCAGGCTTGAAACAAAAACAAAAGTTTTATAGATACTATGCATTGTTTAATGCTAGTTTGAGTAATTATTATATGCATAAGTTTACATTAACCTTATGTCCCTTACTGTACTTGCTTTCACAATTAAAGCATAAACCTTTTTCTTTTCTTTCCTCCAATTGTTGAGGTGTCAACCTTGTAGGTTGAGGTGTTTTAGAAGAATGAGCATTATTCTCTTGATAGATGTTAGGAGTGGTCCTTGTAGTAGCCATAGCCATATTTTTACTTTCAACATTTCTTGGCACCCTAAATGCATTCTCCAATGATTTGGGTTCCCAAAGGCGAACCACATGTTGAATGTTATCCCTTAAAGTTCATATGAATACATCAATCAAGTGCTCATCTAGAATATTTGTTACCTTTATATTCAATCTTTGGAAGCTCTCAATGTGCTCTGTGAGTGAACCATTTTTCTTGAGATTTATCAATTGGATAAAGAAGGTATTTATCCTTCTATCCTCATAGTGTGATATCATTTCTTCCGTGAAAATTGTCCAAGTGACGAGTGATTTGCGAGAACAAATCCATCGATACTACACAAATTGATTGGGTTCTAAATATAAGTAAGCATTTCACACCTTTTGTGTATGTGGAACATCATGTAGATCAAATAATTGCCCCATCTAAAGTATCCATGTGATTGGGTCCTTTCCATCAAAATTCCTCATATCGATCTTAGGAATGTATTTGGCCTTCAACCCAAAGTTGGAGTTTCTCCATTATTCATTCATAATCCTTTTGTGTCCTTCTCATGAATTTCATGGGATACATTTTAACTTTCAGGTGTCCTCTCTATTATTAAATTTCTCAATCCTTCCATGATCTCCCTTTTTAAACCACCCATCATCCCTTGTCATTCATCTTTTGTCACTGTATTCTTTTGAAAATCATTTATGTACCTACACATCTCTTCACCTTCATCAAGAGTCCAAATAGGGTTGTCTAGAGGCTTATTTGGTGTAGAAGTTCCCTTTTTTGGTGGCATGTTGGCCAAGTATCACTTTTAAACCTTGATTTTGAGGTGGTTATGCTAGACAATCTTTATTCTGTTGTATCTCCAAAATTTCGGCCCTTCTGGGTATGAAAATTTATTTTTTGTAGTTCTCTAATATTTATTCTCTGCAATGCCATGGGTCTGATCCAAATTGGATGTTCCAAGTGGAATTTATGGTAACTTCCCCATAACTTGTTGATTTTTGTCCTTTCTAGGAGATGTCACTTGTATAGCATGCCCCGCACAAAATAATTGACATACAATTATGAAAATTATACCAAAAATACTATAGACTATCCACTATCCAACGCAACTGGTCTCACTCAATTTTGATACTCTAAGAATAATTTATGATTGTTTTTCATGAAACACATGCTTGAGACTAGTCAATAGGACTAGTCAGATACCCTATCTTCCATAGGGTGTATATAAAAATGTAAGATGACCCATAAGATGAAATTTTTATCATAGATAACTTAATAATTTATGTGACTATTCTCTGGATTTCAAGGTCTGAAACATTACATAAAACAATTTATAGAAAAAATTCCACGATGACTCAATTCAGGATGATTCCAGAACCTTATCTTACACAGGTTGTATCTCTTAAAGTATAAGGCCTCGAGAGATGAAATTTTAACCCGACATACCTTGATCCGTCTACTAAATATCTTCCAAGGGGTTCCTTTTGAAACTTCATAGAAAACAAATTATAGTGAAAATTCCAAGGTGTCTCAAATGTAGCAGCGAAACCCCAAGACCTTGAGATTTGATACCATATGTTAAGAACCAAATATCAATATAGCATAGAAAAAACTCAGAATAAGTACTCAACACCTTGAGAAAGAGATAATTTCAGATAATAAGCCTCTTTGAGGGGGAAACCTCCTTATACACCACATAAATGTCCAACTACAAGATGATTCCAAATGAATATGTCTCCTTGGTATATATAGGATACTAGGAGGTACAATTAAAACTAATGGAGCTAAGCCAACATAAGTAAAATAACATTACTAATGTAATATGCCCCAATTAAGGGGTAATGTGCCACTAGTTAGGGCTTAACATGGAGACCATTGCTTCCTAAGGAGGGAGGATTTATCTAGGTGGATAAAGGTGGAAACCCACCTATCCAACTTACTTAAAAAAATTCTTTGACAATTTACTATTTTTGGCATTTTTTCGGGTCCTAAACTTCAAGGGACATTTTGTGGGCCTAAACAACATTTTTTTGTGATCGGGCACCTTAATAATTTTCTAAGGTATAATTGCACCTGTGAAATGAAGCTCCATGTCAATACCTTTCCAATGAAGTTGAAATGAATCGCAACTTCTCGAGCAAGGCTTGCAACTCACCAAGGTCTAGATTCAACAAACGCTTCCCCCTCTCCCCGAGGAACTCAATGCAATGGAGACCATTTATTCCTAAGGATGTAGGACTGATCCAAGTGGATATTGGTGGCCACCCACCTATTCCAACTAGCTCAAAAACGATTTTTGACAACTTACTATTTTTAGCATTTTTCAGTTCTGTTGAGAACTCAACACACCCTAAAAAATCTATGAACATTTTATTTTTTGGGTATCACTAAATCTTTTGCATTTTCTGTTTCCACTCCATTTATGAAACTAATACATTCACCCACCTATTATGTCTCATGTTTGAATCAATTAAAGTCTGCTTGAACGTATGACAAAGAAACCTTCCTAACTCTGAAAGAAACTTAACAACCACTCAAGGAATCCACGACCCAGATTTTTCACCGACTCATTTAAGAAGTTCAGAATCGGTAAAATCTAACGGTGGCAAAAAACCGCTTGAAAAGTCAAAGTAGTCGAATGTCAACCTTTATCGACGTCGGCTGATAAAAGGCCTTTCTTTTCTACTAATAAGCCTCAGGAAGAATATTGCCGAAGACCGATCCATTCGACTTCGGTGGAAAAGTGTAATAGTAGGCACCGCATGAATGAAGACTGACATTGTCGATCCCCGATACAATTTTGGCATCGAAAACAAAGTTACGACGTGTCAACTCAAAAAGAAAACCATGCATTAATTTTATCGGTAGCCATTGTACTTAACCCATTATATGCTTTCGACATGTATGACTTCCCCAAATGTATTTCCTACCCTCTAGTCGGGTTCCCTCTCTATGTTTAGATATTTTAATGACCTCGGTTAATAACGCCACGTCAAAATTGACTAATATCAGAAGTTTTAACAGAGAATACATCAACGAATTTACAAATGAAATGAAAACAATTATAAAATCCCATGATAACCGCAAAGAAATTTAAATAAGGAGTGGCGTTTAATTCACATCCGAAAGGAGCATGATACATTCAAAAAACACTTTTAAATTCTTCATACAATAAAAAAAAATATCTCGCCAGTCTTGGTTTACATAAAAATAGACAACCCCAACGACCCGGCTAACCATCCTGGTTGCACTAAGAACATAAAACCCTTACAAAAGGAAAAGAAGAAAGACTGTCAAGCGGTGCTTCCAAGGACGCAAGGCAAGGATCCGCCTGCTATTTATGTTTTGTAAGTTGATCCTCTTTCAGACTATCCTTCGAACCTTGTAATGTCTTTCGTTCCTCTTTCGTTGTCATCCTCTGTGCCTTGTGAAGTTGCACAATTGTATCTTGTGCCTCTCGAAGCCGCCTATGAAGCTAGACTATGCTACCTTCTTGACCGTGCAACACAAATACTTCTCAGTTCTTCACCACCAACTGGCTCCATAGTTCTCTATTTTCTTGGTAGAATTCAGCTATTGTGAGTTGGGCCCACTCTAACTGTTGAACGAGACTCTCGATGGGAAGACATGGTGCTTTTTCCCTTTCCTTTCATCTCCCACTTAATCTACTAGCAGTCCCAACCAGCCTCGACCAGTGGGTAAGCATCGTAGACCCCTCAACGGGTGGACATACACTCGGTTCAATCGAGAAGTGGTCTTTCTCCCTTTCTTCGGTATCCTTTCTAGGCCTTCCTCTTCTCCATGGTTTCGGCTCCTGAGAAGGCACGGTTCCTAGCATTGTTCTTTCAAACGTACCTCTTTCCACCCCAACCTCTGCTGGAGACACTGATACCGTTTCCAAAAGAATTCCTATACTTCCTGCTGAAGTTTCAAGTGCGCGGGAAGCCAATAAAAAAGAATCTCAGGAACACTGGGGCTTGGACCTGTCACTCTGGCTACCTCGTAGACCCTGTCTCATGTTGGAAGGAGACCCCATAATGCAATAAAGTAGGTATTCAGGCATATGCATATGATAAAAACTACTATTACACAGGATTTCAACAAGACGAACCTGCCAGACCAGAATTACAGGAGTCTAAGCCTGACATATACGTAGAATTCCCCATAGGACTCCAAAAATTTATAGAGGAACGAAGCAGCAAAACAAAGCATGCCAATAAAACACTCGCATCCCATGACATGATGTTTGAAGAGAAAACGCGCCATAGCGGCTCAAACGGATGCGATCCAGAACATGTAAAATGCCACCGATCAGAGTTGCAGGGAATGTATGATACGGTCATCCTTATCTCTTTAGAACTACCCAACTTCCATTATTAATGAATGATGCTTGACACACTTGGTAATACAGATCCTAGAGAAATTTAACGACTTCTTTAGTATGGTATCCAGCCTTCTGGGAACACACATGCACATGCTTGACTCTGACGTCTTCTCCTGACTCCAAAGGTCGAAAGGCAACTATGACGGTCCCGAAACTTATGTATGTCATACTTGATTTTCCATTCTATGGCATGCTGAAATAACTCATTTAAACCAAAGAGGAACAACGATGGAGGCGAAGGACATCACAGGTCATTTGAAGGATAACCTAGATCACGTAAGTATTAAACGATCGGGACTAGCAAGCTTCACAGGTACGTATCAGTCCATTTTGTTTGTCGACAGCTTATATTACACTATTTAATCACTAAAATGCCTCAATCCCGATTTGCAGGAAAATTCCCCGATTGCCGAACAAAACGTGCTCTGGGATGTCGCTGAAGAGCTCGAAAGAAGCACCGAAATATCAATCAAAGGGTGCAATGCGAGAAGTCAGTCTCCCCGAATTTTGTCACCCCCAATGAATGTACCAACCTGAGAGACATGGTCAAAGCGTGCACCGAGAAATATTCGCTATGGGCCGAAGAGTTCGCAAGGATAACCGATGGAACTCCAGGGCAAGTACAATAGTTTGCAGAACATCTGATTAGAGCCCGAACCATGCTTCGGCAATAGAAATTCAGTTTAACAAAGTACCGGGCGCATGAAACAGACATCAGGGGGATATATGCGGCTCCAATGGAACAACATAGATTTCCATGGGCCAACACTTGTGAAGAAATATTTATCAGTTGGTATGAATATGAGAGGAGTCACCCTTTTCAAGAAACATTTCGGTTGGATTGTTAAAGAAAATGTTGGATGACCATGCCACGTGGAAAATTTTGTTTGGTCCAAACTGTACTTAGCCATTAATTTCGGTTGAATTTTATATTATAAATAGGGACATCGACTGATTGGTCAAGGGTTGATGGTTATTGTAAGAACTCTTTCTTTTTTTGGTTGTTGATAACTATTTTGAGACTGCTATAAACTAGGACGTCCTTTTGGACCAAAGACAAACTATTTTCATCATATGTATGTGATTGCAGTTGGAGAAGAATTACTTCATATCCTGGTCCAAGAATGATGTAGTAAATGAGTAACAACAATTAATTATGTTGTCAAGTTATCTGGTGCAATGTTTTGATGTTCTTTTCTTTAATGATGAAGATAAAATCGTTGTGTTTTTATGTGATGAATGTTATGGTAGATGAATTATTTTTCTTACTGTGATCTTGATTACATATGTGTTTTCTTTCTGTTAATTAGTTTTCTCAGACAGTAATTGGATGTTCATTTGGTTAATGTATTAATACTAGGCCCTTTGGCATAGAATCATTGTCTGCATGTTAGAGCATCGGGTTATCCCAAGCTTGACCTTTTCCCATTAGTTAAAACTTTGTCCTATTATTGTCAAGTTGGTTTATATTGGCTTGCGTCTCTCATACCAGTCCCACCCAAGAGAAGTACGTAAAAAGAACCGTCTTAACTGAAGGAAGAGCCTTCACAAAAAAACATAAATCTGATCGATAAATCGGCCATATCACAAGATCTGGAGAACCATTCCATATTAAACGCTACAGAGTCTAATTGGGCCTCGGTGGGGGGTTTGGTTTCTATTGTTGAGTCAATTGATTTAAGACCCATCAACATAATTGGTTCTAGAAGGAGGGCCTGAGAATGAATGGCTAAATATATATATTATCTATCATTTGAAACAACCTACAGATTCGTAACAACCTACATGCATGGCTATTCTATCACAAGACAACCCACACACACTGAGTATTTTCGAAACAGATAGCTCACCCCAGCATGAGGAAGAACCTTTTCACCCTGAAATACCTTACGCCCTTCCTCACGAGGAAGTGAATCAATTCCAGAGAATCACTAGAGCCTATGCCCGACAAATCGACGCGTTGTCCTTAGCTCCTATCCTTCTTCGAAGAAAAAAACAAAGTAGACCAGTGGTTAGTACTCCCAAAGAATTTTTCATACACTCCGTAGAAGACTTGATAGATTTCGCGATTACCGAAATCCAAGAACCTCTTGATCTAATACCCGAAACATCAGTTGACAATATCTCTGAGCCAAACGATTTTTCGAAAGAAGAGGAGCTCCACTCGGATTCTGAAGATATGGAAGGTAATAATTATCATGGGGATGAAAGGCAAATCCCCCTTCAAGACAACCAACCTTGGTTGGCTGGAGACGTCGTGGTCGTCCCTGGAAGAGTACGTAATCTTCCCCAGCACCCGGAAAATCTTCTCCCCAAGTATGATCCCGAGACTTTAGGTTTACCTGAAGATCATATCAAGAAATTCATACTTGTGATTAGACTAATGAACATTCAACATGAAGATGTAATATGCAGACTTTTTCCCTACACATTTGAAAATTCTGCTTCCATGTGGTATTTTAATTTGCCACTAGGATCTATAACCAACTGGACTAAGTTCCAAAAATATGTTTTTGACCATTTTTCAGAAGAAACTACTAAGGGAGCCTTGATGGTTGAGTTGTTCACAGCCACCATGATCCCAAAAGAGAGGGTCAAGGATTTCAATCAAATATTCATGACCATTTTAAACAAATTCCATCCCGCAGCGATACCAACTCAATAATTGGAAATTGAGGTTTATGCCAACGTGCTTCTAGATTCTATATCTATGTTTGTGAAAAGATCCAGTAAGAAAACCCTTGCGGAGAATTTTGAAGAAGCCAAGACGATAGAGTTCTAGATGAAAGGATGTAAGGAAGGCCAGGCTACTTTAGCAAAAATAGAGACCCAACCCCCTCCTAGGAGAGGACTCCTTTTAACTAGACCGTCGGGAGAAATACGATTATGCGTGGATTTCTGGAAACTCAATAGAGCTTCCGAAAAGGAAAATGATCATGTCCCATTGATGGAAAAGCTCTTGCAGACCATGTCGGGCTCAGAGATTTTCTCCCTACTAGAGGGTTTCTCAGGCTACAACCAAGTATTGGTTGTAGAAGAAGATTGTTTAAAAACCACCTTCCGAACCAAATGGGGAACCTTCTCTTATAAACACATGCCTTTCGAGCTAATCAGTGTAGGAGAAACCTTCCAAAGGGCCATGGATATATCTTTCCGAGGACTTATCTATAGGTGTGTGGTAGTTTATTTAGATGACGTAACAGTTTATTCGAAGAATAGATAAGAACACATCCATCACTTAACTCACATTTTTGAAAGGTGTCAGAAATATGGTATATCTCTGAACCCCAAGAAAACTATCTTTGGTGTCGAGGAAGGTAAGTTGTTAGGTCACATTATATCTCAAGTTGGGATTCACATAGACCCTGAAAGAATTAAAGACACAGCTCAACTTTCGTTGCCCCATAACAATAAAACTATGCAGTCCTTTTTCGGGCAAATCAATTTTGTGAGGAAATTTACTCCCAATTTTGCCGAAATCATCAAACCCTTATTTAAGATGATTCACAAAAATGTTGAATTTAAGTGGGATGATGAGAAAAAATATGCTTTCAACAATATCAAAGCTTCCATATCCCGGGCACCGGTGTTGCGAAGCCCTGATTTCAATAGAGACTTTAACCTTTATACTTTCGCCTCTGACCAATCACTAGCTGCGGTTTTGACTCAGAAGGATGATGAAAAAAATGAAGCCCCAGTGTCATTTATGAGTACCAATCTTCCAGGAGTTGAGCTCAATTATCCTACCATATACAAACAGGCCTACGTGGTCTATAAGGACGTAAATCATTTCAAGTATTACATCCTCAAGAATCACACAAAGATGATTGTGCCACACCCTATTTACCCAAAAATAAATGGGGGAAATAAGGGGGAAATGGATGGAAGTAGTCCAAGAATTTTATCTAGATATAAAACCTGCCAAAATAGTAAAAGGAAAGGGTTTTTGTAAGCTCACAGTCAAAGCCCATGATCAAGAAAATGAAGATTCTGAGTGGGAAAACGAAATGGCACTATGGTGAAATGAAGTAGCATACATCTCCCAAGCACATGGCTCCTAGTACAAGGATTTAACTTATCTTCTACATCTCGAGACTTGTCCCGAGAACCTCAACCCTAGGGAAAGGAGAGCCCTAAGGTTAAAATATGCACCATATCACCTTATAAATTCAGTGCTCTTCTGAATCAACTATGATGGAGTAGTATTGAGATGTCTCGAACGAGAAGACACTGATAAAGTGCTAAAAGAACTCCACGACGGCCCTGCCGAGGGACCTTTTGCAGGAAAAACCATCGCTCATAAGATTCTAAGAGCCGACTATTACTAGCCCACCTTGTTCAAAGAGGCTCATACCTACGCTAGGAACTGTAATACATGTCAAATAAGCGTTGGAAAGGAGAAAAGGGAAGCAGTCACACTTCATCCTGTGACTGTCTCAAGGCCTTTTGAACAGTGGGGGTTAGACATAATAGGGGAAATTACCCCGAGCTCTTCAAAATTGCACAAATATATTCTTACTACCACTGATTATTTCACAAAATGGGCAGAGTCCATTCCTCTAACTCGGGTAAATGAGAAGGTAGTAATCCAATTTATAGAACAACAATTGATCACAAGGTTTGGTGTTCCATTTGTTCTAGTCTTTGACAATGCAACTTATTTCTCTTCTACCTTATTGATAGAGTTTTCTCTAGAAAAAGGGATCATAATCAAGTACTCTGCAAATTATTACCCTAAGGGAAATGGTGTGGTGGAATCAACGAATAAAAAAATGGTAAGGATATTAAAAAAGATGGTTACGGATAACGAAAGAAATTGGCATAATCTACTTCATAATGCTCTATGGGCCGATAGGGTCAAACTGAAATAATTTAGAGGAAATTCCCCATACTTTATGGTCTATGGACAAGAAGCCATCCTCCCAAATGGGCTTTACCTACCATCTCTTCAATTGGCCCAAGACTCCAACGAGGAACCCTCATCGGCCATGCAACAAAGAATCAACACTCTGCTCATACTGGAATAAGAGAGAGAGAAGGCTAAGTCAAATTTCCTATCTCATGAATAGATAGTCAAACAATGGTTCGATAAGCACAAGGCTAAAGAAAAGGACTTTGAGGTACGAGACTTAGTTTTGAAGTGGGACAAAGAAAACGAACCAAAAGGGAAACATTCTAAGTTTCAAAACCTATGGCTTGCACCTTTCCAGGTGACTGAAAAGATTGGGGCAGGCACTTACCAGTTGCAGAATCTGAGGGGGGAACCTGATGCCTTCCCAATGAATGGCCAAGCCCTGAAACAATACTTTCAATAATAAAATAAAATGATATAATAAATAAATAAACAAATAAATACCCGAAATATCTACTTACTAGTCCAGTAATACCTCGAGGGAAACGAAGTAGAACCATAGATTTTGTGTCTGTCGAGTGAATTGCCATTTTTTGAGCACTCAACACACCCTAAAACATCTATGAACATTTTCTTTTATGGGTACCACTCGATATTTTGTATTGTTTGTTTCCACTCTAGTTATGAAACTGATACGTTTGCCCACCTATTATGTTTCATGTTTGAATCAATTAAAGTCTGCTTGAATGTACAAAAAAAAAACCTTCCTAACTCCGAAAGAAACTTAACAACTACTCAAGGAATCCACGACCCATATTTTTCCCCGTCTCACTTAAGAAGTTTGGCATCAGTAAAAGCTAACGGTGGCAAAACACTGCTTGAAAAGTCAAAGTAGATGAATGTCGACCTTCATCGGCGGCGACCAATAAAAGGCCTTTCTTTTATACTAATAATCCTTGGGAAGAATCTTTACAAAGACCGATCCATTTGTCTTCGACAGAAAAGTGTAATAGTAGGCACCGCGCAAATGAACACTGACATTGCCTATCCCCGATACAATTTCGACGTCGAAAAAAAGTTACGACGTGCCAACTCACGAAGAAAACCATGCATTAATTTTATCGATAGCCATTGTACATAACCCGTTATGTGCTTTCGACATGTATGAGTTTCCCAAATGCATTTCCTACCTTCTAGTCAGGTGCCCTCTCTATGTTTAGATACTTTAATGACCCCGATTAATAACGCCACGTCAACATTGACTAATATCAAAAGTTTTAACAGAGAATACATCAACGAATTTACAAATGCAATGACAACAATTATAAAATTCCATGATAAGTGAGAAGAAGTTTAAATAAGGAGTGGTGTTTAATTCGCATCTGAAAGGAGCATGATACATTCAAAAAACACATTCAAATTCTTCATACAATAAAAACTAATATCCCTCCATTCTTGGTTTACATACAAATATACAACCCCATCGACTCGGCTAAATAGCCCAGTCGCAGTAAGAAAACAAAACCCTTACAAAAGGAAAAGAAGAAAGACTGCCAAGCAGTGCTTCCAAGGATGCAAGGCAAGGATCCATCTGCTATTTATCTTTTGTGCGTTGATCCTCTTTTAGACTAAACTTCACACCTTGTAATGTCTTATGTTCCTCTTTCATTGTCATCCTCTGCACCTCGCGTAGTTCCACAATTGTATCTTGTGCCTCTCGAAGCTGCCTCGGAAGCTAGACTCTTCTACCTTCGTGACCCAGTGACACTGATACTTCTTTGTTCTTCGTTGCCAACTGTTCTGTTCTTTGTAGTTGTCTCTTTTCTTGGTAGAGTTCAACTATTGCGAGTTGGGCCCACTCTAACTGCTGAGTGGGAGTCTTGACGGGAAGACCCGGTGCTTTTTCCCTTTCCTTTCGTCTCCCACTTCCTCTACTGGCAGTCCCGATGGGCCCCGACTAGTGGGTAAGCATCACAAACCCCTCAACGGATGGACATACACTCAGGTAAATCAGGAAGTGGTCTTCCTCCCTTTCTTCGGTATCCTTTCTAGGCCTTCCTCTTCTCTGTGGTTTCAGCTCCTGAGAAGGCAGGGTTCCCAGCATGATTATTTCAGACGTACCTCTTTCCACCCCAACCTCCACTGGAGACACTAGTGTCGTTTCCAAAAGAATTCTTGTACTTCCTGTTGAAGTTTCAAGTTCTTGGGAACTCAATAAGAAAGAATCCTAGGCATGTTGGAACTCGTACCTGGCACTCCGGTTGCCTCGTAGAACCCGTCTCGTGTTGGAAGGAGACACCATAATGAAACAACGTAGGGATTCAGGCATCTACAAATGATAAAAACTACTATTACACGGGATTTCGTCAAGACGAACCCTCCAGACTAGAATTACAGGAGTCTAAGCCCGGCATATACGTATAATTCCCCATAGGAATCCAGAAACTTATAGAGGAACGAAGGAGCAAAAATAAGTCTACCAATAAAACACCTGCATCCCGCAACATGATGTTTGAAGAGTAAACACACCACAATGGTTCAAATGGATGTGATCTAGAACACGTAAAACGTTGTCGATCGGATTTGCAGGGAACGTGCGATACATTCATCCTTATCTCTTTAGAACTGCCTAGCTTCCATTATTAATGAATGATGCTTGACACACTTGTAATACAAATCTTGGAGGCATTTAACGACTTCTTTAGTACGGTATCTGGCCTTCTGGAAGCACACATGCACACGCTCGACTCTGACGTCTTCTCCCGGCTCCAAAGGTCGAAATGCTACTATGATGGTCCTGACACTTATGTCTGTCGTACTTGATTTTCCACTCTATGGAATGTTTATATAACTCATTTAAAAAAAAGAGGAACGATAGTGTAGGCAAAGGACATCAAAGGTCATTCGAAGGATAACCTGGATCACGTAAGTATTAAACAATCTGGACTAGCAAGCTTCACATGTATGTATCAGTCCATTTTGTTTGTCGATAACTTCTTCTACATTATTTAATCACTAAACTACCTCAATCCTGATTTGCAGGAAAATTCCCCAATTGTCGAACAAAACGTGCTTCGAGATGTCGTCGAAGAGCTCGAAAGAAGCATCGAAATATCAACCAAAGGGTGCGATGTGAGAATTAAGTCTCCCCGAAGTTCGACACCCCCGATGAATTTACCAACCTGAGTGACGTGTTCAAAGCGTGCACCGAGAAATATTCGCTATGGGATGAACAATTCACAAAGATAACCGATGCCAGGCCAGGGCAAGTACAACAATTCGCAGAACATCTGATCAGATCCCGAACCATGCTTCAACAATTGAACTTCAATTTAACAAAGTATGGGGTGCATGCAGCAGACATCAGGGGGATATATGCGGCTCCAATGGAACAACATAGATTTTCGTGGGCCAACACTTGTGAAGAACTATTTATCAGTTGGTCTGAATATGAGAGGAGTCACCCTTTTCAAGAAACATTTCGGGTGGATTGTTAAAGAAACTATTGGCTGACCATGCCACGTGGAAAATTTTGTTTGGTCCAAACTTTACTTAGCCGTTAATTTCGTTTGAATTTTATATTATAAATAGGGACATCGATCGATTGGTCAAGGGTCGATGGTTATTGTAAGAACTCTTTATTTTTTTGGTTGTTGATAATTATTTTGAGACTGAGCTATAAACTAGGAAGTCCTTCTGGACCAAAGACAAGTTATTTTCATTAGATGTATGTGATTAGAGTTGGAGAAGAATTAATTCCTATCATGTTCCAAGAATGATGCAGTAAATGAGTAAGAGCAATTAATTATGTTGTCAAGTTATCTGGTGCAATGTTTTGATGTTCTTTGCTTTAATGATGAAGATAAAATCGATGTGTTATTATGTGATGAATGTTATGATAGATGAATTATTTTTCTTACTCTGATCTTGATTAAATATGTGTTTTCTTTCTATTAATTAGTTTTCTCAGACAGTAATTGGATGCTCATTCGGTTAATGTATTAATACTAGGCCCTTTGGCATAGAATCACTGTCCACATGTTTGAGAAACAGGTTATCCCAAGCTCGACCTCTTCCCAATAGTTAAAACATTGTCCTGTTATTGTCAAGTTGGTTTATACTGGATTGCATCTCACATACCAGTCCCACCCAAGAGAAGTACAGAAAAATAATCGTCTTAACTGAAGGAAGAGCCTTCACAAGAAAAAATAAAGCCCAACGATAAATTGGCCAAATCGCAAGATCTGGAGAACCATTCCATATTAAATTCTACAGAGTCTAATTGGGCCTCAGTGGCGGGTTTGGTTCTTGCTGTTGAGTCAAGGGATTTAAGACCCATCAATAGGATCCTAAACATTCGGGGTCATTTTGAGGGGAAAATTTGTTTTTTCACAATCGATCACCGCAATGATGGTCAAAGGCTCTAATTCAGCCCCAAAAATCAATCTCCTCGTCGTTACCTTTCCAACGATCTGTCGTGCAACCCAAATGAAGATCGTATGCCAAAGTTACGGCCCCAGGAAATTGATACACCAAACTACCCAAAACGAGGTCCACAAAATTGTTGGCTTTTCATCTTCCGGGGTTACAGTTTTGGATTTTCTTTATGATAAAAAGGAATTTGGAACCTCATTGTAAAATCATATTCTTGTGGATGTGAGTAGTCGTCATATATGTTCTCAGAGATAATTTGCCACCATTCTAGCGAGTCTGTCACTCTATATTTCTACAGTTTTGTACATTTCGCTCATTAATAGAAATTGTGTATTAGTGTATATATGTGCCTCTTGTTATATATTTGATATATCTATGTTATATTATTGGCTCTCTTCTAATACCTATGTATATTTATGTGCTATATATTCACTCTCATTTCGTGCCGAAAATAATCCGGATCAATGAGCATGAGATTAGTGCATTGGATTCCTTAATTTTTGAAATCAAAAGAAGAAAAAAAAATAATTTTATTTCTTATCTCAACCAAGAGTTAAAGATGGAAAATAAAAATATGGAGAGGATAAAGTAGGATACCAATAAGGAGCTTCGGACCAAGAAAAAGAACAACAATTAGTCTCTACTCAACTGCCTAGCCTTAGCCAAGAGTCACAAAAAAATAGATAAAACTGGCACTGGGGATGAAAGACAAAGAGAAGGGAAATGGAAAGTTTTCCTTTGCGTGTTGAGTGCCACATGCATATGGAATAGAAGACAAGTTCCAATTGCACATGAGAATGGCTAATATAATGTTTGTTTGGTTTGAAACATAGGTAGTATAAGGAAAATGGTAGCCATAGTTTTAGGAAAATGACATGGATTAATGTTAACATCATTCCATAGCATTACTAAGATTAAACATATTATATTATATGTCTAACTAGCCTTGCCTCGGGATGAGACCAAATAAGACCAACAAAATTTTTGTTGGTGGAAATTAAGTTTTACATATCTTCCAACTAGAAACATTGTAAAATTGAACTAAAATTATTAATATATGTTTCAATTAGAGGGAAAGGTAATGGGAAAATCAATACTCATCACCTTTTGACGCATTTTTTCCTCATTATTTTTTATGAGGAGTCTAACTCCCTCAAGGGGGACATTGGATTATTGAGGTATTTCATCTCTCATTAGGATGATGATAGGAAATCCTTTAGGGTTGGTCTTGATTAGTGCTACTGAACTACAAAATATTCTTTTTATTTTATCATTGGTTTATCTTGCTCTGGTGAGGAAAAAGTCAAGAGAAATTCGATTATGCGTGGATTTCTGGAACCTCAACAAAGCTTCCGAAAAAGAAAATTATCAGGTCCCACCATTGGAACAGCTCTTGCATACCATGTCGGGCTCAAATATTTTCTCCCTACTAGACGGTTTCTTAGGCTACAACCAAGTATTGGTTGTAGAAGAAGATCATTTAAAAACCACCTTCCGAACCAAATGGGGAACCTTCGCTTATAAACACATGCCTTTCGAGTTAAACAATGCAGGAGCAACCTTCCAAAGGGCCATAGATGTAGCTTTCTAAGGAATTATCAATAGGTGTGTGGTAGTGTGTTTAGATGACGTAACAATGTATTCAAAGAATAGATAAGAACACATCCAACACTTAACTCAGATTTTCGAAAGGTGTCGGAAATATGGTATATCTCTGAACCCCAAGAAAACTATCTTTGGTGTCGAGGAAGTCAAGTTGTTAGGTCACATTATATCTCAAGCCGGGATTCACATAGACCACGAAAGGATTAAAGACATAGCTCAACTTTCACTGCCCCATAACAAGAAAACTATGCTATCCTTTTTCGGGCAAATCAATTTTGTGAGGAAATTTACTCCTGATTTTGTCGAAATCATCAAACCCTTACAAAAGATGATTCCCAAAAATGTCGAATTTAAGTGGGATGATGAGCTAAAAGACGCTTTCAACAATATCAAAGCTTCCATATCCCAGGCACCGGTGTTGTGAATCCCCAATTTCAATAGAGACTTTAACCTTTATACTTTTGCTTATGACCAATCGCTAGCTGCAGTTTTGACTCAGAAGGATGATGACAACAACAAAGCCCTAGTGTCATTTATGAGTACCATTCTTCAAGTAGCTAAGCTCAATTATCCTGCCATAGACAAACAGGCCTACGCGGTTTATAAGGCCGTAAAAAATTTCAGGTCTTACATCCTCAAGAATCACACAAAGGTGATTGTGCCACACCCTGTAGTCTGATCCCTATTTACCCAACAAGAAATGGGGGAAATAAGGGGGAAATGGATTGCAGTAGTCTAGGAATTTGATATAGATATAAAACCTGCCAAAATAGTAAAAGGACAAGGTTTGTGTAAGCTCGCAGTTGAAGCCCAGGATCAAGCAAATGAAGATTCTGAGTGGTAAAACGAAATGGCACTATGGTGCAACAAAGTAGCATACATCTCCCTGGGACATGGCTCCTGGTACAGGGATTTAACTTATCTTCTACATCTTGGGACTTCTCCCGAGAACCTCAACCTTAGGGAAAGGAGATCCCTGAGGTTAAAATCTGCACAGTATCGGCTTATAAATTTTGTGCTCTTCCGGATCAACTATGATGGAGTACTATTGAGATGTATCGAATGAGAAGATGCTAATAAAGTGCTAAAAGAAATCCACGACGGCCCCGCCGGGGGACATTTTGTAGGAAAAACCATCACTCATAAGATTCTGAGAGCTGGCTATTACTGGCCCACATTTCTCAAAGAGGCTCATACCTATGCTAGGAACTGTAAGACTTGTCAAATAAGCACTAGAAAGGAGAAAAGGGTAGCAGTCCCACTTCATCCTGTGACTGTCTCGAGTCCTTTTGAACAATGGGGGTTAGACATAATAGGGGAAATTACCCCGATCTCTTCAAACTTGCACAAGTATATTCTTACTACCACTGATTATTTCACAAAATGGTTAGAGGCCATTCCTCTGACTCAGGTAAATGAGAAGGTAGTAATCCAATTTATAGAACAACAACTGATCACAAGGTTTGGTGTTCCGTTTGTTCTTGTCTTTAACAATGCAACTTATTTCTCTTCTACCTTATTGACAGAGTTTTCTCTAGAAAAAGGGATCATAATCAAGTACTCTGCAAATTATTACCCTCAGGGAAACGGTGTGGCAGAATCAACAAATAAAAAATTGTTAAGGATATTCAAAAATACGGTTATAGATAACCAAATAAATTGGCATAATCTACTTCATAATTCTCTATGCACTGATAGGGTCACAACGAAAGAAGATATAGGAAATTCCCCATAATTTCTAGCCTACAGACCAGAAGCCGTCCTCCCAAATGGGCTTTACCTACCATATCTTCAATTGGCCCAAGACTCCAACGAGGAACCCTCATCATCCATGCAACAAAGAATCAACACTATGCTCATGCTGGAATAAAAGAGAGAGAAGGCTAAGTCAAAGTTCCTAGCTCATGAACAGATAGTCAAACAATGGTTCGATAAGAACAAGGCTAAAGAAAAGAACTTTTAGGTACGAGACTTAGTTCTAAAGTGGGACAAAGAAAATGATCCAAAAGGGAAGCATTCTAAGTTTCAAAACCTTTGGCCTGGACCTTTCCAGGTGGATGAAAAGATTGGGGCAGGCACTTACCAGTTTCAGAATCTGAGGGGGGAACCTGATGCCATCCCAGTGAACGACCAAGCCCTGAAACAATACTTTTAATAATAAAATAAAATAAAATAAATAAATATAATAAATAAATAAACAATTAAATACCCGAAATATCTACTTACTAGTCTGGTAATACCTCGAGGAAAACGAAGTAGAACCAGATATTTTGTGTTCACCTAGTGAATCATCATTTGTTGAGCACTCAACACAACCTAAAAAATCTATGAACATTTTCTTTTTTGGGTACCACTCGATCTTTTGAGTTGTTTGTTTCCACTCTAGTTATGAAACTGATATGTTTGCCCACCTATTATGTTTCTTGTTTGAATCAATTAAAGTTTTCTTGAACGTATGACAAAGAAACCTTCGTAACTATGAAATAAACTTAACAACCACTTAAAGAATCCACGACCCATATTTTTCCCCGACTCACTTAAGAAGTTCGACATCGGTAAAAGATAATGGTGGAAAAACACCGCTTGAAAATTCAAAGTAGTCGAATGCCGACCTTCATCGGCGTCGGTCGATAAAAGGCCTTTCTTTTCTACTAATAAGCCTTGGGAAGAATCTTTCTGAAGACCGATCCATTCGACTTCGGCAGAAAAGCGTAATAGTAGGCACCGCGCAAATGAAGACTGACATTGTCGATCCCCAATACAATTTCGGCGTCGAAAAAAAAGTTACGACGTGTCAACTCACGAAGAAAACCATGCATTACTTTTATCAGTATCCATTGTACTTAACCCATTATGTGATTTCGATGTGTATGAATTCCCCAAATTCATTTCCTACCCTCTAGTCAGGTGCCCTCTCTATGTTTAGATACTTTAATGAACCCGGTTAATAATGCCACGTCAGCATTGACTAATATCAAAAAATTTAAGAGAGAATACATCAACGAATTTACAAATGCAATAACAACACTTATAAAATCCCATGATAAGCGCGGAGAAATTTAAATAAGGAGTGGCGTTTAATTCACATCCGAAAGGAGCATGATACATTCAAAAAACACATTCAAATTCTTCATACAATAAAAAAAAATATCTCGCCAGTCTTGGTTTACATACAAATACACGACCCCAACGACTCGGCTAACCAGCCCAGTCGCAATAAGAAAACAAAACCCTTACAAAAGGAAAATAAGAAAGACTGTCAAGCGGTGCTTTCAAGGATGCAAGGCAAGGATCCGCCCGCTATTTATCTTCTATGCACTGATCCTCTTTTAGACTAAACTTTGCACCTTGTATTGTCTTTTGTTCCTCTTTCGTTGTCATCCTCTACACCTCACACAGTTACACAATTGTATATTTTGCCTCTCGAAGCTGCCTCTGAATCCATACTGTGCTACCTTCACGAACCTGTGACATCGATACTTCTCAGTTCTTCACCGTCAACTGGCTCCGTAGCTCTCTCTTTTCTTAGTAGAGTTCATCTATTGTGAGTGGGGCCCGCTCTAACTGCTGAGAGGGACTCTCGACGGGAAGACCATTTCTTTTCCCCTTTCCTTTCATCTCCCGCTTCCTCTACTGGAATTCCCAACCGACCCCGACCAGTGGGTAAGCATCGCAGACCTCTCAACGGATGGAAATACTCTCGACTCAACTGGGAAGTGGTCTTCCTCCCTTTTTTCGGTATCCTTTCTAGGCCTTCCTCTTCTCTGTGGTTTCGGCTCCTGAGAAGGAACGGTTCCCAGCATGGTTCTTTCAGATGTACCTCTTTCCACCGAAACCTCTGCTAGAGACAATGATACCATTTCCAAAATAATGCCTGTACTTCCTAATAAAGTTTCAAGTGCACGGGAAGCCAATAAGAAAGAATGACAGGCATGCTGGGGCTCATACCTGGCACTCCGGTTGCCTCGTAGACCCCGTCTCGTGTTGGAAGGTGACCCCATAATGCAACAACATAAGGATTCATGCATCTATAGATGATAAAAACTACTATTACAGAGGATTTCGTCAAGATGAACCCACTAGACTAGAATTGCAGGAGTCGAATCCTGGCAATATACATATAATTCCCCATAAGACTCTAAAAATCTATAGAGGAACGAAGGAGAGAAAAAAAGCATGCTAATAAAACACCCGCATCTCACGACATGATCTTTGAAGAGTAAACGCGCCACAGTGGCTGAAATGGATGTGATCCAGAACACATAAAACGTTGTCAATCAGATTTGCAGGAAACATGTGATACAATCGTCCTTATCTCTTTAGAACTTCCTAGCTTCCATTACTAATGAATGATGCTTGACACACTTGTAATACGGATCTTGGAGGAATTTAATGACTTCTTTAGTATGGTATCTGACCTTCTGGGAGCACACACACACACGCTCGACTCTGACGTCTTCTCTCGTCTCCAAAGGTCAAAAGGCTACTATGACGGTCCTGACACTTATGTCTGTCGTACTTGATTTTCCACTCTATGGAATGCTTACATAACTCATTTAAACCAAAGATGAATGACAGCGTAGGAGAAGTACATCGATGGTCATTCGAAGGATAACCTGTATCACATAAGTATTAAACAATAGGGACTAGCAAGCTTCACAGGTACGTATCAGTCCATTTTGTTTGTCGATAGCTTTTATTACACTATTTAATCACTAAACTGCCTCAATCCCGATTTGCAGGAAAATTCCCTGATTGTCAACAAAACGTGCTCTAGGATGTCATCGAAGATCTCGAAAGAAGCACTGAAATATCAACCAAAGGGTGCAATGCGAGAATTCAGTCTCCCTGAAATTCGACACCCCCGATGAATTTACCAACCTGAGCGACGTGTTCAAAGCACGCACCGAGAAATATTTTCTATGGGACGAAGAGTTCGCAAAGATAACCGATGCAAGGCCAGCAAAAGTACAACAGTTCACAAAACATCTGATCAGAGCCCGAACCATGCTTTAGCAATTGAACTTCATTTTAACAAAGTATCGGGTGCATGCAACAGACATCAGGGGGATATATGTGGCTCCAATGGAACAACATAGATTTTCATGGGCCAACACTTATGAAGAACTATTTATCAGTTGGTCTGAATATGAGGGGAGTCACCCTTTTCAAGAAACATTTCGAGTGGATTTTTAAAGAAACTGTTGGATGACCATGCCACATGGAAAATTTTGTTTGGTACAAACTGTTCTTAGCCGTTAATTTTCATTGAATTGTATATTATAAATAGGGACATCGACTGATTGTTCAAGGGTCGATGGTTATTGTAAGAACTCTTTCTTTTTTTGGTTGTTGATAACTATTTTGAGACTGCTATAAACTGAGAAGTCCTTATGGACCAAAGAAAAGATATTTTAATCAGATGTATGTGATTGGAGTTGGAGAAGAATTGTTTCCTATCCTGTTCCAGGAATGATGCAGTAAATGAGTAAGAGCAATTGATTTTGCTGTCAAGTTATCTGGTGCAATGTTTTGATGTTCTTTGCTTTAATGATGAATATAAAAACATTGTGTTGTTATGTGATGAAAAATCATTGTGTTTTTATGTGATGAATGTTATGATAGATGAATTATTTTTCTTACTGTGATCTTGATTACATATGTTTTTTCTTTCTGTTAATTATTTTTCTCAGATAGTAATTGGATGCTCATTTGGTTAATGTATTAATAATAGGCCCTTTGGCATAGAATCACTATCTGCATGTTTGAGCAGTGGGTTATCCCAAGCTCAACCTATTCCCAATAGTTAAATATTTGTCCTGTTATTGTCAAGTTGGTTTATATTGGCTTTCATCTCTCATAACAGTCCCACTAAGAGAAGTGCAAAAAAAGATTTTTCTTAACTAAAGGAAGCGCCTTCACAAGAAAACATAAAGCCCATCAATAAATCAGCTAGATCGCAAGATCTAGAGAACCATTCCATATTAAATTTTGCAGAGCCTAGTTGGGCCTCGGTGGGGGGTTTGGTTCCTGCTGTTGAGTCAAGGGATTTAAGACCCATCAATATGTTCCTAAACATCTGGGGTCATTTTGAGGGATTTTTTTTTTTCACAATCAATCACCTCAATGATGGTCAAAGACTCTAATTCATCCCCCAAAATTAATCTCCTCGTCGATAACTTTCCAACGATCTATTGTTATCCCCAAATGAATATCGTATTCCAAATTTACGGCCCCAAGAAATTGATACACCAAACTACCCAAAACGAGGTCCACAAAATTGTTGGCTTTTTATCTTCCGAGGTTACAGTTTTGGATTTTATTTATGATAAAAAGGACTTTGGAACCTCATTGTAAAATCATCTTCTTGTGAATTTGAGTAGTCGTCACATATGTTCTCATAGATAAGTTGCCACCATTCTAGCGAGTTTGTCACTCTATATTTCTACAGTTTTGTACATTTCGCTCATTAATAGAAATTGTGTATTACTGTATATATGTGCCTCTTGTTATATATTTGATATATATCTGTTATATTATTGGCTCTCTTCTAATACTTGTTTATATTTATGTGCTATATATTCACTCTCATTTCGTGCCAAAAATAATCCGGATCAACAAGCACGAGATCAATGCATTGGATTCCTTAATTTTTGAAATCAAAAGAAAGAAAAAAAGATAATTTTAGTTCTTATCTCAACCAAGAGTTAAAGATGAAAAATAAAAATATGGAGAGGATAAAGTAGGATACCAATAAGGAGATTTGGACCAAAAAAAAGAACAACAATTAGTCTCTACTCAACCGCCTATCCTAAGCCAAGAGTCACAGAAAAATGGATAAAACTGGCAGTGGGTATGAAAGACAAAGAGAAGGGCCATGGAAAGGTTTCCTTTGCGTGTTGAGTGCCACATGCATATGGAATACAAGACACGTGCCAATTGCACATGAGCATGGATAATATAATGTCTATTTGGTTTGAAACATAGGTAGTATAGGGAAAATGGTAGCCATAGTTTTAGGAAAATGACATGGATTAATGTTAACATCATTCCATAGCATTACTAATATTAAACATAGTATATTATATGTCTAACTGGCCTTGCCTCGATATGAGACCAAATAAGAAAAACATAAATTTTATTGGTGGAAATTAAGTTTTATATATCTTCTAACTAGAAACATTGTAAAACTGAGCTAACATTATTAATATATGTTTCAATTAGAGGGAAAGGTAATGGGAAAATGCAACCCCATCACCTTTTGATGCATGTTTTCCTTTAGGGTCATGGTAGGAAATCCTTTAGGGTTGGTCTTGATTAGTGCTACCAACCTACAACATATTCTTTTTATTTTATCACTGGTTTATCTTGTTCCGGTGAGGAAAAAGTCGGGAGAAATCCGATTATGCGTGGATTTTCGGAACCTCAAAATAGCTTCCGAAAAGGAAAATTATCATTTCCCGCCGTTGGAACAGCTCTTGCAGATCGTGTCGGGCTCGAAGGTTTTCTCCCTACTAGACGGTTTCTCAGGCTACAACCAAGTATTGGTTGCAAAAGAAGATCGTTTAAAAACCACCTTCTGAACCAAATGGGGAACATACACTTATAAACTCATGCTGCAAGATACCAGATATATAAAATATGTAGAACAGAAATGAAATGCTAGAAATGACAGAATAATAGTAAAATATCCAGCATAATCTTCACAATACACAGAAATGATATACGAAATAGCAACAGAAATAACACTTTGATTCAGATAGCAATGTTCACAGGCCTCTTCGAGGGGGCAACCTCCAGTCGAGCAGTGCTCTGTTACAATAATCTCCAAGCTAGGTTTTCCATACCCTCGACCCTTATTTATACTAAATGTGTCTATTAAGAGAAGCATCTAGAGGAAGATCCTTCTAGAAGCGGAATCTTCTATTAGGTCTTATTACATCCGCCTTATTCTATTTTATTGAAAGGTCTTATTAATATTGACCTTTATTACATCCGAATACATTGATCTACCTATGTGCAGGTTAGGACCTTAACATGTCCGCCCCCTTAAAAACAACCTTGTCCTCAAGTCTTGAGATGTGGAAATTGCTGCAGAATGGTAGTTGGTTCCCAAGTGGCATCTGTTGGAGTCATATCTTTCCATTGTACTAGCACTTCCTTGATGGTTCTCTTACGCAGGCTACGCTCCCGCTGGTCCAAAACTGCTTCTGGTTGTAGCCAAATGGATCCTTCTTCAGCTAACTCTGGAAGGTTGGTTTGAATTTGTCACCTGGTTCCAATCACCTTCTTCAAGCATGAAACATGAAAAACAGGATGTAGCTTCGACTGACTAGGCAGAGCTAATTGATATGCGACTTGTCCCACACGCTTGAGAACTGTGTAAGGGCCATAAAATTTGGGTGCTAGCTTCTGACACTGCTCGGCCTTGAGGGAAGTTTGCTTATATGGTTGAAGTCTCAGAAGCACCTGATCCCCTTCGACAAATTGACGTTCAGAGAGACCTTGATCTCCTTGCTGCTTCATTCTATTCTGGGCCATGACCAAGTTCTCTTTAAGGGTACGAAGGATATCCTCTCGGACTGTAAGTGTTTGGTCAACCGCCTAGACCTTCAAGGTACCCGGTAAGTATGAGAGAACTGATGGTGGCTTCTGTCCATACACTGCTTCAAAAGGAGTCATGCGAGTGGCTGTATGGGATGTAGTGTTGTACCACCATTCGGCGAGGGGTAACCATTGAGCCCACTCGTGTTGTTTTTTAGAGGCAAAGCACCTCAGATATGTTTCCAAACACTTGTTGACGAATTCTGTTTGACCATCTGTCTGGGGATGATAAGCTAAGATGAGATGCAATTGTGTGCCTTGTAGCTTAAACAGTTCTTGCCAAAAATTGCTTGTGAAAGTTGGGTCTCGATCAAAAACAATAGAGTTTGGCATGCCGTGAAGCTTGAAGACCTGATCCATGAAAATTTGAGCCACCGTGGATGTAGTAAATGGGTGGTGAAGAGCACAAAAATGAGCATACTTGGAAAGGAGATCCACCACCACCATTATGACTGATTTATTCCCCGATTTGGGTAAGCCTGTAATAAAGTCCATAGAGATATCCTTCCAAATAGCAGGGGGAATCAAAAGCGGTTGGAGGGTGCCTGGAGATTTGACTGTTTCTCCCTTGTTGCGTTGACATACCTCACATTTAGCCACACACTTACGGATGTCCTGTTTCATACCATCCCAGAAAAAAGAACGTTTGACTCGGTCATATGTTTTGGTGAACCCTGAGTGCCCCGCTGTGGGTGTAGCATGAAGCTCAGAAAGTACCGTGGATTTGAGCTTGGATTGTTTAC
>ML789358.1:92925-108345 GCA_009831015.1 Picea engelmannii
GACCGTACCCTTAGTCGTACTACCCGACTACCCAGGTACTAGAGAGTATCTTCCCGAGTGTTGTTCTCGGTGACACTATAGCAGTCCGGCGGCCGATAGGTTTATCTAAAGAGGGCTTCAGGAAATCTAGGTCGATCCGTACAAAAGCGTTGTCTGATGCGCTACCACTCGAAGGGGTGCCAACAGGGGTTACAAGGGTGGCCAACAGATGTGCACTTAAGAACCACTTATATTTCCTGTGTGTATGAATCCCTCAACCGCGGGTTTATGCGCGTAATGACAGATCTCTGTGGCTTAAAGACTCTGGAATACGCCTCTACCTTGAAAAAAAAATACCCACAATTTATGCCAAGGAAAGTGCTCTGATACCACTTGCAAGATACCAGATATATAAAATATGCAGAACATAAATGAAATGCTAGAAATGACAGAATAACAGTAAAATATCCAGCATAATCTTCACAATACACAGAAATGATATACGAAATAGCAACAGAAATAACACTTTGATTCAGATAGCAATGTTCAGAGGCCTCTTCGAGGGGGCAACCTCCAGTCGAGCAGCGCTCTGTTACAATAATCTCCAAGCTAGGATTTTCATACCCTCGACCCTTTTTTATACTAAATGTGTCTATTAAGAGAAGCATCTAGAGGAAGATCCTTCTAGAAGCGAAAGCTTCTATTAGGTATTCTTACATCCGCCTTATTGTATTTTATTGAAAGGTCTTATTAATATTGACCTTTATTACATTCGAATACATTGATCTACCTATGTGCGGGTTAGGACCTAAACACATGCCTTTTGAGTTAATCAATGAAGGAGCAACCTTCCAAAGGGCCATGGACATAGCTTTCTGAGGACTTATCAATAGGTGTGTGGTAGTGTATTTAGATGACGTAATAGTATATTCGAAGAATAAATAAGAACACATCCAACACTTAACTCAGATTTTCGAAAGGTGTTTGAACCCCAAAGAAAACTATATTTGGTGTTGAGGAATGTAATTTGTTAGGTCACATTATATCTCAAGTCGGGATTCACATAGACCCCGAAAGGATTAAAGACATAACTCAACTTCCGCTGCCCCATAACAAGAAAACTATGCAGTCCTTGTTCGCGAAAATCAATTTTGTGAGAAACTTTACTCTCGATTTTGCCCAAATCACCAAACCATTACAAAAGATGATTCACAAAAATGTCGAATTTAAGTGGGATGATGAGCGAAAAGATGCTTTCAACAATATCAAAGATGCCATATCCCAGGCACTGGTGTTGCGAAGCCCCGATTTCAATTGAGACTTTAACCTCTATACTTTCGTCTCTGACCAATCACTATCTGTGGTTTTGAATCAGAAGGATGATGAAAACAACGAAGCCCCAGTGGCATTTATGAGTACCAATCTTCAAGGAGCAGAGATCAATTATCCTGACATAGACAAACAGGCCTACTCGGTCTATAAGGCCGTAAAGAATTTCAGGTCTTACATCCTCAAGAATAACACAAAGGTGATTGTGCCACACCCTGCAGTCTGATCCCTATTTACCCAACAAGAAATGGGGGAAATAAGGGGGAAATGGATGGCAGTAGTCCAGGAATTTGATCTAGATATAAAAACTGCCAAAATAGTAAAAGGACAAGGTTTGTGTAAGCTCGCAGTTGAAGCCCAGGATCAAGAAAATGAAGATTCCGAGTGGGAAAACCAAATGGCAGTATGATGCAATGAAGTAGCATACATATCCCTGGGACATGGATCCTAGTACAAGGATTTAACTTATCTTCTACATCTCGGGACTTGTTATGAGAACCTCAACCCTAGGGAAAGGAGATCCCTGAGGTTAAAATCTGCATAGTATCGCCTTATAAATTCGATGCTCTTCCGGATCAACTATGATGGAGTACTATTGATATTTCATGAACGAGAAGACACTGATAAAGTGCTAAAATAACTCCACGATGGCCCCACCAGGGGACATTTTGCAGGAAAAACCATCGCTCATAAGATTTTGAGAGCCAGCTATTACTGGCCCACCTTGTTCAAAGAGGCTCATACCTATGCTAGGAACTGTAAGAGTTGTCAAATAAGCATTGGAAAGGAGAAAAGGGAAGCAATCCCACTTCAGCCTGTGACTCTCTCGAGGCATTTTGAATAGTGGGGGTTAGACATAATAAGGGAAATTACCCCAAGCTCTTCAAAATTGCACAAGTATATTCTTACTACCACCGATTATTTCACAAAATGGGCAGAGACCATTCCTCTGACTTAGGTAAATGAGAAGGTAGTAATCCAATTTATAGAAAAATAGTTGATCACAAGCTTTGGTGTTTCGCCTGTTCTGGTCTTTGAAAATGCAACTTATTTCTCTTCTACCTTATTGACAGAGTTTTCTTTGGAAAAAGGGATCATAATCAAGTACTCTGCAAATTATTACCCTCAGGGAAACGGTGTGGAAGAATCAACGAATAGAAAATTGTTAAGGATATTAAAAAAGACATCTATGGATAACCAAAGAAATTGGCATAATCTACTTCATAATGCTCTATGGGCCGATAGGGTCACACTGAAAGAAGCTATAGGAAATTCCCCATACTTTCTGGTCTATGGACAAGGAGCCATCCTCCCAAACGAGATTTACCTACCATCTCTTGAATTGGCCCAAGACTCCAACGAGGAACCCTCATCGGCCATGCAACAAAGAATCAACGCTCTACTCATGCGGGAATAAGAGAGAGAGAAGGCTAAGTCAAATTTCCTAGCTCATCAACAGATAGTCAAACAATGGTTCGATAAGCACAAGGATAAAGAAAAGAACTTTGAGGTGCAGAACTTATTTCTGAAGTGGGACAAAGAAAATGAACCAAAAGGGAAGCATTCTAAGTTTCAAAACCTATGGCTTGGACCTTTCTAGGTGGATGAAATGATTGGGGTAGGAACTTACCCCAATCATTTCCTACCCACTAGTTGGGTGCCCTCTCTATGTTTAGATACTTTAATGATCCCAGTTAATAATGTCGCATCAACATTGACTAATATCGAAAGTTTTAACAGATAATACATCAACGAATTTACAAATGTAATGACAACAATTATAAAATCCCATGATAAGCATAAAGAAATTTAAATAAGGAGTGTCATTTAATTCACATCTAAAAGGAGCATGATACATTCAAAAAACACTTTCAAATTCTTCATACAATAAAAAAAAAGATCCCACCAGTCTTGGTTTACATACAAATACACAACCCCAACGACTCAGCTAACCAGCCTAATCGCAGTAAGAAAAAAAAACACTTACAAAAGGAAAAGAGGAAAGAATGTCAAATGGTGCTTCCGAGGAAGAAAGGAAAGGATCCGCCCACTATTTATCTTTTGTGTGCTGATCCTCTTTCAGACTAAACCTCACACCTTGTAATGTTTTTCGTTCCTCATTCGTTGTCATCCTCTACACCTCCCGCAATTGCACAATTGTATCTTATGCCTCTTGAAGCCACCTCTGAAGCCAGACTGTGCTACCTTCGTGACCCTATGACACTGATACTTCTCGGTTCTTCACCGCCAACTGGCTCTGTAGCTCTCTCTTTTCTTGGTAGAGTTCAACTATTGCGAGTTGGGCCCACTCTAACTGCTGAGCGGGACTCTTGATATGAAGACCCAGTGCCTTTTCCCTTTCCTTTCATTTCCCGCTTCCTCTACCAGCAGTCTCAACCAGTCCTGACCAGTGGGTAAGCATCGTAGACCCCTCAACAGATGGACATACGCTCGGATCAACTGGGAACTGGTCTTCCTCCCTTTTTTTGGTATCCTTTCTATGCCTTCCTTTTCTTCGTTGTTTCGGCTCCTGAGAAGGCACGGTTCCCAGCATGCTTCTTTCAAACGTATCTCTTTCCATCCCAACTTTCGTTGGAGACACTAATACCGTTTCCAAAAGAATGCCTCTAATTCCTGCTGAAGTTTCAAGTGCACGGGAATCCAATAAGAAAGAATCCCAGGCACGTTGGGGCTCGAACCTGGCACATCGGCTGGCTCGTAGACCCCGTCTCGTGTTGGAAGTATACCCCATAATGCAACAATGTAGGGATTCAGGCATCTGCAGATGATAAAAACTACTATTACATAGGATTTCGTCAAGACGAACCCGCCAAACCAGAATTATAGGAGTCTAAGCTCGACATATACGTATAATTCCCCATAGGACTCCACAAATATATAGAGGAACCAAGGAGAGAAAAAAAGTGTACCAATAAAACACCCGCGTCCCGCGACATGATGTTTGAAGAGTAAACGCGCCACAACGGCTCAAACAGATGCGATCCAGAACACGTAAAATGTCATCAATCGGATTTACAGGGAATGTGGGATACGATCGTCCTTATCTCTTTAGAACTGCCTAGATTCCATTATTAATGAATCATGCTTGAAACACTTGTAATATAGATCCTAGAGGCATTTAACGACTTCTTTAGTATGGTATCCGACCTTTTGGGAGCACACACACACACACACACTCGACTCTGACATCTTCTCCTGTCTCCAAAGGTCGAAAGGTGACTATGACGGTCCCGACACTTATTTCTATCATACTTGATTTGTCACTCCATGGCATGCTGACATAACTCATTTAAACAAAATAGGAATGATGATGTAGGCGAAGGACATCGCAAGTCATTCAAAGGATAACCTGGATCATGTAAGTATTAAACAATCGGGACTAGAAAGCTTCACAGGTACGTATCAATCCATTTTGTTTGTCGATATCTTTTATTACACTATTTAATCACTAAACTGCCTCAATCCCGATTGTCGAACAAAATGTTCTATGGGATGTCGTCGAAGAGCTCGAGAGAAGCACCAAAATATCAACCAAAGGGTGCGATGCAAGAAGTCAGTCTCCTTGAAGTTCAGCACCCTCGATGAATTTACCAACCTGAACGACATGGTCAAAGCGCGCGTCGAGCAATATTCGCTATGGGCTTAAGAGTTCGCAAAGATAATCAATGCAAGGCCAGGGAAAGTACACCAGTTTGCAGAACATCAGATCAGAGCTCGAACCATGCTTCAACAATTGAACTTCATTTTAACAAAGTACCAAGTGCATGCAACAGACATCAGGGGGATATACACGGCTCCAATGGAATAGCATAGATTTCTGTGGGCCAACACTTGTGAAGAACTATTTATCATCTGGTCTGAATATGAGAGGAGTCACCCTTTTCAAGAAACATTTTGAGTGGATTGTTAAAGAAACTGTTGGATGGCCATGCCACGTGGAAAAGTTTGTTTGCTCCAAACTGTACTTAGTCGTTAATTTCGGTTGAATTTTATATTATAAATAGGGACATCGACCGATTGGTCAAGGGTCAATGGTTATTGTTAGAACTCTTTCTTTTTTTGGTTGTTGATAACTATTTTGAGACTGCTATAAACAAGGATGTCCTTCTAGACCAAAGACAAGCTATATCATCAGATGTATGTGATTGGAGTTGGAGAAGAATTACTTCCTATACCGTTCCAAGAATGATGCAGTAAATGAGTAAGAGCAATTAATTTTGTTGTCAAGTTATCTGGTGCAATGTTTTGATGTTCTTTGCTTTAATGATGAAGACAAAATCGTTGTGTTGTTATGTGATGAATGTTATGAGAGATGAATTATTTTTCTTACTGTGATCTTGATTACATATGTGTTTTCTCTTTGTTAATTAGTTTTCTCATACAGTAATTGGATGCTCATTTGGTTAATGTATTAATACTAGGCCCTTTGGCATAGAATCATTGTCTGCATGTTTGAGCAGTGGGTTATCCCAAGCTCGACCTCTTCCCAATAGTTAAAAATTTGTCCCGTTATTGTCAAGTTGGTTTATACTAGCTTTCATCTCTCATACCAGTCCCACCCAAGAGAAGTAGAGAAAAAGAATCATCTTAACTGAAGGAAGAGCCTTCACAAGAAAACATAAAGCCCATCGATAAATCGACCAGATTGAAAGATCTAGAGAACCATTCCATCTTAAATGCTGCAGAGTCTAATTGGGCCTCGGTGGTGGGTTTGGTTCTTGTTGTTGAGTCAAGGGATTTAAGACCAATCAATAGGTTCCTAAACATCCGGGGTCATTTTGAGGGAAAAAAAAGTTTTTTCACAATCGATCACCTCAATGATGGTCAAAAGCTCTAATTGAGCCCCAAAAATGAATCTCCTCATCAATACCTTTCCAACGATCTATCGTGCGCCAAAAATGAAGATTGTATGCCAAAGTTATGGCCCCAGGAGATTGATACACCAAACTACCCAAAACAAGGTCCACAAAATTGTTGGCTTTTCATCTTTCGGGGTTACAGTTTTGGATTTTATTTATGATAAAAAGACCTTTGGAACCTCATTGTAAAATCATTTTCTTGTGAATGTGAGTAGTCATCACATATGTTCTCAGAGATAAGCTGCCACCATTCTAGCGAGACTGTCACTCTATATTTCTACAGTTTTGTACATTCCACTCATTAATAGAAATTGTGTATTATTGTATATATGTGCCTCTTGTTATATATTTGATATATCTCTGCTATATTATTGGCTCTCTTCTAATACCTTTGTATATTTATGTGCTATATATTCACTCTCATTTCGTGCTGAAAATAATCCGGATCAACAAGCACGAGATCAGTGCATTGGATTCCTTAATTTTTGAAATCAAAAGAAAACAAAAGAGATAATTTTAGTTCTTATCTCAACCAAGAGTTAAAGATGAAAAATAAAAATATGGAGAGGATAAAGTAGGATACTAAGAAGGAGCTTCGGACCAAGAAAAATAACAACAATTAGTCTCTACTCAACTGCCTAGCCTAAGCCAAGAGTCACAAAAAAATGGATAAAATTGGCAGTGGGGATGAAATACAAAGAGAAGGGCCATGGAAAGGTTTCCTTTGCGTGTTGAGTACCACATTCATATGGAATAGAAGACAAGTGCCAATTGCACATGAGCATGGCTAATATAATGTATGTTTGGTTTGAAACATAGGTAGTATAGGGAAAATGGTCGCCATAGTTTTAGGAAAATGGCATGGATTAATGTTAACATCATTCCATAGCATTACTAAGATTAAACATAGTATATTATATGTCTAAATGGCTTTACCTCGGGATGAGACCAAATAAGACCAACAAAAAATTTATTGGTGGAAATTAAGTTTTAGATATCTTCTAACTAGAAACATTGTAAAACTGAGCTAAAATTATTAATATATGTTTGAATTAGAGGGAAAGGTAATGGGAAAATGAAACCTCATCCTCTTTTGACACATGTTTTCCTCATTATTTTTTATGAGGAGTCTAACTCCCTCAAGGGGGACATTGGATTATTGATGTAGTTCATCTATCATTAGGATCATGGTAGGCAATCTTTTAGGGTTGGTCTTGATTAGTGCTACGGACCTACAACATATTCTTTTTATCTTATCACTCGTTTATCTACGAAAGAGAATTTTTTTCCCAATTCCCCTAGCTACCACCAAGCCTTATAGGAGAGAGGAAGTTAGCATATCTATAGAGATATCTCGATGAAAACATGAGTGACCCTAGTGAATTCCAAGCAATTGGGGGCCAATTAAAATTTACATTTTTTTTTATTTTTTATAGGAGATTATGTTATATGCTTATAGATCTTATTCTCATAACACTAGGACACCATACCTCTAATGAGTAGTACATTAGTTTCCTTTTAATACATTATATAGATAGTTTAATTTGCATGTCCGAACTATTCAAGTGGTCTATTATTATTTTATAAATTATGACAATTTTGTATTACTATCGATCAATGCCATAATGTATTTGAGGGGGGACGTTCCTTTCCATTTTCTTTAGAACTATTTACATTATTTTTAGAAAGTTTTCCAATGACTTGGTCATCACTCAAACACATAGCTCCTTGATGAGTGTCTAATGTGTTTAGAAATATGTGGGGGAAATGTTTTTCCAAAGGGGTCCAAGTGGAGTACCCATTAAGGTGACGAGTTGAACCGTTTTTCCTTTATTAGCTAGTAAGAATGATAATATCCTCCATTTTGTACAATATCTATGTACAAGGATAGATTTACAAGCATGTTTGAAAATCATATGGGAGTACCCATTAAGGTGACGAGTTGAACCGTTTTTCCTTTATTAGCTAGTAAGAATGATAATATCCTCCATTTTGTACAATATCTATGTACAAGGATAGATTTACAAGCATGTTTGAAAATCATATGGAAGGAAGTAATATTACATCTTTATCATATTTTATGATTATATCTTATGATTATACTCTGAAAATCATACGAAAGGAAGTAATATTATGTTTATTATATTTTATGGTTATATCTCGATCCAAATTACAATATTAAAGAGATACAATATTAAAGAGAAGTAAAATTTACAAATATTGTCCACTGATGCTATCTCTTAGAAGAAAAGATATTTTATAATTGTTTAAATTACATTAACTAAGAATGAGAGAGTAAAAGAAAGTAAATTTTACCTTTTATATAAATTTAAATGCTACATACCTAAATTAAAATATACCAAAGTCACACATAAAATATTTTAATATATAAATAAAAACTATATATAAATATGTTTTTAGTATATATTCTCTCGAATTCTCTTAATAATTTAGAGACTTGAGATTAAACTACATCTATGATCGTAATAATTAAAGAAGAAATGGTTTGATATTGTATATGGTCCAATTTGATATAAACAAGAAGAAGGGAGACGCACCCAAAAAGGAATTTTAAAAGGAGATACCTTCCTATCACATATGTTTTGTTGATTATCCATCGAAACTGTATAAAAAAAATCACTTCTGGTATATGATGCATAGAACAACCCTAATTATGTTTAAAGGTTTTGATTGAGTCCTCAAAATGAATCTTTTTATCGATACTTTTTTAACGAGCTATCGTGTGCTCCAAACGGAGATCGTATGTCAAAGTTATGTGCTCGGGAAATTGATACACCAAACTACACAAAACGAAGTCTACAAAATTGTTGGCTTTTCATCTTTTATGGTTTTGGATTTTATTTATGATAAAAGGGCCTTTGGAAATTCATTGTAAAATCATTTTCTTGCGAATGTGAGTAGTCGTCACATCTGTTCTCAGATAAACTGCCACCATTCTAGTGAATCTTTCACTCTATATTTCTACAGTTTTGTACATTTCGTTTATTAATAAAAATTGTGTATTACTGTATATATGTGCCTCTTGTTATATATATGAGATATCTATGTTATAGTATTGGCTCTCTTCTAATAACTCTGTATATTTATGTATTATATCTTCACTCTCATTTCGTGACGAAAATAATCTGGATCAACTAGCACGAGATCAATGCATTGGATTCCTTAATTTTTGAAATCAAAAGAAAAAAAAAAGATAATTTAATCTCTTATCTCAACCAAGAGTTGAAAATGAAAAATCCAAATATTGAGAAGATCAATTAGGATACCAAGAAGGAGCTTCAGACCAATCAAAAAAACAACAATTAACCTAAGCCAAGAGTCACAAAAAATGGATAAAACTAACAGTGGGGATGAAAGACAAAGAGAAGGGCCAAGCAAATGTTTCCTCTAGGTGTTGTGCCACATTGTTCTTCTTTTTGTTGTGGTGAGTAACCATTAAAGTGGTGAGTTGAACCATTTTTCCTCTATTAGCTATTGAGAATGATAACATCCTCGATTTTGTACAATATCTATATGCAAAGATAGATTTACAAGTATGTCTGAAAATCTTATGAAAGTAATATTATATTTATCATATTTTATGATTATATTTTTTAATATCCAAATTACCATACTTAAAACTTATAAATATTCTTCACTGCTATTTCTTAAAAGAAAAGAATAATAATATTTTTTAATTATTTAAATTGCATTAACTAAGAATAAGAGAAAGTACATTTCACGGGAATTTAAATGCTGCAGACCTATATTTTTAAATTAAAATAGACCAAAGTCACAAATAAAATCTTTTAATATATAAATATGTTTTTAAGTATATATTCTCTCGAATTCTCTTAATAATTTAGAGACATGTGATTAAACTACATCTATGATCGTAATAACTCGTAATAATTAAAGAAGAATTGGTTTGATATTGTATATGGTCCAATTTGATATAAGCAAGAAGAAGGGAGACGCACCCAAAAAGGAATTTTAAAAGGAGACACCTTCCTATCACATATCTTTAGTTGATTATCCATCGAAACAGTATAAAACAAATCACTTTCGGTATATGACGCATAGAACAACAAGATTAGATGGCTCTTGGCTTATCAGCTTAGAATCCTTATGGTTGCGTGCTTTTCTAAGAATCATTCTTGTATAGTATATTATATTTTTGAGATATTATGAATTTTTATTTATAAGAATAATTTTTTTTTATAAAGTTGATGATTCAAAAATAAAAATACTAAATTCAATTAAATTTTAAAAAAATATGAATTTGTGATTTAAAATGTGTATATATTTCCTTCAAACCAATTTCAACACCTTCCAAACCACCACACAATTTCAAATAAACTTTTAAATAAATGTGTACACACGTTAGAAACACATATTACATACATGTATACACATTAATAACACATATATATTTCATAATTCTAGTGTTTGATTTTCAAACTTAAAAGAACATATAAATTACATAAGGAATTATAATTTCTAAAATTATTTGTTTTTGGAGTTCTAAGTGTTATTAAAAATATACTGAAAAACTTTAAAATGTTTATGTTATTATTATTTTTTTTAATATGGTTGTTTTTTTCTTTTCAAAATAATAGAACTATCATAATTACATTATAAAAAGTGGTAGATATAAGTTAATAGATGTCATTAGTTTTTGAAAGGTTTAAAATTACCTCATCTACTTATATTAACTATTTTTTATAATGTTATATTAACCATTTTTTATAATGTGATTGTTAGTAGAAATAATAGTAAAGTTTACTTTTAGTAGAAATAATATGAGTGTCTCCTATTATTATTATCAATCTTTTTGTAACTTAAAGATTGGGGTTTATGTAATATGGTGCAAAAGTAAATTCTATTCATATGGTAGATAAAGCTTGTATTCATATTTTAATTATTTATTGCAAATATTAGGGTTTAAAGTAAGTGAATTTGTAATTTTAATTTAGGATTTAAAGTAGGATTAAGAATTAAAGTAAGTAAATTTGTAATTTTATGAGAGAATTAATGTCTTATTGACAACTTTCATTTTAAATTCTCAAATATATCATACATTTTAATAAAGTAAATAATTAATACATTCAAGTTATAATAACTACATTTTAAATTCCTAAATAAATCATACATTTTAATAAAGTAAATAATTAATATATTTTTGTTATAATAACTAAATTGATTATTAAAGTACATTTCACTTCATTAGGGATGACTAGCTTATCTACAAAATTATTTATATTACTTTTAGGTTTTGAATCTAGTATGCATTGATTTTAAAATTGATTTGTATTGAATTTAGAATTACAATAATAGTGATTTGAACTTGTGATTTCTTAAGAGGAAACACATATTCTTAACCATTAGGCCCACTCAGATATACATTAAATTTAATTAGTTATATTGATTAAGCAAGTATTTTAAGAAGATATTAATATATCAAAAATAATAAACAATTGTATTAAATTTTAGAATAGAATGAGAATAAACACCCATAAAAAAGAAATAAGAATAAACATATTATATATATATATATATATATATAATTAAAATTTAATATAACTAGAATATAAATAAATAAAATACTGATAAATATAATAAAATAAGATTTGAATTTAAATAAATATTAATAAAATGAAAACATATTATTAAATGGTTTTCATATTACTTCTGATTGGTTAAGAGTAAGTTTTCTTGAGACTTAAGGAACATGTTAAAAGTAACCACTAAAAAGCATCTCTTGTGGTTTTTTTTAGTAACATATGGTTTTCTTAAATAATAACAACAGTAAAGAGTTAACTTACATTAGTGATAAGTAATGACTATCTTTATTACTAGTTAACAAATAAGTTATAATAAAAATACATATTATTACATTAAAAATATATAATCAGTTTTTTAATCATAAATTTCAATCTTAGGGTTGGAAATTGAAGATGCTGGCATATTCTTCGTTGTCCTTCCAAATCAATGAATGTGATTTAGTTTTGGTAACTTCCTTGTATTTTTAAATGTGTTACTTTTTAACATTTACCTAATCATATTAAGAAATTACTATAACACTGTATGCTTGCCACGTTTAAATGATTAACCTTTGGAATTACCACGTTTAGATTTCCTCAACTGCAGTGGCGTTTCATTCTTTACTCAGCTGTCTGCGTGTTTCATTTTTCTGCTGGCTTTCCTAAGCTGTCCGCGCGTTTCATTTTTTGCTGGCTTTCAGGAATCTTGGTTGGCGATTCGAACTAATGGAACGTCTCATCCTTCAAAAAATCAACCCGACTCAGCTATCATCCTTCAAAAAATCAACCCGACTCAGCTATCTCAGACCCCCGTTGATGGGATACATGGAGCTACAGCCGCTCGACAGTCCAACAGCTTCAACTCCCAAGTCTCGGATATGCCAAAAAGCTTGAGGGTTTGGATAAACCTATCAATGATGTCAAACAAATTCTCATGAAGAGTGATGTTAATATCGTTGGAATAACAGGGATGGGTGGGAGCGGAAAAACCACCCTTGCATCAACGCTTTGCAAAGATCCCCAAGTCGAACGTAACAGCAATTCCACTATTTTAAAAAAATTGTTCCATTTTATGTCCTCATGACCTTAGTTTGTAAGGTTTATTCTCTTTGTAATCTCCATCTTTCTTCCAAAAGAATATACATTTCATTACCGTCTCACAGCTTCATCGAAATGAAAACGGCCTTTTAGATATTTTAGAGACTATGTGGGATCGTATAATTGGGGGCCATAGACCTCATTTTCGGAGCATAGAGGATGCCCGCAATCAACTGCAGAATAATCTTAAGAGAATTGCAGAAGGGACAGATCGGCCCACTTTGGTGGTTTTGGATGATGTTTGGTCTGCATCACATCTGAAAGACTTGTTGTTTGAAGCAAAGGGATAGAAAACCGTTGTCACAACCAGAGAGAATTTTAATATTCTAAAAAGAAGCAATGCTCGTCTTTACAATATGCCTATGTTGGAGGTCAATGACGCCCTGCCACTTTTCTGCTTCTGGGCCTTTGCTCAACCTTCGATCCCAACAACAGAAAAAGAGGATCTTGTTAAACATGTATGAATTAGACATACCATTCATAATCTCATGTATCTTAACTACATCCTAACCCTAATTTTTCAATCGATATTCAAATTCGCAACTTAAAAATGATTGTTTAATAGACCTCCAGTAAAAGTTGCAAGTCACGGTTTATGCAGAAAAAGCTTAACTGGTACTAGCTCTGTAGGTTGCAGCAGAGTGTAAGGGTTTACCACTTTCCCTCAAGGTTATTGGAAGTTCTTTGCACAGTAAAACCCAGCCAGGTTGGGAACTTTGCAAGGAGAAGCTTTCCAGAGCTGAACTTATTTCAAAAGATCACAAAGATGGTCTTCTTAGTCGTTTGAAAACAAGTATAGATATCCTCGATCCTAAAGAGAAGCAGTGCTTTTTAGACTTGGGGGAATTTCCGAAAGGTAGAAAGTTCGGTGTAGATTCATTATTGGACATTTAGGTATATGTCCGCGGGATGGAATGGAAGGAAGCTTTTGACGTCTTGTTAGAACTTGCAAGTCGAAATCTCATGAATCTCACAGGCTATGAAGGGTATAAAACTTGGCGTATAATTTAGATTGCATTTGATGTATAATACATTGTAACTTCATTGTTTCATTTTTTGTTGGCTGTCCGTGTTTCAGTAGTTTGGACTGACTTGTGACCTCCTCATAAAACAATATTCATAGAAAGCATGATTGAAGCAGTAAGAGTGGATGGTTTGGAAAGTTAGAAAGTCAGATACATCTGGAATAGCCAGATTTCTTCTTGGTGAAGATGAGAATTCCAGTCTTAATTTCATGTATTCGCCAATCTTATTTTAATGTATATTTCGCAGATTAATCAATGAGAGAATACTTCTTGGTGAAGATGAGAATTCCAGTCTTAATTTCATGTATTCGCCAATCTTATTTTAATGTATATTTCGCAGATTAATCAATGAGAGAATAGTAGTTATACAATGATTGGCAATTGCCCTGATTAAAAATATATGATGCCCCTGACAAAGGTAGATATACGAAGTCACAAATTAAATACAGTGCTTCTCATGTTATAACAGAGATATGTTTATTTTACCTTTGCTATTCTCGTTGGATTTCAATTAATAAAAAACATTGAATCGTGCTCATTTTAAGATCATGGAAACGAATTTACATAATTAGAACAAAATGGAGCTGATCCTCCCAATTTTTTCATCTATTACTTTTAATTATTTAGATTATTAAAGATTTGACATTTAAAATGATAGGGTTATTTTTTTAGTTCGTGAAGGCTTTGTGTTCCTCTCATTACATGGACTTCCTCTCATTACATGGAAGCGCCCATGATTTCTATGAAAAAATAATTTGAGGAAATATATGTAATGTTGTTTTCGATTGCAAGGAACAGAGAATGGAGAATTCGATATGTTTTTATATTCACCACCTTATATCTAAGAAAGTCAATAATAGAAAATTTAATATTACCCTTAAAATTTAGGCTCTTCATGGCAGTAACCATGGGTGGAGGGCGCTCTTCCAACACATCCGCCCATCCTTCAAAACAGTGGTGGGCTCATCCAATCAAAAAATTTCGTTGACCGAAGAAGTCCCACCTCGATTTATCAAAAATTCACAATTGTTCCCGGGCTGAGTTTCCTCATATGACTTTCAGGTTGAAGGCCCTTGCTTTAAGAGAGCGTGTATCAAAGAGTTAACTGGTTCGTGGTCGTTTCTGCACATGGTCAATCAATTCAGAAAAATTAGATGACACTCATCGAAAGTGTATTGCACATTCTTGTTGGTTTGTGTTTGAAAGACAAAGATTGTTTTATGTTTTATTTAAGAGTTATACTTAATCAAATGGTGTTTTTAATATTTTTTTTTGTAGGGGATAAAATTTCATAGCCTTAATATTTTCTAAAAAAATATTTAAGTTATACTTAACCAATTATATTTTTTTAAAGAAAATACTTAATTTGACATATTGAATTAAAAAATAATTTTTTAAAAACTTTGATGTTATCAATAAAATTAAAATATAAAATTAAAATTGATTTTTTTTAAACTTTGATGTTTCCAATAAAATTTATATTTAAAATTATAAAAACTAATTTTAAAACAAAAATTAAAAATACCTTGGAAAAAAATTTGAAAAAATAACATTTTCAAACTTAAA
>ML789358.1:114722-129653 GCA_009831015.1 Picea engelmannii
GGGCGTCTTTATGCCATCCTCTCTTGAGTCAATGGTGGTTATGACTTGATTTGGAAGCAATTTTAGGTAGCCTCTTGTCTTCCATGTTGTTTAACTTGTTCTTATACATTAGGTATCTAGTCATAGCCATGCTCTCAATAGGGAAGAGGCTATTTTCTACGAGGAGGATGGGATAGGGTGTATTTCCTTTAATTTTGAGATTATAGGTTATAAAATTCTTTTGTATTTGCTCTATCTTTCTCCAAGATTCACGAGAGATACTACAACCCCAGACTTCACAACCATAAAGAATAACAGGTGTAACAAGAGTCTCAAAGAGGAGTTTCTTCTTATCCCAACTCCAAAGTTCAGCGGATTTACAATTGTTTTCAAGCCCATAATAAGCTTTCCATCCCCCAATAATCTTTTTCTCAATGCTATAATTCCAATTAAGCTTGTGGTGAATATCAATTCCAAGATATTTGTATGAATTCACTTCCTCCAATTTTTTGTTGTCATATACAAAGGTATCATAAGGGATTTTATTGGATTTAATAATCATGACCTTAGTCTTATCAGTATTAACAATCATACCCATATTGGAGCAAAAATCCTTGAGGATTCTTAGTTGGTTTTCAACATCATGGGGACTCCTTTCCATAAGAACGATATCATCGGCATAAAGAAGAAGATTGATGACTATACCAGTGAGAGTAGGGCCGACACGACCTGTTTTTTCCAAGAATTCTTTTAATTTATCAATGTATATGCCAAAAAGGGTAGGAGACAAGGGACAACCTTGTTTGACTCCGATATTGTATTTAATCTCTTTTGACCAGCACTCGGTGTTTTTAAACTTAGAAATAATGTTCTCATACATCCTTATTGTAGCATCCCTCAACTCGAGAGGCACTTTTATCTCTTCCAACCTATTCCAAAGTTTTTTCCTAGGAACCATGTCAAAAGCTTTTCTAAAGTTAACAAAACAACAAAAAAGATTGGTTTTAGTATTGCGGAACTCCTCTGCAATGATCCTAAAGGTAACAATATGGTCCACAGTTGAATGATATCTCCTAAACCCGGCCTGACCTTTAGCTCTTTTACTATGACTTTCTAGCCAAATGCTAATCTTCTTTTCCAAAATGATTCCATCAAGCTTGGCTAAAATCGGGCTAATTGTAATGGTCCTATAATTAGAAGCAATGTTTTTATCCCCATTTTTAAAAATAGGAACAATGAGGCTTTGCGTCCAGGGTTTAGGGAAGCCCTGCTTGACTGCTAAATTGAAGAGCTTGTGTATGTGAGGGAGAAGGATTGGCCCTCCGATTTTAAAAATTTTAGCTTGGTAGCCTTCAATGTCCTTAGCTTTCCCATTTGCGAGCTGCTTAACCCCAAACTCTATGTCATCTAAAGAAAAAACTTCTTCCTTTGTAGGGACAATAGAAATGGTGTCCATGGCATTAGAGAACTCGTAAAGAATTTTAAGGTAGGAATTCCAGTCCGTTAAGGGAATCCTATTATTTTCTTTAGTATTGTGTTTTAGAATTTGGCTCTAGAACTTCTTAGGATCCAACTTGTATAGTTGTGAAAGTTGATCGTGCCTTTTATTGATATAGTATCTTTTTTTCTTTTTAATTAGGGTCTTGTACGTGTTGATCTTATCAAGTTTTAAGGGCTCATTAGAAGCATACCTAATGGATTTCCTAGCAATTTTACATTCTTTATCATACCAAGGGTTGGTTGTTCTATTACTCTTTTTATGGGACACCTTAAAAGAGAACTTGTTAATGGAAGTGGAAAGGGTAGTTGTAAAATTATGATAGAGTTCTTCAATGTTGTCCTTATAAGTTAGGAGTTTTAACTTACTATTTAAATCCTTTAAGAAAATGTCAACTTTACTTTTGTCAAAGCGCAAATTCTTTTGACTATCATAATTCTTTTCAATGGTGCTTCTTTGCATGGAAAATTTTAGAGTTAGGGTTAAAGGTTTATGATCAGAGTCAGGCTCATGGTCATTTAAAAGGTCAAAAGTTGTTATTTGGTTGGAAACGGGGATATCAGATATCACATAATCTACAACACTACTACCAAGCCCATGAATACAGGTCATTTGGTTGGAGTTTGGCCACTTCATTACTCCATTGCAAATTATTAGGTCTTGAGAGCTGCAGAGCTTGACCAACTCAGTACCAAACAAAATCTCAATTAGGTCTTCAAAGATTCTTTTGTAGCTATTAGATAAAACAAGGTCCTCATCTCGCCATAAAGGATTATGGTTGGAGTTATCACTTAAAAGAGTAGCGTGTTTAGTTGCATTCCTAGCATTAAAGTCTCATAGCAGGAGGATATTACCTTCATGTTTCAAATTATAAATGTCTTGTTCTAAATTATTATAGGGACAATTTTTATCTAGATTATTTTTCTTATAAAAAGTAGAATTAATAGGTGCACAATAACAAATTGCTATATACATCTTCTTAGCATTGGTGTCTGAAATTTCTATCCAAATGTATTGATTAAGAGGGTCAATCTTATGAAGTTGAATGTGAGGAGAAATGTTTTTTCTAATATAACAAGCTATGCCTCCTATACCTTTACGGTGGGATTTTTTGTTCCATGCCGACCACAAGACAAATCCTTCCATGTTAGGGACCTTAGACTCCTCATGCTCCCAAGTTTCAACTAGACAGATAATATCAATACCACTCGGGATCCAACTTATCATAGGACCTTTGCGCCATGGAAAGCCACGATAATTCCAAAAAAGGATCCCAAGTGTCCCAAATTCTTATTTATTATTATCCTTCTCGTCTCTATCCCTAACAATAGCTTTTCGATTTCTAATCATTGCCCATTTTCCTTCTTTCCTGGCTTCTTTTACCTTTTGAACTTCCTTCCTTAATTCACCTTGGTCTTCGAGAATGAGTTCTTCATTTATAAATATTCTCGATCCTTTTAAGCTCGGAGATTTACTAAGTATGCTATATTTATTGTCATTACAACTTACTTTGACACGGATCATTCTATCTTTGTGATCGATTATTTTTCCTAGCCTCTTTGCTTCTATGAGGTAAGTTGTATCAATTTGTGATTTATTTTTTAATTCTTCTTTTACTATTGCTAGCTTATCCTCCTCTTATTGTTCTTTTATACCAAAAATTATGAGGTTCAAGGCTCTTTTGTTACGCTCACAGTTCAATTCGATTAGCTTATCCATTTCCTCTTTGATGGGTTTAATATCCAATTTGTTTTCTATATTACTGAGGGTCAAATTGTTGGTTAGTTTTTCTTCTAGCTCTTTAATCCTATCTCTCAAGTTGTGATTTTCTTCAACCCCTCCTTCTTGGGTTGATTGTTTATGTTTTTCAATTTCTTGAATTCTATCATTCATTGTCTGTAATTCACTCTTGAACCTTAAGAATCTATCCTCTATTTGAGTTTAAATGGTATCTTTAATTTTTTTATCAATCATTGCCTTTAGCTCTATTTTGAGTTTTATGTCTCTTTCTTCAGTCATTTTTTCTAATGTTTCTAACTCTATTTAGATTTTGGCATCTCTCTTCTCTTTTTTTTTTTTTACTGATTCCATATAATCGTAAAGGATCTCTAGGGTGATTTTGGGGGGCCTCCCCTTGTTAGGGTGAGTTTTTGGAATAGGTGGTGGAGTGCTCATATTGAAAAGAAGAGAAGAAAGATGTAACAATTATTATTGTGGATTGACTTTATCTCTCAAATCAACTTTTACTTCTGAAACTTATAATAAAAAAATAAATTAGATATATTTAAATCTCTTTACGTAAAATTAAAATTGAATCAAAGTAAAAAGTGAAAACCCTAGATATATAATCTTTAAAAATAAAAAAAAGAGAAGTATTATGCCCATTCAAAACTGGAGAGATATAATTTCAAAACTACAGAGATCTAGTATGCCCATTCCAAACCGCAGAAAAATATTAATTTCAAAATGGCAGAGAAATAATACATTTTTAATGTATTATTTTAGCACTTTTAAATACTTTTTTATTACTTTCTTAATACTTTATTATTATTATTATTTACTTTATTAATATACTTTGTTATTTACTCTTTTATTTGCTAAATTAATTTTATGCATTATATTAATACATTATATTATTCATTAATATATTGATATTTTTTTATGCATTGTAGAAAGGTATTAATTAATTAATACATTAATGTATTTTTACATTATTAATGTTTTCTTACTTTATTTTTATATTTTTGCATTCTTATTGTATTATTTTAGGAATGCCTTTATTTTCTTGTTATTTTCTTATTAATACATGTAATCTTTTATTATTATTATTAATTTTATTAATATATTTGTTATTTATTATTTTATTTTTGCTAAATTTATTTATAATCTATAAATTAATTTTTCGATTATTGATATATTATTTTAATAATGTATTTATTTTGTTTTAACTTATTTTATTTATGCTATATTATTTTCTATTTTATAAATAATTGTTATTAAATATTTATTTTATTATTGATAATCAATTGATAATTAATCATTTAATTATTATTAATTAATAAATATTCATTTCTAATTTTTAATTAATTAAATAATAATTTGTTATTATTTAATAATTATTAATTGATTATTATTAAATTCATATTATTAATTGATTATTATTTAATTCCTTTTAATAGTTTATTAATAAAATTATTACATATATTTATTATTATTATTTTTAATAAATTATTTTATTAATAATAATACTAACTAAAAGGTTAATAATTTTATTTTAGATAAGAATTTATTAATTACTAAATAATATTTAATTATTATATTTAAAATATATAAATGTGTTCATGGTTGTGGTCATGCATTAGCAACAACCACATTAAGTAAACGTTCATTGGGACCATTTTCCAATTTTTTTAATTAATAGCCCCCATCAACTTATATCAACAACTTTTTACTTAATGTGATTATGGCTAATACTATAACATTGTTAATCCATCTTATTTAAACGTTCCTCAAATGTTTTATTCAAATGTTTTATTCTTATTATAGTAGTTACTCTATTAACTACTTATCCTATAAATTTGAAACCGTGACGCCGAGTGAGAGCACACATTTCTTACCATCAATCCTGCTCAAACTTTACATATTTTAAGATATTTTAGCTAAATGCGCTGCATTAGAATCAGAACATCTTAGGGGCAATAGTAAGCAGGGCATCTCGCCACTTGTCATGTGTAGTACATTTGACGATAAGATTGATCATTGAAGTGTCCGGACATTTCTGTAAATTGATCTGCCCTTAAACAAAAGAAAAGCAAATCAGGAGGTCTTCATTTCATTTCAGGTTAATGTATTTTTCGATGATAAATTCTCGCGACACTTGGAGAATTTCTTTCAACTTCAATTCGATTCCCGAGTTTGCATTTACCATTATAAAATCAGCTTGTACTGTCAATTAATTGTAATCGGAGTAGAGGGATGGATAGAATAAGCTGCGAAGACAACACAAAATCGGATATTGTCATAACTTGTTTAACGCTCCTGGAGTTCTCCCAGACACTGCGGTGAACAGCTTCCTTGGGTAATTCCCAGAAGTGTTTGGGTGCACTCTGGGAATCGTTGAACTCCGCATTGGCCCATTCATCCCCATCTCAGTATGTTTAAGGTCAACTTCTTTCTGTTATATCTTATGCTTCTGGTTAATATTGCTGTCGTGCTTGTATGTTGTTGTAATTCCCAGAAGTGTTTGGGTGGACTCTGGGAATCGTTGAACCCCATCTCATTATGTTTAAGCTAAACTTATTTCTGTTATATCTTATGCTTCTGGTTAATATTGCTGTTGGAGATTGTTTCATATGATGTTGTTGGAGATTGTTTCATATGATCTATCGATTGCTATAGTGTATAATATTCCATCTGTATCTGGCAACGATTGTACATGTTTATAAGAATGTGTCAAGTGTCGAGGAACGTAAAAGTTTTCAACTTGCACTATATTTGACGGATTACACTCTCTGGAATAGGGTTTGTTTTCTCTTTCAGGCATCAAGAGGCGAATTCACACGCTTGGCTTTTGCGGCTCAGCAAAGTCAGGCTGGTGCGACGAATTATGTTTCAACCTTCGAACCTGAGTTTTGGTTGGGTGAAAATGAAAAAGGAAATAAGATGTAATAAAACACATGGAACAACTGCGCCGACAATATTTTAGAAACAATGCGAATGTCTGAACTGTCAATAGAACAAAGTTACACCGTACTGTTGATTGAACAGAGTAAAATGTTACCATTGAATTCATTACCCTTTTTATCCAATGCAAACGGTCTCGGACGTGTGCGCCTTCGGCCTCTTAGAAAATGCTTTTTGGTGGCTGCAAAATTCCACACGAGCCAGAAAAAATTAGTCATTTTAGTAGCTACTTGTCATTTACGTTAGGATTCTCTCTAATTACTTTATGCAAAGTGTAAATACCATTGCGTTGTTAACGGCCCGAAGGTATTAGTCTGCCGGACGCAGGGCTTTTTTTTTGGTATTGCAATGGTTGGATATAATTGGATTTTTGACCATTTATCTTGGTTATTTTGAAAATTGTTTATCCGCCCTCCGGTTGGCGCTGCAGGTTGACGTTGGTGTTGATCACTGAGTGAAGGGGGTGGCGGCCCGGAGACGTCGGCATTGTCTGCGACCTAGTATGCCGCTGGGAGTTTGATTGATGTCCGCCGCTGGACACCGGTACGCGAGTTGGAGGCACGAGCTGATTATTGCATGGATTCTTCTCCCCTGCCACCTTTGTTATTTCTTTCCTTGTGTCTGCCTGCACCGAGGTTTTGTTGCGTGGTACGGTATTTTTCTCTTCAGTCCCTCTTTGAGGTCGTGGCTCGGGAGCGTCACTGTGATGAGGGTTTGTGATTTGTTTTTTTCTATTTAGAGGTTTAACTTTCACAACCGTTATTTAGAGGTTTAATTTTAAGTCCATATCTTTCAGTAAATCTAGGGTTCGCCTTTTGCTTTGGAAGCCCACCACTTTCCAGAAAAACTTCTGTGAAGACTAAGAGTCAATCTACCTAATAAGATTTGTGACCTATCTACGAGGACCTGCTTCCACCATGATCGGGCGTTCCTATCCTCGTGGCTTATTTGCAAGGATGGTTTAAAGGGTGGTTTACAGCGGTGGCTTGAAGTTGGTTTCACTTTGCAACGAGTGGAGAGGCGTCTTCCTTTGGTTTGTCATTAGTCCCTGCGGTTTCTTTTCAAAGGTGGGTTGAAGGTGGTTTTACAGAGTCCTAGCAACGGTGGCGTGAGGGTGGTTTTGCAGGCTCTTTGGACCAGGGTTTCATTTTATTTGGTTGTGTGTGGGTATTTTCTGTCAACTGGGAGTTACAGAATTTACACTACAAACTGGAAGCTGATATTGCAGCGGTGGTTTGAAGGCGATGGTGCAATTAGGGTTTTTGAGTTCTATGCTCGGAACGGCAATAGATATTGAAGATGTGAGGGTAGAAGTAGCTATACCGAACAATTTTCTAAGCATCCTTTGTTAAGTGGAGTAATTTCTCCATTACTTGTTTGACCAAAACCAAAATTGGAGTAATTTCTCCATTACTTGTTTGACCAAAACCAAAACTGATAGTGGATAGGCATCTTAAATATTCATTACTTGTTTGACCAAAATTGATAGTGGATAGGCATCTTAAATACTCATTACACAGACAAGATAGGTAAGTATGCATTTATTAGATAGGGGAAGGATGGAGTGTTTTAGAGAATTATCTTATAGCATGTATTTGCGATAGCATGTATTTGCGAACTTGAACATGATATCAGAGCAAGTCTAAGACTCTTCGAAGATTGAGAGCTATTTGCAAGTTGTTGGAGAGCATTTTTCAAGCTTGGTTAAGCTACACCATAAAGACGAAGTTTTTCCAAGCGTTCTGGTGCAAAAACTTGGGAAAAACTTCTACAAATAAATCGTTTTTGGAGATGGACGCCCCCACAGGGCATCCAAGAGAAGACAAATGCTCCCTTGCACGTGCCTCCCGGCCTTTTTTTTCCCTTTTGGACACAGATCTTGTTGTGGACAAAGCACGTCGAGCTCTGGACAGGGAGCATCCAGGTATAAAAATTTTGGGCTTTTCACCTGTTCCGAAAAGATAAAGAATTCCGGTCAGATTTAAGCGAGAAAGGGGGAGACCATTGTCAAGAGGAGATTCATGGTGGCTAGCAACGGTTCAACACTGGCACGAGGTTCGGTTTTAATGGGTAAGAACTATGATGTATGGTCTATTAAGATGAAAACTTTTCTCCAGTTTGAGTTTTGTTGGGAAACGGTAGTTAATGGATTCCATGAACTAGATCCAACATGTCTACAAGAAATGACAAATGTATAGAGAAATGTCCTCGAAGAAGTGAAAAAGAAGGATAGCAAATCCTTATGGCTCATCCAGCAAGGGTTAGAGGAATACATTTTCCCCAAAGTCACAGCAGTAGATCATGCCAAAAAGGCATGGGATATTGTTGAAATAGCCTATGAGGGCATTGATAAAGTCAAAAATGTAAATTTGCAAAAACTAAGGGAGGGTTTTGAAACTCTTCAAATCAAGGATTCAGATTTTGTGGATCATTTTATCACCCATGTCATGAGCATCATGAATTAGTTGTGCACCCATGGAGAAAACATTCAAGAGAAAAAGGTCATTGACAAGGTACTTTGAAGCCTCCCTCATAAGTTTAATATGGTCATGGTCACCATAGAAGAATCAAAATACATGTCACAATTGACAATTGAAGAACTCATGGGATCTTTGTTAACCCATGAAACTAGGTTCAATTGAAATAATCAATCTTTGGAGAATTCTTTGGAGAATGCATTTCAATATTAGGAATCCATAAGCAGAGGTAGAAGTCAATGAAATAGAAGTAAAGGAAGACGAGAAATAAGTCACTTTCAAACAGGAGAGATGTCAACTTCAGAATGTTCAAAACAAAGTTAATAGTCAGAACAACCACAAAGACATTCTCAGAATCAAAGGGGGAGAGGAAGAAATTTTAATCATCCAAGATGCAATGACAAATCAAGGATCGAGTGATATTATTGCAAGAAATATGTTCATGACGAAAGTGAATGCAGAAAGTAGCAAGAAAACCTGAATAGGGGCAGAGAAAATGTTACCAACACTAAAGAAGGAACATTTAAATCAATGTTCTTCTCATGTACAGTTACAAAAGAAGAAAGCAACATTCATGATCTCTGGTTGTTGGATAGTGGCTACAACAACCATATGTATCCTCTATTTTGTTTATGTTTGCCTCTGCTTGAACTTGAACATGGTATTAGAGATAGACTACGACTCTTCGGAGATTGGACAGTGATTTGCAAGTTCTTGGGGAGCATGCGTTCTAATCCAAAAATTTGGGAAAAAATCTTTAAAAAAATCATTTTTGGAGATGGACGCCCCCTTGCCCATGTATACAGGACGTCCAAGAGAGGACGAATACTCCCTTGTGTGTGTATAGGGCACGTCCATAAACTGTGCATCCCAAAAAAAAATACCTTTTGGACACGTGTCTTGTTGTGGACAGAGCATGTTTATCTCTAGACAAGGAGCGTCCACGTATAAAATTTCTGTTTTTTCACCTATTTCGAAAAGGAAAGGTATTTCGGTCAGATTTAAGCCAGAAAGGGGGAGACACTGTCAACGAGAGATTCATGGTGGCTAGAAATGGCTCAACATTGGCATTAGGTCTAGTTTTAATGGGTAAGAACTATAATGTATGGTCTATTAAGATGAAAAAATCCCTCTGGTATGAAGATTGTTGGGAAGCAGTAGTTAATGGATTTCAGGAACCAAATCAGGCGGATCTACAAGAAATGACAAATGCGTAGAGAAATGTCCTCAGAAAAATCAATAAGAAGGATAGCAAAGCCCTATGGCTCATCCAAAAAGGTTTAGAGGAATACATTTTCCCCAAAGTCGCAGCAACAGATCATGCCAAACAAGCATGGGATACTATTGAAATATCCTATCACGGTAGTGATAAAGTCAAAAATGCAAAGTTGCATACACTGAGGAAGATTTTTGAGACTCTTCAAATCAAGGATTCAAATTTTGTGGATCATTTTATGATCCATGTCACGAGCATCATGAATCAGTTGCACACCCATGGAGAAGACATTCAAGAGAAAATGGTCATTGAAAAGGTACCTCAAATCCTCCATGATAAGTTTCATATGGTCATGGTCACCATAGAAGAGTCAAAAGACATGTCACAATTTACAATTTAAGAACTCATGGGATCTTTGTTAACCCATGAAAGTAGGTTCAATCGAAATACTGAATCTTTGGAGAATGCATTTCAGTCTCAAGCCTCCATAAGAAGAGGTAGAGATTGAGTGAATAGAAGCAAAGGAACACGAGGAAGAGGTCACTCTCAAACATGAGAGATATCAACTTCAGAATGTTCATAACAGAGTTAACAGTCAGAACAACCACAAAGACACTCTCAGAATCAAAGGGCAAGAGGCAGAAATTTTAATCATCCAAGATGGACTAACAAATCAAGAATCCAATGCTATTATTGCAAGAAATTTGGTCACTACAAAAGTGAATACAGAAAGTAGCAAGTAGGTCTAAATAGGGGCAGAGAAAATGTTACCAACACTAAAGAAGGAACATCTGAATCAATGTTCTTATCATGTCAAGTTACAGAAGAAGAAAGCAACATTTGTGATCTCTGGTTGTTGGACAATGGCTGCAACAACCATATGATAGGTAACGAATATATTTTTTCTAGTTTATATAGCTTTGTAATATCTCAAATTAAATTGGGAGATGATTATAAAAAGAATGTTTCATGCAAGGAAATAATTTATGTATTAACCAAACAACATGAAAAGAAGCATATTCATGATGTTTATTATGTACCTGGTCTTAGACATAATCTAATGAGTGTAGCCGAGAGGAGTGAACATGGTTATAAGGTCATTTTTTAAGGTTACAAGTGTACAATCTTGGACAAACCACCCAGTAAGAAAATTGTATCTACAATACAAATGACCAAAAATAGAATGTTCCCTTTGATATTAAGAAATGTAAGTTTATCACAATCATATGCCCAAAATGTATCAAGCTCATATGAGACTTGGTTGTGGCATCTTAGATATAGTCATTTACCATTTAACAGTCTTAGTATTTTACAGAATAAATATATGGTCAAAGGTTTTCCCATTATAAATGAACAAAAAAATTCATATGAGAGTTGTATTTTGGCCAAACATAAAGGGATAGTTTTCTCAATGCTTCCTATAGAGAAAAAGAACATCTTGAACTAGTGAATACAAACCTTTGTGGTTCAATGCAAACTCATTCAATAGGAGACAACTTTTATTTTCTAACATTCATTGATGATTTTAGCAGAAAAACATGGATGGATTTTCTCGAGCACAAATGAGAGACATTTAAAAAAATCAGAGAATTTAAATATTTGACATAGAAACAATGTGGGAAGTACATCAAAGTACTCAGATCATATCGAGGAGGTGAGTATGATTCCAAGGATTGTGCAACATATTGCAGGTAACATGGAATCAAGAGACGGGTTACCACAAGGTACACTCCAAAACAGAATGGAGTAGTTGAAAGGAAGAATCAAGCAATAATGAATATGCCTAGAAGTATGCTAAAGGCCAAGAATTTTTCAAATGAATACTGGGGTGAAGTAGTGGCATGCTCAATTTATGTTTTAAATTTTTCACCAATCAACAGTATGAAGGATCAAGTTCTTCAAGAAGCCTGGAGTGGTATGAAATCTCGCGTTTCTAATTTTCAAGTTTTTAGTTTTGTAGATTATGCTCATATTCCTGAAGAGACGAGGATAAATCTTGATGATATAAGTGAAAAACGTATATTTGTGGGATATAGTGAACAATCTAAAGCATATAGGGTGTATAATCATATTACCAAGAAGGTGATAGTAAGAAAATATATGAAATTCCAAGAAGATAAATCTTGGGATAACCAAACATGTGAAATACTTGTAGATCAGATTTCTTCTATACATGAATATAAGCAGGTGGAAGCTATAAGACATGAAGCTTCTCCACCAAGACTTCCAATATTGCAAGTACAAGTCCAAGGAGAAAAAACAAAACATAGTTCTTCTTTTTCTTCTTCTAGTAATTATTCGGATCCCACTATAGCAAATTTAAGGAACCAAAGAACAAGAACCTTGAGAGAAATTTATGAGAAGAATGATGACATGGATCAACAAGAACACTTTGTTTTGTTATCCTATTAACTAGTATACTTAAAAGAAACAGTCAAGGAAGAAAAATAGGTTGTTAACGACCCGAAGGTATTAGTCTGTCGGACACAAAACTTATTTTTTGTTATTGCAATGGTTGGATATAATTGGATATTTCGCCATTTATCTTGGTTATTTTGAAAATTGTGTATCTGCCCTCCAATTGGCACTGTAGGTTGACGTTGGTGTTGAGCGCTAAGTGAAGGGGGTGGCGGCCCTGAGACATCGGCGTTGTCTACGACCTAGTATGTCGTTTGGAGGTTTATTAACATCCATCGCATTGGACGTCGGTACGCGAGTTGGAGGCACCAATTGATTACTGCATTGAGTCTTCTCCCCTGCCACCTTTGTTATTTCTTTCCTTTTGTTTTCCTGCACTGTGATTTTGTTGTGTGTTTCGGTGATTTTCTCTTCATTCCCTCTTTGAGGTCGTGGTTCGGGAGCGTCACTGTGATGAGGGTTTGTGATTTTTTTTTTTCTATTTAGAGGTTTAACTTTCACAACCGTTATTTAGAGGTTTAGTTATAATTCCATATTTTTCAGTATATCTAGGGTTCTCCTGTTGCTTTGGAATCCCACGAATTTCCTGTAAAACTTCTGCGAAGACTAAGAGTCAGTCTACCTAATAATATTTATGACCTATCTACGAGGACCTGCTTCCACCATGCTCAAGCGTTCCTATCCTTGTGGCTTATTTGTAAGGATGGTTTAAGGGTGGTTTACAATGGTGGCTTGAAGTTGGTTTCACTCTGCAACGAGTGGAAAGGTGTCTTCCTGTAGTTTGTGATTAGTCCCTACAGTTTCTTTTCAAAGGTGAGTTGAAGGCGGTTTTACATAGTCCTAGAAACGATGGCTTAAGGGTGGTTTTGCAGGATCTTCGCACCCGTTTTTCATTTTTTTTGGTTGTGTGTGGGTGTTTTGTGTGAAATGGGCATTACAGAATTTACATTGCAAACTGGAAGTCGATATTGCAGCGGTGGTTTGTGGGTGATGGTGTAATTAGGGTTTGTGAGTTCTATGCTCGAAACGATAATAGATATTAATGAATTGAAGGTAGAAGTAGCTATATTGAACACTTTTCTAAGCATCCCATCTTGTTACCTTTGTTAAGTGGAGTAATTCCTCAATTACTTGTTTGACAAAAACTGATAGTGGATAGGCATCTTAAATGCAAAAGATAGGTAAGTAAGCATTTATTAGGAAGGTGAAGGATGGAGTGTTCTAGAGAATGATCTCATATCATGTATTTGGAATTTAGTTTTTTTATGTGAATGTAGAGAAGAGTTGAACAACTCCATAGTTGCATTGCATGTGTGTGCTCTGTTATGTTTATGGTTTCCTCTACTTGAACTTCAACATGGTATCAGAGCTAGAATAAGTCTCTTCGAATATTGGAGAGCGATCCATAGGTTATTGGAGAGCGTTTTTCAAGCTTGGTGAAGCGACAACAGGAAGAGGAGGTTTTTCCAAGTGTTCTGGTGCAAAATTTTGGGAAAAACTCTTTAAAAAAAATCATTTTTGGAGATGGACACTATTTATTTCTAATTGATGATGCCAATCAGAGTTTAATTTAATGTCAACCTGGGAAAGTAAACTTAGAAGTGCCACCTATAGGTCTAGAAAGATTTCTAATATGTCTGAGATCTTTGGTTCTTTTACAAGAACATATTCAACAAGATCTCTTCCAACAACTAAACAAACCTAGATATAACATTCATCGAGATCCTAAGGTTCTCTTACAAGAACACTTGAATTTTAGGATCTCCTCCAATATTAGAACATCTAATAAAAACTTTGAAAGATGAAATGAAACAAATCTAAATCTAATAATTATATGAGGTCTTACGGTTCTCTTACAGGAACACTTTCAAATAAGACTCTTCCAATATTAGAACATTTAACAAAACTTAAGAGCTGAAACCAAACAAACCTAAATCTAATAATTGTTTGAGATCTTATGGTTCTCTTACAAAAACACTTTCAAATAAGATCCTTCTAGTATTAGAGCATTTAACAAGACTTTAAAAACTGAAATCAAACAAAAACATAAATTAAGCTATACCTAAAATAAGCAAATGAGCATGCAAGTGAGGCCATGGGGGGCCTCCATAACTCCACAAGCACACCACTTCAAAGGAGACTCAGATGTAGAAACAAAATCGAAGTATGAATCTTTATTTCAAAATGTCCATTACAAACCAACTCTAAGATTACAAGCTTCAATATTACCAATGGAGGAGATTGTACTCCTATTTATACAATGGGATGAGTAAAAAACTCATAATGATCATCCACTAATATCTCTTTAGTTCCATACATCTCTCAACCATCTAGACACATAACCTCCTTTTGTCCTTGATCTTCTCCATGAGGTTTATCTTCTCAAATTCGAATTTGATCATGCAAGGCCACATAAAGGTGTCTCGGAAGCTTCCTTGGCACCTACACATGTCACAAAAACAATCCATTTTCCATATATAAAGTAAAATATATTATTTTCTAATTTTTAATCAAGAGTTTCTCTTAAAAATGCTTAAAAATAAATAATATTTGGAAAATATAAATGAGACCCATTAATGGTGAACAATAGGGAAAATGAAGTGACATGGTGGTGAATAATGAGTGATATAATGGAAGAATAGGTGAAAAATGTATGGTAA